>JBCNYH010000009.1:4212030-4224875 GCA_039654325.1 Tandanus tandanus
GGTGTGAGTAGGTAAACAGGTTTAGGTAAAGGTGATCCAGTGGTGTGAGTGGGTAAACAAGTTTAGGTAAAGGTGATTCAGTGGTGTGAGTAGGTAAACAGGTTTAGGTAAAGGTAATCCAGTGGTGTGAGTGGGTAAACAAGTTTAGGTAAAGGTGATCCAGTGGTGTGAGTGGGTAAACAAGTTTAGGTAAAGGTGATCCAGTGGTCTGAGTGGGTAAACAATTGTATGTAACGGTGATTCAGTGGTGTGAATGGGGAAACAAGTGATAGGATATCAAGTGGTAGGAAAGGTGGTGCAATGGTGTGAGTGGGTAAACAAATGTAGGTAAAGGTGATCGAGTGGTGTTAGTGGGTAAACAAGTGCAGGTGAAAGTGCTCTATTGGTGTGAATGGAGAAACAAATTTAGGTAAAGGTGATCCCAAGGTATAAGTGGGTAAAACGTGTAGACCAGTGGTGTAATTGTTAGGGTGCTGGGCTCATGATTGTGAGGTCGAGAGTTGCCATACTAAGCCCCTGGGGGCAGTGTCTCAACCATAAGTGTGATTCTGTCCACCCGGCAGTATAAATGGGTATGAATAAATACTGGGAAGGTAACCTGTGGTAGACTTGCATCCCTTCCAGGAGGAGTTGAACTCCTAGATGCATCACGCTACAGAAACCGGGATAAGCTCTGGCCTGATGAGCCAGTAGACTCGGTGTGAAAGTAGGTAAACAAGTGTCAGTTAAGGTGATCCAAGAGTGTAAGTGGGTAAAGAAATGCAATGAAGGTGATACAGATAATCAAATGGTGTGAGATGCTAGCTTAGTGGGGGTAGAGAAAAGCCAATGGTGTAAGAAATCGAATGAGTGTAGGTACACTAAACCCAATGGATTGAGAGTGTAAACAAGTATAGGTACAAACGATCTGATGTTCATTCATTCATTCATTTTCTGAACCATTTAATACCAATTAGGGTCGCGGGGAGGCTGTTGCCCATCTCAGCTGACTCTGGGCGAGGGCATAGTACACCCTGGGCAGCTCGCCAGGCCATCGCAGGGCAGAAACATGCTGATGGCAATGCAGCCTACCTAATGTGAAAATCAGCAATGGTTCTTTTACATGCCTCAGACATGGCTGGCCTTTGATAACCCAGTTAGCTGCACTGGGGGACAGCAGTGACAACCCGGTGATAGTGGGGCTTGAACTCCCGACCTTCGGATCAGTAATCCAGCACCCTAC
The DNA here is from genome assembly GCA_039654325.1 of Tandanus tandanus. NCBI lineage: Eukaryota > Metazoa > Chordata > Actinopteri > Siluriformes > Plotosidae > Tandanus > Tandanus tandanus. The sequence continues at coordinate 4,213,253 of JBCNYH010000009.1, forward strand.
CACAGGGCCACTACTGCCCTGATCTGATGTTGAAAGAGGGCAAATGTGATTAAATGTTATGAGATGGCCAATAGGTGTAGGCATATATGATAGGATGGTCTGAGAAGGTAAACAAGTGCAAGTACAAATGATTCAGTGGTGTGTTAGGGGAAAGAAGTGTGGTACAGATAATCCAATGATGTGAGAGGACATAGTAAACGAGTGTGGGTATGTACATTTGGTTAGCTGGTGAGGGAGGTTATATGAGTGGAGGTTCAGATGATCTGGTGGTATCCGAAACTAAACTCTGTTTAAAATCAGTACAGTTACTGCTTATGTCATAGATGTTATGCACTTCTTTAGGAGAAGACACTTCTTTTCTTTACCACAGAATGATTTTATATGTACACCTCTGCAATGGTGCAAAATAATTTCCAAGTATAGGAATATATTTTTAAAAAGCTCCTCAGTTTAGCATATAAAAGCCTGAGAGTGCATGCATGTTAAGTGGCACTAAGCTCCCCAGCGCTGTGAGTGTGTGTGAGTTAATTGTCTGAGCGAGCTTTGAGAGGAGAGCACTCTGGGTTGGTGATGACGCCTTTGTACCACCGCACCCCCCCACTTCAGCACAAGAACACTGTTGAGTGTCACTACATGTTTTGGATGTTTATATAAGTGCTTTATATGATGGAGGTGATGGAGATGAGTGCAGGGTCAACAAGCAACATGAAAAGCACTTATATACTGGTATTACACGCTACACAACAATACAAGACAGAAGACACAATGAAGAGTGAAGAAGGAAAAAAAACTGAAAGAAAGAGTTTAAGGGTTTTAACATTTGAGTGAGAGTGAAGCTGCTGATTGGCTGGCAGTCATGACATCATTAGCCTGCAGTTAGAGCTTTTCTCGATAAACCCTCGAGTATGGACACACACACACAGACACATATACACACAAAACTAAGCAGTGTATTTTTTCTAAAAATACATGTAAACCATGAATTAGTCTGTAAGCCAAAGCATAGAAGTCCAGACCAAAGAGTGGCGATAATGCGCTAGTACAGTCCCCAGTCACCGTTAAACAAACAACAAACAATTCACTTGCGTGTGTGTGGGGGGGAGGATTAACTGTGACTCACACTATTCTCGTTCTAAAGCTCTTTAGACTTCTGTTTTTTGCTCGCTCTCTCACACACACATACATATATATTTATGTGTGTATGGGTGTGTGTGTGTGTACAGAAGTCGAAAGAACAGAAGTCTAAAAAGCTTCAGAGTAGTAGAACTACCCCCGCTGGTCACATGACCCACTTTAGCCTGGTCGGCTGTGCGTTAGATAACGCTGGCCTTTGCTAGCGCATTAGCCGAGCTTTTGATTCTATAAGTCCCACACATTCTTGACATGGTGTGCATGTGTATGTGTGTGTGGGAGCGGTGCTGAATCATGGGATTGTTCACATTACAATCCTGTCAGTCATGCGAGCGGCTGTTCAGATCCCCCTCTACACTCATATAACACCAACAGAAACAGGTTAGAAGGTAAAATTAAAGGCCATCATCTTTACTGTCTCCACACTCTTTTTGTAACCGTATCATCAGATTAGCCCTATAGTCAAACACTACCTGACTCAACCCCATCTTTAAATTATGCACATACAGTCTAACCCCACCCCCCTTGCACCATCACTCACAACTTGCATGAATAAACTGGAAATTGACTTTTTGATACTCATATTCGTCCGATAGTTCCAGCAACCGAATAAATAAGCTCTAGACACTAAATGTCTAGACGTGTCTTGGCTGATGAGCTTCATTTGAGGCATTTGGGATGCTGTTTGGCCAAAGCTTCACTTTCAGGTGTTCCAGTTCGCTTTGCTGCCATCTGTGTTCAATTCCATGAGCACATTTCCTCAGAGTGCAACAGAGTCTCTGTCAATTAATTTCAATTAAAACGCCATTCCGTCTGTAGGAATATAGCAGAGAGACTTTTGGGTTTGGGGAAAGATGGTTTCTTAAGTTTCTGAGCATCAAGACTAAAAAAGTTTTCTGGTTTCTGAATTAGATTCTCAGTCCATGAAAGAACACTGAAAAAAAATACATCTTACAAAACTTCACTTTACAAAGTAAACATCCTGACATGTTATGTTATGCTGGGTTACTGAAAAAGTGTATAGCTTCCTGAGTTCTGAAAGTGTTCTGAGATCCTGGGGATGGGGAATCACCAGGTACTTCCTGATGCAGTGTTATTGGGATACCTAAGTACTGATTTGATTTGTATTGCGATTCTGTAAGTATCGCCATTCTATAAATATTCCGAATTCGATATTGCAATAAAAATATTTAAAACCTTCAATCTGTAAAACTAGAGACCCCTGACGGGGGAATGGTAGATAGCCATTATAAACAATTGGAAGCTATTTTGTTGACCTTGAACTTGACCTACAGTGACCTTTTCATAAATTTCCTTTCAGCCTTTCAGCTTGACAGTGATTTGTTTTTGAGATATAGACGTGCATAGCCACAAAGAAAAATGCTCACTCATTTGCCGACCCCCTTATTCCAACTAGGGTTGCAGGGAGGCTGGAGCCTATCTCAGCCGACCCTGGAAGAAGGCAGGGTACACCCTGAACAACTCACCAGACCATCACAGGGCAACACACACCCAACCATTCACACTCACACTTACACATAAGGACAATTTGAAACAGCCAATTTGCCTAATGTGCATGTCTGTAGCATGATTGTTGGAGGAAACCGGAGTTCCTGCAGGAAACTCAGAAACACCCAAGCTTGGGAATGTAACTCCGGACCTTCCTGCTGTGAGACGGACATGCTAACCACCATCGTGCCACCCTCAAAGATAAACAATACAAGAGCACAATCTGACGTAATTGAAAACAATACCAGATACACTATCGCGGTTGAAAACTAAGTTTGTTAATTGTTATTTCCACACACAGGATGCTGTGCTGCCAGCCAATGTGTGAATAGCTTAGAATGCACCACCTGTAGGACTATAGAGGAACTAAATCCTATTAGGGTCACGGAGAGGCTGGAACCTATCTCAGCTGTCTCTGGGTAAAGGTGGAGTACACCCTGAACAACTCACCAGTACATCGCATGGCAAACACACACACAATCATTCACAGTCACACTCACAGTTAAGGGCAAATAGGAACAACTAATGAGCCTAATGTGCATGTCTTTGGAATGTGGGAGGAAACCTGAGTACCTGGAGGAAACTCATGCAAGCACGGGGAGAACATGCAAACTCCACACAGAAACGCCCTTGTCGAGCCCGGGCCTCAAGCCCAAGACTTTCTTGCTTTGAGGTGGATGTGCTAACTACTACAGCACCATACCACCAGGGGCACACCCCGACCAGCTCACCTGACCTCCGCAGGGCCAATACACACACACTATTCACACTCACATCCACACCTCGGGGTAATTTGAAACAACCTGTTAGTCTAATGTGCATGTTTTTGGACTGTGGGAAGAAGCTGGAGTAAACCCATGCAAGCACCAGGAAATTCAAACATATTAAATAAAAAATACATTATTAGGGCAGTGGTGGCTTGCTGGTCATGGGTTCAAGCCCCACTATCACCAAGTTGTCACTGGTGAGAGGCAGGTAAAAGAACCATTGCTGTCATTCGTAAAGAGTAGGCCAGTGTTTCTGCCCTGTGATGGTTTGGTGAGCTGTCCAGGATGTACTCTGTCCTTGCTCAGAGTCGGCTGAGATGGGCACCAGCCTCCCCTGCGACCCTAATTAGGATTAATCGGTTCAGAAAATGAATGAATAAATTATTTTGGAGCCAGTGAGGTGAATCATGAATTTTTGCACAAAAGAATCACGATATGTACCTGAGTCAAATTTGTCCCCATATATGGTGTCAAAATTCATGAAAAAAGATTAAAAATTCCTGGAAAAAAGTTTTATAACCTGCAAGTCCCTGAGTTTCCCTAGAGGATTCTGGGTACATAAATAAAATGGACGTTGGGTTCCTGATAATGTCATTAAATTCATACAAAAAAAAAGTTAGAGAATAAAAAGGGTTCCTGAAAAAAAAAGTTAAAGATTAAAACTTCTTCCTGTATTCTAGAAAATGTTACCATAGCAACCATTTAAATGGCAAAAACACACACCAGAAATGAGCATATTAGCAGTTTGTTGTGATTCTGTTTGCCCTAAACAATGCTGCAGAAATTGGATTTTGTTTTCTCTATTGAAACCTGAAACTCGGGTCACACACACACACACACTCACACACACACACACACACACACACACACACACACACACACAGTGTACTTCCTGGAAGCAGTGATGAATTATTAAGGTTTGTTGTGATGGAGTGATGTGAGCTAAAGTGAGTGGAGCGATAGAGGACGATCTCAGCGGAGACTTCACCTCCTCCCATTATTCCCTGTCTCTTTCTCTCTCTTTCTCTCTCTCTGTATGTCTGTCTATCTCGCTCCCGCTCCAGCAGACAGATAATCTCCACAGATCAGTCTGTAGAGCCTCCACTGCCATTTTATTTATTTAAGGCCCTTTCGATTCATCTTCATCCTCCATCTCTCATTTTAACTTTATCGCTCAATTCTTCCTTCACTTCAGTCGGATGCTGGAGACACATTGAGGGTTAGTTTCTGATCCAACTTAAAAGTCAGCTTGAAAAGAAAGAAAATGAGTGGATGGATAAATAGGAAAAAAATGTACAAAAATATAAAGAAATGGAAGAAATATGAAAGTATTGGCAAAAATAGAGGCAGGGTGGAGGAAAAAGGATGAGTGAAAGAAGGTAAAAAGTACGTAATTATCAGGGGTATTATTGAAAGAAATTCTCCAACATTCCATCAGTGTGTTTTAATGAGAAAGTTTGACCCCGCAAACTTAAACTCTTTCAACTGTATAAATTTTAACAGAAAGCTAAACGTCCACAGTGAACACACACACACACACACACGCATGCACGCACGCACGCACTACATCACAGCACATTTCTCAGTCATTCTCTGTGTGTTTACGCATCATTCAGTGCGCACACTCGTCGTCCAAAGATTTCTCTCACTAAATTTTACACTAATGACATTTTCTGATCAATTAATTTCATTAATTATTATATTTTATACAGACATCAGTCAGTGTTGGATAATCCCAGCATGTACTTACTTCGGCTTGTGCCAGAACTGTAACAGGGTTGCCGACTTTGGGTCCTTGGCTGGAATGAGATTTTGATGCCTTAGAGGTGAATCAAACCCAAATTTTATTTAAGCTTGTATACACTGTATATGTCTTTGCACGTCAAAATGTACTATTGCTATTACAATCTTCTTCATGAAGAAAAAAGTACTAAATCCTGACACAGGGCCATTGTACTGTGAATAGTGGGGCGGGGTGACGTTGACTAAACCGTTAATGCGAAGTGTTGTGCATTAAATGCGGAACCAAGGTGGTGGAATGAACTTCCTCTGGATGTTTGGACAGCTGAGTTACTGGGTATCTTCAAACGACGGCTGAAAACCTACCTTTTTCGGCAGTACTTAGATTAGCACTGTTTTTTACACCCACACCCACACACACACACACACACACACACACACAAAAACCCACACAACACCTATTTTTTGACTGATGGTATACTTAGTCTGTGTCCTGACAAACCAGGATAACAATATATTCACTGATAGTGACTTTAAAGCACTTCTGTAAGTCTCTCTGGATAAGAGCGTCTGCTAAATGCTGTAAATGTACTGAGGTAAATACCATGTGTTCATGTATATGAGCAGATGCTTGTCTGATGTATGTAAACATAATGTAGAAGTTTTATTTTATTCAGACCTTGACTAGTTTATAACTGTATACTGTTATTTTTGCCTTGTTGGAACTGACGAATCTATGTCCTATTCTTGCGATTTCACACTCTCGCGATAGTGAAACAGACTACAAATGGCAGCCCTTTCAAACAGGTTAATGCAAACTGTTGAATGCATTTTAGCAGATTGCAACTTTTTATATGTAAATAAAAACCACTTGATGATGAAAACATACATATTTTCAGTGTAACAGGAGAGTTTGGAATAGTTTGTGGAGACAGGAGAGTTTCATTATGCTTTAATCACACATATGTGCACTAAATCACGACCACATATTTGGACACTGTTCATCATCATGGTATAAAAGTGTGCAGCTGATAACACGTCGGGAGTGGGGACCGTGGTTGTAAGTTTTAAGGATATAGCCTTAGTACGCCACCCTGGGACTTCCACCTCGGGAAATACTCACAATTACACAATATTATATTCATCATGCACTAACTCAATAAAGCACAGCATTTCATTCAGTAATGAAAGTCAGAGACATGCTGTTTCTGAAATTAAAACTACACTACACAATATAACCCAACCGTATTTTGGCCCTTCTAAAACAATAAGGGCAGTGGTGGCTCAGTGGTTAAGGCTCTAGCTTGCTGATCTGAAGGTTGGGAGTTCTAGCCCCTATACTGCCAAGATGCCACTGTTGGGCCCTTAAGCAAGACCCTTAACCTTCAATTGCTCAGCTGTATAAAAATGATAAATGCGAGTGCCTCTGGATAAGGCTGTCTTCCAAATGCCATAAATGTAAATGTAAATAAGCAGCAGACTTGGACTTCCTGCTGCCTTGGTCCCTGTGTTCCCAGAAACTGTTTACTAATGCTGGTCTTTTGCCTTCTTAAACTCTCTAAATTAAATCATCATCTTCATCTTCTTCCACTTAATTCAGGGCTGGGTCGTGGGGGCAGCAGCCTAAACAGTGAGGTCCAGATGTCCCTCTCCCCAGCCACTTACTACAGCTCTTCTGTGGGGACACTGAGGCGTTCCCAAACCAGCCGAGAGACAAAGTCCCTGGAGAGCTGGAGGTCCCAGCTTGATGAAGACAAAAGAACAACATCATCCGCAAAACGCAGAGATGAGATCCTATGGCCACCAAACCAGTCCGACCCCCAGTGGGAATGAATTCAACATGTTGTTAACAATGCGGACCAAGCTCTGGCTCCGGCAATACAAAGACCGAATGGCAACGGGTCCGGTATACCATATTCCCAGAGCATACCCCACAAGATAGCCTGAGGGACATGGTCAAAAGCCTTCTCCAAGTCCACAAAGCACATGTGGACAGGTTGGGCAAACTCCCATGCCCCCTCCAGGATCCTGTAGAGTGTGTCGAGCTGGTCAAGAGTGCTGCAGCCGGGACGAAAACCACATTGTACCTCCTGAATCTGAGGTTCAACCATCAGTTGGATCCTCCTCTCCAGTAATCTTGAATAGACTTTCCCCGCTAGGCTGAGGAGTGTGATTCCACGATAGTTGGAACACACCCTTGGGTCCCCTTTTTTTAAAAAGGGGAACTACCACCCCGGTTTGCCAATCTAGAGGTACGGCCCCCGATGACCACGTGATGTTGCAGAAATGTGTCAACCAAGACAGTCCTACAACATTCAGAGCCCTGAGGTATTCAGGGCAGATCTCGTCCACCCCCGGAGCCGGCCACCGAGGAGCTTTTTAACTACCTTGGCGACCTCTGCCCCAGTGATGGGCAGACCCCCTCCTGAACCCCCAGGCTCTACCTCTTCCACAGAGGGCATGTTGGTGGGATTGAGGAGGTCCTCAAAGTATTCCTTCCACCTCCCAACAACATCCCAAGTTGAGGTGAGTAGCTCCTCACTTCCACTATAAACAGTGTTTGTGGAGTACTGTCGGATGGTGGTCCAGAACCTTTTCGAGGCCAACTGATAGTCTTTTTCCAGGCCCTCACCAAACTCCTCCCACACCCGAGATTTTGCATCGGCGACAGCCCAGGCTGCAGCATGTTTGGCCTGTCGGTACGCATCCGCTTCCTCGGGAGTCCCACAGGCCAAAACGACCCGATAGGCCTACTTCTGCAGCTTGACAGCCCCCCTCACTGCAGGTGTCCACCACCTGGTCCGGGGGTTGCCCCTTCGACAGGCACCGATGACCTTCCCGCCACAGCTCCGTGCTGCCACCTCAACAAATGGAGACTCGGAACATGTTTCATATGGTTGTAGCTCTGCCGGAGGTGGGAGTTGAAGGCCCTTCTGACAGGAGACTCTGCCAAACATTCCCAGGAGACCTTAACTACACGCTTGGAGCAGCCTCCCTCGCCATCAAAGCCAGCTCACCACCAGGTGGTGATTGGTTGGCAGCTCAGCTCCTCCATTCACCCGAGTGTCCAGAACATGCGGCCGCAAAGCCGATGACATGACTACAAAGTCGATCATCAAACTGCGGCCTAGGGTGTCCAGGTGCCAAGTGCACTTATGGACACCCTTATCTAAATAAACTCGTCATATGGAATAGCAAAGTAAAGAAGCCATTCCTTAAATCATACATAATAAATCTTTAAGTTGTACAGAAAAACACGTACCACTGCAACATGTTGCTTTCATTCTTCTCTCTGTTGTGTACTTGACATTTGACAAATAACTAGCTAGCTGTTCCTTACACTTAGCACTTATTCAGACAAATATTATATAATATTAGTTTGTTAAGCCCTGGATTCCTTAATTCATTCACTCATGATTGATATCCATCCTAGTTAATTACCTTCAGCCAGGTTAGTTGGGACGCTGCCAACAGGTTAGTTGGGAGCATCAGTGCAGCTTTAATGTAAAATTTTTGCTAGTCATGCAGTAACTCCTGTACCCCGCGTAACACTGACTAGCGGTATAAGCGGACTACATAATGGATGGATAGATGCAGCAACTCCCGCCCTACTGCGCTGTGATTGGCAGATGTCCAACCAAAATATAATTACTGGTTCTGATCTGATCTGGGTTTGGCGTGAGAACTGTTTGTGCAGCGTGAGAGCATAAGATTGCGAGTGAAAGTTTGTGTCACATGGGAGAAACATTAACTGACAATAACCTTGATAATTTTGTTATCCCGTATCCCATGATATGGAATCGCTGGCTCCTGTGTGCAAATTTACACCTCATAGTTTTTCCTATGTTTCCTACGTGAGTGTGAGTGTGAATGGTTGTATGTGTGTGTGTGTGTGTGTGTGTGTGTGTGTATATGCGTGTGTGTATTGGCCCTGCGACAGACTAGCGAGATGTTCAAAGTGTCTCACGCCTTTGCCTAACCTAAGTGGTTCAGCAAATGAGTGAATAATGAGGATTAAAAAATAAAAAAGAAAGAAAAAGAATGCAGAAATAAACGCGTTAGGTAAAGTTGGTCACACATTCCAAGGCACACATAGAAATCAGCCATGCCTAGCCACTAACTAGCCACGCCTCTTTGATGACCACACTCTAACTAGCCTATCCTGTGTAAACTACATATAGCACTCCCTTCGTATTGACTAATCATGTGCTGTCTTACCCCAGTGAATGTGTATAAATGTTTAAAGAATCATAAAATAAAGGGAGGCGGCATGGTGGCGTAGTGGTTATCACATCCGCCTTACAGCAAGAAGGCCTGGGTTCGATTCCCAACTTGGGCGTTTCTGTGTGGAGTTTGCATGTTCTCCCCGTGCTTGCGTAGGTTTCCTCCAGTTACTCCGGTTTACTCCCACAGTCCAAAAACATGCCAGTAGGCTAATTGGCTGTTCCAAATCGCCCCTAGGTGTAAGTGTGAATGTTTGTGTGAGTGTTGGCCCTGCGATGGCCTGGCGAGTTGTCCATGGTGTACCCCGCCCTTGCCCAGAGTCGGCTGAGATGGGCGCCAGCCTCCCCGCGACCCTAATTAGGATTAAGCGGCTTAGAAAATGAATGAATGAATGAAAATAAAGGGAGAACATTGTCATCCACAAACCCATCTGATGTATTTTCCTCAGACCTGATGAGGTAAGGGATGGAAGGGGGTGGAAGTATCTAAAACTGAGCACTAGGTAATTTCTTTGAAATCACATCGTTTTCTCTTAATATTCAGTGTATACAAAATCAAAAGGCAAAACCTTTCAAAATGAATGGAAGGGAAGCATGTAATCATGTTGTGTGTCTTGTTGAAAGAAGAAATGAGAAATGGATGAAAGGGAATGATGGATAATGAAAAGACTGGTAAATGTGTGTGAAAGGAACGATGGAGAAAGAAAGAACAAGGAAATCGAACACAGGAAGAAAGAAGCCAGATGCATTATAAGTGTAGCATTCGCTTGAGTGAGAGTTGAATCGAAGCTGCTGATTTGTTGGCTGCTGTAAGGTCTATTATGACATCATCATCTAACATTCCTCCAGTGTGTTTCAAAGGGAAAGTTTCAAGCTACAATCTTTTTAAAAATTCAGTATGAGGTTTATAAAACAGTCAAAACTAAAGTTCCTGTCTCAGTGGAACAAAGTGAGAGAAAGAGAGAGAGAGAGAGAGAGAGAGAGAGAGAGAGAGGTAAAAGAATACTTGGTTAGTAGATATGGGATTTGGGGTTATTATGATGCACTGCACAGTTATGGTTTGTTTGCTGTAGCCTAGTGAAAGGACAAAAACAGGGGAATAAGGACGTCCACGTCAGGCTTGGTGTACAGCAGCTGGACAAAAGGACAAAATGAATGTTAAATCAGTGCATAAACAAGTTGCTTGCTTTCCCATGAGACACTAATATAAATGCAAAGCAAACTGTAGCGTCTTGATGTCCGGGTGACCCTTTATCATTAGCACACGCCTGAACGGCGCTTTGTTCAGCGTGACGAATGCTGACTTCACCGCCAGCCCCTTAAGAATCATAGCTAATCTCAGCTCATTAAAACCCGCTGGATTCATTAGCGCAGAACGCAGCCACTAGCATCCCGCAGGACCGCCGCACTCCTGCGTCCTGGTAGCATGCTAATTTAGGAACACGCTTTGTTCGTTAACAAGGCTAGAATCAAAGTATCAGAGTTGAGAGGATTGTTAATTACGGCTTCAATTAAGCGGCGGGAGAAAGGGGTTTACTGTGAATGAAGGAGTGTTGTCCTTTTCTTCAAACAGGAGAACATTTCATCCAAATAAGAACAACAAAAAACAAATAACCTGCATTTCAAAAAGAATGTAGCACTATAGCAATATAGCAAACCTTCCAATGCTACATAAGCATGGCTAACGATGGGATCTGTAGCTTATTCTGCATGATCATTAAAAACTAAATACTAAACATAAAAGCTTCTAAACAGCTCACAACTTTTTGCATCTTTTTGATTTAATTCATTTGACTCTTGGATTAAGCAGCCATTTTGAATCCAAATGGACTGAAGTGATATGGGCGGCACGGTGGCGTAGTGGTTAGCAAGTCTGCCTCACAGCAAGAATGTCCTGGGTTCGATTCCTGGGTTTGGGCGTTTCTGTGTGCAGTTTGCATGTTCTCTCCGTGCTTGCAGGGGTTTTCTCCAGGCAGTCCGGTTTCTTCCCTTAGTCCAAAAACATGCACAATAGGCTAAATGGCTGTTCCAAGTTGCCCCTAGGTGTAAGTTTGAATGCGAATGGTTGTGTGTGTTGACCCTGCAATGGCCTGGTGAGCCTCTCCCAGAGTCGGCTCAGATGGGCGCCAGCCCCCCCGTAACGCTAATTCGGATTAAGCAGCTCATAAAATGAAAGAATATATATATATATATATATATATATATATATATATATACACACACACACACACACACACACACACACACACACAC
>JBCNYH010000009.1:4229402-4245231 GCA_039654325.1 Tandanus tandanus
CCCCCCCCCCCCCCCCCCACCCCCCCCTCTCTCCCCTCCCCTTTTTATCCTATTTGGAAGGATACTTATTGCTTTTGTAGTGAGATCAAAGCAATGTGACGAAAAAGCCTATTTTTGTCGTTGAAATCAGAATGTAAACTCCAGTACATTTCATCGAAACGGTAAAATAAATCTTAAACAACTGTTCTATACATTCTATCTGTTTTAATGTACCTTATATACTTAGAATGTATAAAAAGTGATAATCTTATTGTTAAAAAATAATTAAACCCCGAGCTCTACCTGTCCTGTCGGGGAGATTTCTTCTGCGCATGCGCACTATCACGGCTATTCCCGGTTTAGGTTTTTGGTTCTGGAAGAGGATTCATTCATTCATTCATTTTCTGAACCACTTAATCCTAATTAGGGTCGTGGGGAGGCTGGCGCCCATCTCAGCCGACTCTGGGCGAGGGCAGAGTACACCCTGGACAGCTCACCAGGCCATCGCAGGGCAGAAACACGCTGACGGCTATGTATCCTACTCTTGACGAAAATCAGCAATGGTCTCTGGAAGAGGATGCTTAGGGTAAACAAAACTCACGAGTGTCTTTTACCATATTTTTAACTTGGTTTTCGACTAGATCTATCGGTAAGGAATCGAAAGGTTAAAATTTCCTCCATGTCCCATTATCTTCGCAGTAACTTGTTCGCAATCCTCCCCTCGGCTCAGCACACGAGTGCAGGGAGAAATGTGTGTCCGAACTTCAGCACCGTTTCCCACAGCATAGTCAAGTCAAGTGGTGTTGTCTGCTTAGTTTTTATTCTTAGCAGTTTTCTCTCAACAAGTTAAGCCTAAGTACTAGAAGTTACCTAGATCTAGAGGCTAGATTAGATCTAGATTACCAGCCTGCATAATTTATGGTGCATTATTATTAGTGTCATGATTAGGAAGTGGGTTTCCCTGCCCTTTCCTTTCACTGTTCAATTGTTGTACTAAGATCTATTATTATTTTGTAGATCTACATACACACTCTTTTCTACTTTCCTATTATTTCATTTATTTCTTTGACATGTATATTATATACAGGGCTTTCAAATTAAGGCGGCGGCCGGCTGGATTTCCATCTGCAAAAATATCTGCATATTTCCTACACGCAACGTGCGTCACACCATCTCGCACACGTGTTATACAAATATATTTGATCACTTGGTCATCCCAGTGATTATTACGGTGTATTAGGATTTGACACCAATCGTGATAGAACACAGTAAGGGTGGAAGAGCGCAGTACAGTTTAACAGACCTTAACGTGCCATTGTAGGGGATCTTGATGATCTTGGAAACACGATTCCTTCAGGTTTCCTTTATTGGTTGAGAGCTGCCTCCTTTTTATACCCCAATCTTTTCAATTTTTCTTTTTATAACAAGGCTCGTGCTAAAAATTTTTATGATTTTGAGTAGGTCAGACCCCAAGCTTAAAAATGATATATAATTTGCCCATATTGAATCTACTTGAAAAATTACCAAAATTGTCTCTAACAAGTAAACCTCTTGTTCCTCTTTGTGTTTTCTGCCTCATAGAAATTATTAAATGTTCCATCACAGCGAAACACACACACAACCATTCACACTCATATTTACTCCTAGTGGCAATTTGTAACAGCTAAATAACCTAATGTGTCTGTCTTTGGACTGTGGGAGGAAACTGGAGTACCCGGAGGAAACCCACGCAAGCACGAAAAACACATGCCGACTCCACACAGAAACATCCTCGCCGAGAACAGGACGTTCTTGCTGTGAGCCACACTTGCTAACTACTACAGCAGTGTGTTGCCCGGGAGGTGTATATTATTTTAAAGATACATAGAGTGATCTGAGGCTAATTACAAAATAATTTCAATGGCAGCCATGTTTGATTCAGTCCTCTGAAAGATGATGTTTTGGCTGTTTTTATGAAAAGGCTGCTCCATCTCTTTCTTTAGAAGTCAATGGAAATGTTGGTGCTAATCAGTTCTGCTGGGAATAGATTCAATGTCCAGGAACAACGGCCATTTTTTTTTTCTCAAACCCAAACCTTGATGTTGTCCTCAAGTCCACAATGTCACACAGTCACAGTGGCAGCATTGTAATTTTATCTCCGTAATATTTCCTGTCAGTTCTTACAAAGCGAGCCACTCGGGCGCCGTTTCTTCCCCCCGCTGATGGTCAGAGAGGTCTGTCTGACGCGTCTGGGCCGATAACCCTAGCGTCTACGCGCAGATCTGTCATCTTGTCCTCGCTCTCTCTCACTTTCTCTCCTTCTTTCTCTCTCTCTTGCTTGCTTTCATATGTGTGGGCGTTCATCTCTTTTAAAAACATGTCGTCTTCAGTTAGCGTGTGACTGTCAGTCCAGCTCACGTATTGATCACAGAGACAAGAGAACATGTCGTTATTATTCACGAGGGAGCCTGTCTGAGTGTGTGTGTGTGCGTGAGTGTGTGTGTTAGATGTTTTAATCCCCACTTTCAGCTCCATGGCGTTTCTGAGTTGGTCTGAGAATTTTAAATATGACTCTCCCACAATCAGGGAACTGTACACCTTGGGGCTAGTGGTGTAGTGGTTAGGGTGCTGGGCTCATGAAGAAGAGATTGTGGGTTTGAATCTCCATTAGGCCCCCCACTGTGTTAAGACCCCAGGGCAAGGTCTCAACCACAAGTGTGCCTCTGTCCACCCAGCAGTATAAATGGGTACCAGTAAAAATACTGGGAAGGTAACCTGCGATGGACTAGCGTTTCCTCCAGGAGTTATAAGTTGTAGCCCTGCGATGGCCTGGCGAGCTGTCCAAGGTGTACTCTGCCCTCGCCCAGAGTCGGCTAAGATGGGCACTAGCCTCCCCGCGACCCTAATTAGGATTAAGCGCTTCAGAAAATGAATGGATGATGAGTTCTAAGTTCTAAGGAATTGTAGAACTCCTAGCCACTTCATGCTACGGAAACTGGAATAAGATCCAGCTTTGATGAGCCAGGAGGCACGGGTGCAAAAGCCCAACAGACTTACCTATACCTCTTTATTAAAAATAAATAAATAAATAATAAACAAGAATTTTGTGGACATGTTTTCATTTATTTTGAGTTATCTGAAATGAACACAGCCATAAAAAATAAACACCCACGGAGATTATTATTTCAGTGGTGCTGAAGGTGCCAAAATATCTTTTAACTTGCCAAGACTTTATAATTTCCTGTAAATGAGCATGAGTGACTACAGCTGGTAGCCTCTATATGCAAACATTAGGAAGGTTTGTTTGACAGCACTCACTGACTTGACCAATACACAGTACAAAGTCCAAGGAGCTCAGTGCAGATCTGAGAAAGAGGAATGTTGATTTACACAAGAACCTACAAGTCAAGAATGTCTCTTGCAGCCATTTCCAAACAACTGCAGATACCAAGATCATTATTTTAAACAATTGTACTGTATGTACATTACTAGGAAGTGTAGCCACTCTTCCAAGGTCTGTAAGAAAACCCAAATGGGCCCCCTTATTTTTACAGTAAGTAGTTCAGATGGTGATAAAAAATCCAAGAACTACAAAGGACTGGCCATGAAGTGGAAGTTTTGCATTGTAATGGACTGAGAAGCTGCAGTCCAACAAATCAGACTAAGTTTGCCTAAAGTTTTTAGCTGACCACACGGACAATGAAAACCCTTCTGGAGGAAAATTTTATAGTCAGATGAGAGAACAATTTCAGTTTTATGATCACAGTAACCAGAGGGAAAGAGTAGCATTGTGCCAACTGTGAAACCTGATGTTGGTAGCATCATGCGCTGGGCCTGTTTTGCTGCCACTGGTGCATTACCCAAAGTGGATGAAAAACATGCAAATTCATAAAAGGCCCCCTGCTGACCACAAGGATAATGGTCTTTTTTACCATCTGAAACATTTGAAAATGGCTTTAGGAGCAGTCACCACTTGCCGGATAGGTCTGTTCAATCCGGCAGAAAGTTTTGTTGATGATTGTATGGTTGTTATGCGATGGACATGTGTTTTGTTCAGAACTTGTGTGTTCCTCATCCTGTACTTGTCAGTTTGCATCCGTTGTTGTCCAGTTGGCATGCAGTTGGTGAACCGGAGGTGAGCTGAACACAGACCTCATGTATATCGGATGATTACTGACAAGGAACGAATGGCAACAAATGAATAATGGATAGATAACGGGGGTCACAGGACAAAACTGATGACTTTAGGATAAGTAGAGTATAACTACCGTACAAGTGACGAGACTTCACCAGGTCTGAAATGGACAGAGACATACATCCTCAAAGGTATCGTAAGAGCCTAAAGCAGCAACGGAGACGACTTTCACAGCCGGATCATTTTGTTTCAAGATTCTA
Source organism: Tandanus tandanus (assembly GCA_039654325.1). Lineage (NCBI taxonomy): Eukaryota > Metazoa > Chordata > Actinopteri > Siluriformes > Plotosidae > Tandanus > Tandanus tandanus. The sequence continues at coordinate 4,233,756 of JBCNYH010000009.1, forward strand.
TCCGTTGGAGGTTCATTTACGCTATCTGGCCAGTTGGGGCTACTCCTGTTGTTTGTCAGTGCTATTAGAACATTGCTGAAGTTATATTTTATGTAGACAAATTTTTGAGACTAATTACAGTAACTGTCAGGTTACTTACTCAAATTCGAAACATTAGCTAACATACGGAGGTAATGAATTTAGATTAGCAAAATGTTTTTAAAACTTCACAGCTGTAGGAATATTTATTCTTCCATGACATTACGTTTATACATTTTTCCTCATCATTTGGCAAAGGTTATGGAACCTCATACATTCCATCTGGTAGACAAATTTTCAAAAAGATGTTTTAATGTAGTGGGAGACCACAGACATAACAGATTTAACCAATTGTAATATTTTACTTCCAAGAACTCACACACCAAGTGCAGTCTCTCCTCATTGGGAACAAGCTTGTGCTTATAAAAAAAAAGAAAATGCTGCGTGGACACCCACCTTATATATTTTGCATCTGGCCTGGTGAGCTGTCCAGGGTGTACTCTGCCCTCGCCCAGAGTCAGCTGAGATAGGCGCCAGCCTCCCCGCGACCCTAATTAGGATTAAGTGGTTCAGAAAATAAATGATTGAATAAATGAAAATAGACAGTTGCACCTGCCAGTGCAATAATCATCAAACTTTTCCCATTGCAGCAATGCAGTAATTGTGTTATCCCATGGCATCGATGCAATATCAAGAATTATTTCATGGCTTTCTACCAATTAGAAGCATGAATATTTCTTCATTATAATTCAGATTATAATTGACATTAATTATTCAGACTTTGGATGGTTTGGCCTTTAGCCTCCCTCTTGATCGGAATTATCCTTATCCTACTTCGCCTCATTCAGTAATTGCTTGTCATCATTATCCAGGAAAAACCCCAAAAATACTTCATCGCCAAAAATGAAAAAATTTGAAAAGTGCTGAAACTGAAAGTATACCCCCACACTCACTGTTAAAGTGATGACCATCTCCAACAATTTATTAGCTTTCTTTATGTAGACATCTTTCTAGGTTTTATTATAACAGGACCAGACTAAAGTTCCAGTATCATCTCTTTAGCCAATACAGACTCCTGATTCACTGCTGAATATCATTTACATCCAATCATCCACTTTTTACTTTTCTTTCACCTTCTGTAACATTGTGCACTTTTTTTTTGTTTTTGGCTTTTGACTTCAGCCTTTTGTAATGTTTCCTTTAAATTAGCCAAATCTAATAACAGCCTGTTAAGGTCTGTAAAGCACTTTCTTTCAACTGCAGACTAATTTGCATTTTTAGTCTTGTGCCAGAATTTGTTTTAGAAATGCAAATTCAACTTTTTTCTCTCAACAATAATTGATTCAGTAATTGTTTTCTACTTGATCTGAAAAAGGTAAGCCAAAAATTGAAGTAATTACTTTTAATCTGTTTCACAAATCCAGTATGTTCAGCTAATAAATAAACATGTGTTTACTTGAACCAAAGTAAAATAAAAAGCTCCAGTGTGGTGATTTCCATATTTTTTGCCAGAGGATGTACAAGACTGTTTAACCTTTCTGCTCTAGATCATTACAACTGAAGTTTTAAGAGCAAGATTGTTATTTCTGACCTTTTAAGAACAAGAAAACATGCTATTAAAAAAATAAAAAATAAAACATTATCATTGTAGGGTAGCAAATGAATTAAGAATTATTAGCACGTTAGCTAAGGTTGGCTAAGGTTTCCAAATGTAGGTTGGCAGAACCTGTTATGGTTCTAGAAACTTCTGGTACTCATCATCTCATTTTCTGTACCGTTTAGTCCTATTAGGGTCGCAGGAAGGCTGGAGCCTATCTCGGCTAACACTGGCGAGGGCAGGGTCCACCCTGAAGAGCTTGTCTGACCATAGCAGGGCTAACATACAAGCAACCGTTCAGACTCACATCTAGGGGCAATTTGGAACAGCCAATTAGCCTAATACGCATGTCTTTGGACTGTTAGAGAAAACCCGAGTAACTGGAGGAAACCCACCCAAGAACAGGGAGATCATGCAAAAGCCACACAGAAATGCCCTCGCCAAGCTCTTGCTGTGCTAGCCACAACACTGCCCTGTGTCTGGTACAAGGTTTGATATTTCTTGTTAAAGGAGAAGTAATATGCATTGTTTTAAAACCAAGGGTTTACTTATTATATGAAAACGGCAATACATGCAGTCTGATTGGTCAAAGGGCATGGACCAGTGTGTATCCGGCTGGCAGTCTAGCTGTTAGCTAGCTGCACTCTGCACTGTGAGCAGTAGCAGCTTCCAGAGAAACATTCAGTGTTTTCTTGAAGAGAAAAGTTTACAGGAAATGTCCTAAGGGAAAAAAGAGTTTACGAAGTCCCACAAAGTGTTTGCCGCTCATCAGAAACCTCTTGTTAATCTTTGAAAGTAAAAAAGCAGAAAGTTACCAAAAACCTCACAGACATGGATGAAGACGCCTTGTTCAGAAGTGTGCAAATAACAGCATCTGAGGTGAATTAAAAAAGGCCACCATTTCAAAATGTCATGTAATAAATTACTAACCTCATTTGCTTGGTTTGTACAAAGAAATCCTGGCGTGGTCTGTACTAAAGACCTGGGGCTGAGATTTCTCTGTACAGCCCTCATGCTCGATTAATAAGTAGTTTTTATTGTTAGATGTTAAAATATTTTCAGTGTTCTATCGATGGATATTGTTAACAGACTTTACTAATAGGGTGGCACGGTGGCGTAGCGGTTAGTACGCCCATCTCATAGCAAGAAAGTCCTGGGTTTGAGTTCCGGCCATGGCAAGGGCGATTCTGTATGGAGTTTGAATTTTCTGTCTGCGCTTGTGTGGGTTTCCTCTGGGGACTCTGGTTTCCTCCCACAATAATTAACATTAGGCTAACTGGCCGTTCCAAATTGCCCTTGGGTGTGAATGTGAATGGTTGTGTGTGTGTATTGGCCCTGTTGTGTGTACCCCACCTTTGCCCAGAGTCGGCAGAGCTCCAGCCTCATTGCATCCCTAGTAGGATTAAGCCTTTCGATAAATGAATGAATAAATGTACCATTATGGTTATAGATGAGTGTTTACAGTAAAAAGAAAAAAAAGGGGGGGGGGGGAAATAATAATCATTTTAGTAATGAATATAGTTACTCTTAAAATATACCCTTAAAACAGATAATGGTACAAAAAAGAGCTGTGAAAATTAATATAATTAATTAATAATTAAAAAGGAATCAATCATTTGACAGCCCTAAAAATGCCATCCTGTCATACATCATAATCTCAGGTCCTTCCATGCAGCAGGCTGGTTGAGCTTCCTGTAAGGCATCTCCCCATCTCTGACCTCCAGAATAACCCCGAATTCATTCTGGACCATCTCAGATTTAAAGTTATTTGTAAAGCTGTCAGAGGAATGTAAAGCATATGGGTGTAATGTACTGACATCATGCACTCTGATTATTTTGTGCCTTCTAGCACTTTCATAACTCTGTTACAGTTGAAATGAGACAGCTGCGCGCTGTAGAAAAGCAAACACCATCATGCTACGCTTTCACAACGCTTATGTACTCCTACATTGAGCTCCCAAAATAAATAAATAAAACTGAAAGCCAGAAACGATCACAACTTAATGCAGTTAATTAAGTTGCCATTCTGCACTGTCTGCAGGATCTCACAATTTACTGACATGCAGAACTAGGGAACAGACTGTCTCCAAAAATCTGTATGAATTAAACTTTGTGAGGTTCGATTCCCCATGACAACTCTCTTTAGAAATCTGGTTCCCTTCCTGGTTTTGATTGATCTGATTTAATACCACTGTGATTTGTGAAAGAGACTCAGAGGATTCAAGAGTATCTCTTGACATCCGCCTGCAAAACTTTAGATCTATTCATGCTCATGAATTGATTTCGGGACTCGCCTTAAAGACTCATTCATGAGTGGATGGATTGAAGGATGGATGGATGGATGGACTGATAAGCAGTGAACAACAAGATCTGGTAGGTTGTATGAATGAAGAGATAAATAGATATATGGATGCATGCATTGATGAAAAAACTGAGGAATAAAAAGGTAGGTGGATAAAGGGATGGATAGATGGATGGATGGATGATTTCATAAATCAGTTGGCAGATGAAAGGTGGGTCAGTGGATGGGTTGCCAGTTGGGTGGATAGATGAAGGTATGGATTGATGGACGGTCAGTTATATGGATGAGTGGTTGGATGGATGGATGAATGGATGAGCAGTGTATTGATTGATGGATGAATGGATGGATGGATGCATTGATAGATAGCGAAGAGATGGATGGATGGGCAGATAAATAGATTATGGATCCACAGAATGATGAAAAGGCAGATGGAAGGGTTGGCAATTGAGTGGATGAGTAAAGGGATAAATAGTTAGCTAGATGGATGGGAGTATAATTGGATGAATGGATGGGCAGATGAATGGTTATATGGTTGAGTGGTAGTTGGATGGATGGATGGATGGTCAGACGGATGGATGGGTGAATGGATAGGCAGATGAATAGGTATATAAATGCATGGTTTATTTAAAAGGTAGATGAACAAAAAAAATCGTTCTATAAACCAGAGGGTATGTGAATGGACTGGCAGTTGACTGGATAGGTAAAGGGATGGATAGGCAGATGATTGGATGGATGGATAGAAGGGGAGATGGATGGATTAAAGGATATATAGATGGGCAGATGAATAGTTTTATGGTTGAGTGGCAGATAGATGGATGAATAGATAGCCAGGTGTTTGGATGGATGGGCAGGTGGATGGAGGATGGATGAATGAAATGGTGAATAATGTATATAGTTATTGCTGTTTAGTTGAATGGATGAACAGGCAGATGGACATACGAAATGAATAGGTACATGGAAAGATAGCAGATGAGTGAATGGATGGATGAATGCTATATGATTGGATGGCATGATTAACAGATGGATGAATGATGGTTGGATGAAGTGGAAGGGTAAAGTATGACTGTTATCATTCTAATGGTGGCAGACTGAACTGTGGGGGATTTTTGGTTTTAAAAAGGCTTGTGATTAAAAAGCTTGAGATGTAGTTCACTTTTTGATCTTCCTCTCATCAGTTCAAGACTGAGGTCTCCTGAACTGATGCTCCTGCTGAGCCTCTGGTGATGAACAGGTTTTACACTTCCTTCAAGAGCTTATTGCACACTCGGGCTTCTCGACGTTCTTCCATTCTATCGCTGACTGTTTTTATATAAGAACATTACTTTTAGTCTGAACTGTCTTTAAAATATGAATCCGTTTCCATAGTTAGCAGCAGCTAGTAAATAAAAATAGTGAGTAGAAAATGAAATGCATGCAGCATGAGGATTCGGGTCTGCACCGTGGGATGTGGTGTTCAGTTAAAGCTCTGAGTTATTGTCTGGAGTGCGATGTTTTGTTCTTGATTGTTTGCTCTTCTGGAGCCAATAGCAGCAGTGCTGTCTCACAGCAACAATAAGTGTGTTATGAAAGTGCTGGAAGGCATCAAATAGTTTGAGTTCACGATGTCAGTACATTATACTGTTTATAATGTACTGCATTCACAGTTCTCCATCATATTCTGCTTTCGCTAGGGTGATTGTGATGGAGAGACACGGGTACTTTGGAGGAAAAAAGAATAAATTATAGCTGTGCAGGAGGTAGTGCAGATGTTACACTCACTTAGCTAGTGTTTGTATCATGACCATGGATGGGTGGGTGGATGGATAGATGAAATAATGTTTGAATGATGACTGGATGGATGAGTGAATGATGACTGGAATGATGTCTGCAATGATAGATGGAATATTGAATGGATGGATGGATGGGTGGGTGGGTGGATGGATTGATGGAATGAAGGAATGATGAATGGGTGGATAAATGAATAGATGGGTGGGTGAATGGATGAATTGATGACTGGGTGGATAAATGGATGAATAGGTGTGTGGATGGGTGGGTGGGTGAATGGATAAATGGGTGGATAGATGGATGGATAGGTGGGTGAAGGAATGGTGTTTCTGTGTGGAGTTTGCACATTCTCCCCGTGCATGTGTGGGTTTCATCTAGGTACTCTGGTTTCCTCCAACACAGTCCAAAAAATGTACATTAGGCTAACTGGCTGTTCCAAATTGACCCTAGGTGTGAGTGAGAGTGTGAGTGGTTGTATGTGTGTTGGCCCTGCAATGGTCTGGTGAGCTGTTTCATGGTGTACCCCGCCTTCGCCCAGAGTCGGCTGAGCGAGGCTACAGCCTCTCTGCACCCCTAAAAGAATTAAGCAGTTCAGCAAATGAGTAAGTGAGTGAGTGAGTGAGACTCTGAAACTGCACTAGTACCATGTTCCAAATACCATGACACATAGCCAACTGTGGTTCTGTTTTACCGTTGCATTCCGAATGGATTGATAGATGCATAAAGGGATGGATGAATGGATAAATCGATTGCTATGCACAAGTTCACAAGGAATGGATATGTGGGGAGTGAGGATGATGGACGAGCAAGCAGATAGATTGGTGACTTGTTGAAAGGGGGAGATGGATGGATAGGCAAGTGAATCAATAACCAGGATGTTTACTGAATGCATGGATGGGTACATGGGTTGGAAGATGGAAGGATAGACAAATAGAAGGAGAAATGGAGATATGGATAGGCAGATATGTAGATAGGTGGGTGGATGAATGGGAAAGACACATCAATGTTTGGTAAGCAGCTGGGTGGATGCTTAAATGGATATGAACTGCAAAACAAATGGATGGATGAATTGATAGATTGATGAACAGGTAGATGGATGAAGAGTTGGAGATGAACCATTGTTAGACAGATTGGGGAACAGGAGAAGGAGAGATGAACCGAGAGGCGGGTGAACATATGGATGGATGGTAGAAGGATAATTGGTGGAATGATCCAATAGATGGATGGTCTGATGGATGGATGGATGAGTAGATAGATACATGGAGATACTCACTTGGAGATAGATGGCACCCTGTGGCACAGACTGTAATGCTTTCAGTACTACAACACCAATCGTGTTGACTAGACATTTCACAACGACTTGGATAGATTGCAGCCTTCACACACACACACACACACACACACACACACACACACACACACACACACACACACACACACACACACACACACAGTGAAACATTATGGATGTGCTCCATAAACCCACACCCGGAGAGAGCTGTAAAAACAGGCCAATGTGTTTGCACATTATGGTTATCTGGCATCGGCTATGAGAGCTTGTTCCTCCGATATCCCACGAGGCCGTGCAACCTTGGGTTTACATTCAGTTTCTCTCCCTCCTTTTTATTCCCCTTCTCATCCACATTTCCCTCCAGACCTCGGTGCATAATTGAAGCGAGTAAAAATAAAATAAATAAAATGCCTCTTGGATTGTCGGGAGAATTTATTCCTTCCTTAAAAACGCCGTTCAGTGAGACAGGGTGTTCAGCAAGGATGGTGTTGGGAAAGGAAAGTCTTGTTTAGTCGGTCAACAGGTGGATTGCACACAGATAGCTAAGAAAGACAGCTCTCAGTGAAACAAAAAGTAGTCCGTGTACAGAAAGACAGATAGACTGCAGTAAGACTGACCATAATAAGTGAGAAAGGTAGTGGACAGACAGCGTGCTGTGAGAAAAGCAGTCACAGAAAGGGCTCAGGCAGCCAGGACGCATAGAGGTGAGACAGAACCTCAACGAAGCTGGGACCAAAATTGTTTAGCAAGGTAGCATGGCATTCATCAACAGAGACGGCTATTATATCATTATAGCCAGGCGATATCTCGTGAAACAGGCATCAGTGAGACAGCTAGTGTGCAGCAGTACAGATATTGTTGAGTGAAACGTAAGACAGGTAGGGTGAGACAGGTGGTGTTCAATGAATCTGTGTTCACTCAACGTTAAGTGAGATAAACAGACTGAGGTGAGACCCGCAAGCGTGTAGTAAGAGAGCGTGTAGTGAGACAGACATAATGCACTCGGACAGAGCGGAGGCTTGGCTGCTGCACAGCTCTGATACTAAACACTAGCGCTAATGCTAACCACAATGAATTAGCAGGTCATCAGGAAGCCACAGTTTTACAATTTCAATGTTTCAGGATCTTTATCTGTCCATTACCCCGTGTCCCATCATCCATTATCCACCTGCGGCCAATTCACCGGCCACAGACTCCACTTCCTGCTGCTAGGCTTTATGCTAATCAGGTCAGACTGCTTTAGTGTTTAGCTCAAGCACTGCAATAAAAGGCTATTTATTCAAATAAATATTTCATCAGAGATCAGTCAGTTAAATCCTCCTGTGTATTTATATATGTGTTACATTTCTGAAAAGGTCTCTTGCCGTTCGGGGTAATTATGATGTTTATAATCTGCTTTGGTGGAATCATGGGTAAAAATTTAGCATGTTTACATTGTAACTAATCCTTGTACAAGGATTTTCACTAAATTTGGTGGGGACGCAACCCTGTGTGAGTTCCAGGAATTATTTGATTTTGGAATGTCTAGGTCAAAGGTCAAGGTCTGAATAAGGTCACAAAATTATGGAGACAGACATTTCCCATGTTAAAATTGAGATTTCTGAGAAAAAAGTGTCACAGACCCAACGATCTAATGAGTGATAGAGAGGAAACGGTATATAGGCTTTTAAATGACATAATCCCCTTTGGCCTTGAGTGACCTTGCAGGGTCAAAACCAAGGTCACAGGAGTTTGAGTGCTAATAAATTTGAAACGAGTGCCAACAGACATGCCACTACTATGGAAAGACTAATTGCTAATGTATGTACGTGTATAAGCTTTCAAATAAGATAACTACCTTTCACCTTCGGTGACCTTGAAAGGTCAAAATTAAGGGTCACGGGAATTTATGTGCTAATAACTTTGAAACAAATGCCAGCAGAGACGCTGTTACTATAGAACAGTAATGGGAATCCATTTATGTACTTGTAACTGACACACTTACTTTTGAACCTAAGTGACCTTGAAAGGTCACAAATCAATTTCAAAAGGACTTTGAACGCTCATAACTTTGAAAAGGAGTGCAGCCAGACATGCTGTTACTATGACGCACTGATAGGAAACCATCTAAGGACTTACATAATGCAAGATGAGCACATGGGTAATTAAAACCAGTACCCATATAGGGCCTTTGTGCTACATTATCCATGCTGCAGGGCAGAGGTACCTTACACTCTATGAGTGTCTTTTTCTAGTCTTGACAGTTTGATTCATCTGTAGGGTCAGCTGTAGTAAGACTTATCAGTACATGGTTTTCTAAGGTACCACTGTTACATTATTCTGTTCTCTGCTTAACCCTCCTGTTAACAGCAGATCGTGTATCGATTGTAATCATCTTCTGCATGTTTAACACGGATGCGATGAAGGGAAGTGCACTCTGCGGCCTTGTCCAGCCCAAACACACACAGAAATCTAATACTGCTTAAAAACCCTCGGCTAAAATGCTTTCTGTTTCATTTTCTTTTCAGCAGCACAGAGGTGGGAGGTTATAAGCTCTATAGGGTTAGCGCAGGCTTATAGCTTCATTTGAGAGCCTGTTACTATATACAGCTTTTTTTGCTTTATCTCTATTAATAATGTGGGAAGAAAGAGGGCTGAGAATAAAGACACTGGGAAACAAAGAGACTAAGTAACATGGGGATTTAAGTAAGGAAGGACTAGCGTAAAGCATGAAGACAAAAGCTGGGAATATAGACACAAAGAGTCAGGGAACCTAAAAATATTCATTCATTTATTCATATGCCGAACCGCTTTATCCTACTAGGGTCATAGGGAGGCTGAAGCCTATGTCAGCCAACTCTGGGCGAAGGCGGTGTGCAACCTGTACAACTCGCCAGTCTATTGCAGGGCCAACACATACCATTAACACTCACACCTAGGGGCAATTAAGAACAGCCAGTTAGCCTAATTTGCATATCTTTGGAGTAAAGAAGGATACCAGGGTACCCTGAGGAAACCCACACAAGCACAGGGAGAACATCCTGTGAGGTGGACGTGCTAACCACTATGCACCGAATCTAGATATATGAAACATGGTGTACAAGGAGACAAGCAGATGGGTTAAGCAAATAAAAATAAATAAATAAATAAATCAGAAGGTGATGATGTCACAGACTGTGTAGGTCATGTGACACACTGGCAGGACATTGGGAGTGGCAGAGGGACAAGGAGTCTGGCCTAGGGGAACTAGGTAACATGGGGACAAAAATAACCTTTAGAGATGGCGAAAGCCCTCAGCCGCCCAGCAGTTCTTAAGAAATAGCTCAGACAAAATGTACAAGGACAAGGTCAAAGGTCAAAGGTCAAAGAAAGCAACTGATGTGCCCATGCATACCTATAACACCCTGAGGGCCATGCATGCAACAATTCAGGATGATCTGTTTTGCAGTTCTTGAGAAATAGCCTGTATAAAATTTCAATGTGGAAGCAGACACTATAACTCCATGACAGTAACCCGACAGCCTGATAGCTGAAGGCTAAAAACTGGAAACATCAACATTAAGGTAAAACAAGGTGATTAGAAAACAAGAGTGGAAACGTTTCTCTTCTTTGATGTATCATGGATTGATAAATGAGGGCCAAGGACACTAGATACGTGTACTAGAAAAACAAGAGGGCAGGAAGTAAAAACAAGAAGAGGAAAAAGACAAGAAACAAGAAAACGAGAGAATGAGGATAGCAGGAATAACAGCTGGAGAAAAGAAGGGAGGATGGTGACTAGAAAATAAAGGGGCGGTACGATGGTGTAGTGGTTCGCACGTCCACCGCACAGCAAGAAGGTTCTGGGTTTAAGTGCTGGGCTGGGGCATTTCTGTGTGGAGTTTGTATGTTCTTGTGCTTGTGTGGGTTTCATCCGAGTACTATAGTTTCCTCGACTGCACATTAGACTAATTGACTGTTTCAGATTGCCCCTAGGTGTGGATGTTAGTCTGAATGGTTGATATGATATACTATATTAATCCGGGAAGGGAAATTTGCCTCTGCATTTAACTCATCCAAAGTGAACACACACATGGAACAGTGTTCGCACGCACATATTGCGGCACGAGGTGTGTGTTGCCCTGCGACGCTATGGCGAGCTGTTCAGAGTGAACCCCGCCTTCGCCCAAAGTCGTCTGAGATAGACTCAGCTTTCCCGTAATGCTAACAGGATTAAGCAGTTCACCAAATGAGTGCTAAATGTGAATGAGAGAATAAAGTGATCCAAACACAAAAAAAATAACACTTGAAAATAGTCTGTGAAACTGGTGCCCTCTCTGTGACATCAGCACATAGTGTGTACTCAGTCTCACTCATTTGACGAACTGCTTAATCCAATAGGGCTGCGGGGAGGCTGGTGCCCCACTGGCTGGTGCCCTGAACAGCTCGCTAGACCATTACAGGGCCAACAATTCAATTCAATTCAGTTTTATTTGTATAGCGCTTTTTACAGTTGACATTGTCACAAAGCAGCTTTACATAGTAA
>JBCNYH010000009.1:4258953-4267130 GCA_039654325.1 Tandanus tandanus
CAACACTTGAGGCTGCTGACACACACACACACACACACACACATATCTACAAAAAGATCCCTCTATTAAAAATAAAATACAAAAACAACTGAAATTTTGAGAGAGCATGGCAGGACAGAGAGATAAAAGTTAAAAATGCAAAAACTTCCAAAAAATCATCCTATCTCATAATGTTAAAGAATCTTTAAAAAAGTTCCTAAGACTGGAATTTGATCCGGATCATCTCCATGCACTTATGGAGTCTTTCTTGCCCAAATCCCCGACTCTGGTAGACATTTCATGAGAATCCACACATAACTTTTTGCGTTATCCTGCTAACAGTCAAACCGAATATAAAACATAATGTCCTTGGCAGAGGTAAAAATTAAAAAAGAATTAATTAGAAGGAAAAAATTACAAAGAAATAAACTGGCAGGTGTTACTTGTTGCCTGGGGGTATCCTGTAAGATAATTTAAACAATTAAAAGCTTTAAATGTCTACAATTGCTCTGAGCCCTGGGTTTCCATGGAACTTGACTTGTTATTAAAAGAAAATACACCAACATGTAGACCAAAGAGCTGTTTGTTCTACATGTTGGAATTGTATGGAATGGAAAATCCATTTTGGAGCTGAGAAAAAAAATAATAAAATCAATTAAATCCATTGCAAGCATTTAGCATAGCATAAAAAGTTCCGGAATCACGATTCACCTTTACCACAATGATGGAACAGGTGGAGAAAGTAAGGATCTGCTGATGATCCAAAATTTACGAGCTCATCGCTCAAGCACGGTGGAGGTAGTGTAATGGCTTGGGCTTGCATGACTCAATGGATCCACTACATGAGCACATACGCATCACTGCACAGCGCTACATTGAGGGCAACAGGCACGCTGTAGTTCATAGCTAAACATTAAAACAGTAAACAAACATCACTCAGAAAAAAGATGGAAAGAAAAGAAAAAACTCACGATTTTTTATTTTATCTCTTAAGGTATTTTATCTTTGAGGGTATATTTACTTCCAGTGGTATTTTATCTCTTCGGGTATTTTATCTCTTCGGGTATTTTATTTCCAGTGGTATTTTATCTCCAATGGTATTTTATATCCATTGGTATTTTATCTTTAGTGGTATTTTATCTGTGAGGGTATTTTATATCCAGGGGTATTTTATTTCTGAGGGTATTTTATATCTGAGGGAATTTTATCTCTCTGGGTTTTTTTTATTTTATTTATTTATTTATTTTTATCTCTAGTGGTATTTTATCTCTTAGGGTATTTTTTCTCCAGTGATATTTTATCTCTCTGGGTATTTTTTTTCTAGTGGTATTTTATCTTTGGTGGTGTTTTATCCCTGAGGGTATTTTATCATCTCTAGTGGTATTTTATCCCTAGTGGTATTTTATTCCTAGGGGTATTAAATTTAAAAAAATGTTTTAAATTTGTTTCAAAAAATTGTTTTAAAAATGTTTCAGATATTTCATCTCTGAGAATATTTTTTCCCTAGTGGTATATTGTTTCTATTCTAGTTTTATTTTATCTTTGGTGGTGTTTTATTTTCCTCCTTTTTTCCTTCATTCCTTTCTCACACAAAAGCATGATAATATTCATGAGGAGGCCGCCTAGGCAGATAACCTTTATGCTGACGCTGAATGCAGAATGAGACACAGCCGAACTCAATTAAGTTTAAAAGATCTGACAAATGAAAGAAGTACAGCTAAATATATATTTACAGTGTGTATACTAACCCCATTTACAGGAAACTTTGGATATTTTCTGCAATTAAAACATTTTTTTAAATGTAATATTTCATGTGAACCATTTTTTCACGAGAAAAAAGTGCAAAGCAAACCTTTTCCGTATTTTTATTGACATGAAAAATCTGGACTGGCAGCAGGCCAGTCAAGTACAAACTTGTACACTCTTGTAGCTTGTGTAGAATGAGCCCTGGCATTGTCCTGCAGAAGTAACGGAGGACTTTCCAGGAAGAAACGTTGCCTTGATGGTAACATATCTTTTAAAATTCCAATATCGGCCTCCACATTACTGTTACTTTCACATGCATGCAACTCACCCATGCCTTGGGCACTGATACATCCCCATGCCATCACAGATGCTGACTTTAGCAGTTATAATACAGTTTCTTGTTGCATTTCTTGATGCAGCAACAGCCTGTGTGAAATGACAAAGGTTTTCTGAAATACTTCTAAGCCTATGTGGTTATATTTGTCACACTAGCATGACAGATTCTGAGGTAGTGTCATCTGTGGGCTTGAAGGTCACACACATCCAACAGTGGTTTTTAATCTAGTTCTTTACACATGGAGATGTGTCCAAATTTCCTGAAAATTTTCACAATATTATGTACTGCAGACTTTGAAAGACTTAAATTATTCCCAAGCTTACATTGAGAAATGCTTCTTTTGAACTGACTAACAATGCTTCCTCGAAGTTTAGAACAAAGGGCTTGCAAAAAGCCTTTGGTGAATGCTAATTTTATACCTAATCATTATTATACCTTAGGATTGTTACCTGAAAATACTTATTTTAACCCTGACCCAACTTTTGTTGTGTTTGTTGTAGGCATCAAATTCTAACATTGTAAGTTGGTTAATAAAATATTGAAAATCATTAATTTTTTAAGCTTACAGCCTCAGTCTAATATCTTAAACCTTGATGACATGTTGAGTACCCATGAGTGTTTATTCCTGGCACCCGCCCTCATGTGTTGGCACAGACTCAGTCTCAGTCCCCTCCCACTGAGAGACTGTTAATTAGAGATTCTGCATAATTGCCCAAATTCACTGAGAAACCGGGAGACCGCAGCCAGGACAGAGGACAGAGTAGTCTAGGTTGAGTCAAAGCCATACTGGAGAATGAACCACTTTACTCCCTCTCATTTCCCAGCAGGCTTTGCTCCGGGGTCATGTGATTCAGATGCCAGTCTGGATGGGGCTTGTGATGGCATCTGTGGCTCAACTTTTTAAAAAGGATTTTTCACCAAGACAAGCTGCCTGATCCCATTTCTCACTCCTCCGAGAGTGGGAAATTTTGCCAAGGGACAAACAGTCACCAAATGCTCCCAAATGAACACTTTAGCCAACGTCTTTGTCACTTCAGACTCTCACTCAAACGGCTGTTTCTTCCCACGAACCAATCAATCTCTCTTTATCTCTTTTTTTTTTTTAGATAAAACTGATATGAAATTAAATTTGATGAAAAATAATTTTCTGGAATATGAAATTATGATTTAGTTAAATTTCTTTTTTCTTTTTTCTTACCGGGGTTAGCTGGAACCTATCTCAGCCTACTGCGGGGCACACCCTGAACAGCTCACTCGTCACAGGACCAACACACACACACAACCCCTCACACACACTCCCACACCTAGGGTCAATTTGGAACAGAGAGTTCGCCTAATGTGCATGTCTTTGGACTGTGGGAGGAAACCAGAGTACCTGGAGGAAACCCATGCAAGCACATGAAGAACATGCAAACTCCACACAGAAAACCCCTTGCCAAGCCCGGGACTCAAACCCAGGACTTTTTTGCTTTGAGGATGACATGCTACCCACTATATCACGGTGCCACCCTTTTTCCTTTTCATCTTCTTCTTTTTATTTTTTTAATTTATTTCTTTATTCTTTCTTTCTCTAGACCTTATTCAGTCTGCTGTAATCAAGTATTTTCAATATTTACCCTTACAACTGCTTCATTTTATTTTCTTTTTTATTCATTCATTATAATTTTCATTTCTTTCTTTTAATAAAATGTATTTGTTATAAATATAGCTATTTTTCTAACTGCCTCAGTGTTAAAACTGTTTATATTTGCATGCTATGCATGCTTCTTGGTTTTTTCATTCTCGCTCTTCATTAATCATCAGGTACGTTGTAGCCAAGATTACCATGGTAACTCCTGCTACTACACTGTTACTTTTTTCTTTCTTCTGCTTTGAATGTTTTTTTTCTCTTTTAAGTCCAATTTGTATCCAATAGCAATCCGGCGACACTGCTCTCAGTGCTAGTGCTAATTGCTAACATACTGTCTGCTTACGTGGTGTGATGAGATGACAGAATTAAAACACAGCCCGATCAGTGTGAAAGGGTGCTGGTGTGCACACATTATAGTTTTTACACTTTGCGCTATTATAAACTAGATGATTAGAACTAATTGGGTGACAGAAGTCACTCACTGCAGCATGGAAAAATCATTTTCACCTTTGCACTCAGTAATTTTCGCTCAGAAATGTTTTCTGATATGGGTATTTATTTATTTATTTATTTAATTCTTTTCCATAGAGTACATTACACTGGATCTGTTTAGATATTGCTATATTAACAGTAAATGCAGCTCAGACAAGTCAAGGTCATATTTGATTTTACAGATCTAAACCCCATTTTTCCCTTTTTTTATGATGTGTGCGTGCTTTGAGAAAGCCTCAGAGCTGCACTCGCGATGGGGAAGACGACCTGTCGCTCGGTGATGGATGGCCCTTGGATAAATTATAAATCACATTAGTGTCACATTTCCGCTGAGTGACCACACGGTTCCCCTATCAGCTTAACTGAGCACCATTTCGCTTATTCAGGTAAAGAAATCATTAGCGCGTAGGTTTATTAAGGTTAGCACTTTCAGCACAGCGTCTGTGTAGGAACAGTGTGGCCCAAAATCTCGGCAACCAATATTCTTAATCAGCCAGCACTGTATCCTATTCAGTTTCTTTCTCACATCTTCTTTCTTTCTTTCTTCATGAAATTACCAAAGGACCAGATACACTGGGTATATTGCAGGAATATAGCGTATATGAGAGATCTGCAAACAAGATCCCATCCTTGGTGTTGTGCTCTTGAAGACCTCCCCATCCTACAGGAAGCTCTCCTTATTCTCTCTGTTTGCCTTCAGGGAGTGGAAGCATTTTCCTGACCACAACAGAGAGAAGAGGCTGGTTGAGGAGCTTCATTATTTTTCTGGCATTGGTCCAGCACCACTGGCTATAGATCAACTGCAGGTCAGGGAGCACAGGGCTGATTGCACCACCCTCTAGAGAGCCCACCTGTCCTGCTTGGTGCTGTTCCCAATCTAGACTGATGGTGCTTCCTGGGAACCTTCTTTTGATGTCGCAGGTGTAAATGTTCACCAAGGTATTAATGTGACAGGACCATGAAAGAACCTGCCTGATGTAAACACCAAGGTACCAGAAACTGCCCACGTTCTCCACTTGGGTTCCATTGTTTTAAGAGGTTGTAGCTCCTCCTGATTTGTGCTGAAGTCCTTTGTCTTCCTAATGTTCAGGAGGAAGTTGTTCTTCTGGAACCAGTTCTAAAGGCTTCTCCTGGTGGGCTTTATCAGTATTTTAAGAAATCAGGCCTGCCACAGCAGCATAGTCAGCATACTTGACAGTGGTGGTAGATTTTGAATTGGTTACACTAGTGGTAGAATTGGAAGAAGCTACACAGGTGGTAAAGTCGGAAGTGGCTACAGAGGTGGTAGAGTTGGAGGTGGATACAACGGTGGTATATTTGGAAGTGTTACACAGGTAGTAGAGTTACAAAGTGTCTGTACCAGTGGTCAAGTTAGAAGTGGCTACACTGTCGGTATATTTGGAAGTGGTTGCACAGGTGGTAGAGTTGAAAGTGGCTACACTAGTGGTAGTGGCTACCTTCACATGCTGTTTGTGATCTGCCTGTGAGGAAGTTGGAGCTCCACAAATCCCATTTATTTGGCTTTTGAACAAGCCCAAAAAAAAAACAAAAAACCCTCCGTGAACTTCTTCCTGAGAGCCCGGAAGTCCCACTCTAAAATTTCAGCAAGGCCCTAGGAGTCTTAGAGGCTTGGGTGTTCCAAGATGTACTGGTACTCTGATCACCAGCAGGCAACGAATTGTGGTGCTCATTCTGCAGGTTTGGGCTCCACCATGCTTTTGTGAATCAGCTGGCATTGGTACAGAAACCTATGTATTGAATATTCAAGACCATTAGAGGGAGCTGGGAAATCCATACAACAATGATGGAGTAAAAACATTGACACAGGGTAGTTGTAGGGTAGTGTTTGGCGTCATCCCTCATGCCATAGCCAAATAAAGTGACACGAATGGATAAAATATTCGGTCATGTTTACAAGGAGAGGCTGGCTGGATGCATGTGCAGGTAAAAATATTTTTATTAATGAACACAGGCAAAGGGTGGGCAGAGTTGTACTCGAATCAGCCAGAGAATCAAACGAGTTGCAAACAACAGATCAAACAGCAAAATCCCAAACGACAGCCAGAGAGGCACATGCAGAGTATTAAAAACTAGCAGGCACTGCAACAAGGCTTGGTAGTTTTAGGCACAAAGACACTGAACAAATAACTTTCTCATACGTTACTTGTCAAAGACACAAGTCTCACACGGGTGAGGAATCAGCTGAAGGAATATGCCGAAGTCCCCATGTGTTTTCTTGTTCCGTTTACCTGGAAGTGACTGTGCAGCACTCGGAGCACAGGAGAGTTCATGACACTCTTTCTTCCTTGTTTTACCTTTCATTTGGTTCTATCCTCCTTCTTCTGTTTCTTTGTTCGTTCTTCCTCATTACTTTTTCTTGGGCTTTTCATTTCCCACTCTGTTGAATATGGAGCAGTTCACTCCCTCTCTGACTCTAAGTTTGCCTGTGAGTTTGTGTTCTCTCCTTGGCTCCTTACCCCTGCGAGACTCTTTGTCCATTAGCCGATTTTTTGAAGTTCGCACTCCGCCGGCCGGTGACTAACAGCTACCACCGAGAACACAGGGAATGAAAAGAGCATGGTGGTCTCTGAAGACCACCCGTCTGCCCGGCCCGGCAATCTGTAACGAGCAAAACAGAATCTGCATAATTGGCGCGCGTCTGTGCGCACACAGCTGTCACTTCCTCCTCAGGTAATGAATCACTGCCTGCGTGTAAACAACAACAGGGGCGAGACGCAAGGATTTGGCAACCACCAGCTCAGGGCCTTCAGAGCTTAATGAGTTTGAGAGTGATGAAGAGATCACACAGCAGCTAGCAATTAGCAAAAGAGAAGAGAACTTCACAGACGCCATGAGCTGTAGACTGTATCTTACACAAGTCTTTCTGTTACTGAGCCTCAGGACTCTACACAATCTCTCTCTCTCTCTCTTTCTCTGTCTCTCTCTCTCATCAGAAATAGTGGTGTGGTTAGAGTGATGGTATAGTTGAACTTGTATCAGTAAAATAAAATTATGACATATCATTGGGTTCCGAGATACAAATGCGGGTGTGTCATTGATCCATATATGGAACTAATAGTGGGTGTGAAATGAGCCTACGAGACCCATCTTTTACCTGTCACAAATGTCACATTTACCTGGCGCATACCAGCCACTATGGAGAAAGTTATTCATTCATTCATCCATTTTCTGAACCGCTTAATCCTAATTAGGGCCTCGGGGAGGCTGGTGCCCATCTCAGCTGACACTGGTACACCCTGGACAGCTCGCCAGACCATCACAGGGCCAGCATACGCACACAACCATTCACAATCACACCTAGGGGCAATTTGGACCAGCCGGTTATCCTAATGTGCATGTCTTTGGACTGTGGGAGGAAACCGGAAAACCTGGAGGGAACCCAAGCAAGCATGGGGGAGAACTTGCAAACTCCACACAAAAAAACCCTTGCTGAGTCTGGGACTCGAACCCAGGACCTCCTTGCTGTGAGGCGGATGTGCTAACCACCAAAATTAAGAGTGCCATTACTGACTAACTTTCTCACAGGCGCTAACTTGACAGGATTTTTAAAGACTCTAAGGACATGTTCATAAATGTTCATTAGCTACATTGTTAACATGTTAGCATATTCTAAACTGACGTGATTTCTGAGAGAATGTGAAATTCAAGTGCATAAGCATTCGTGAGCTCCACTATTATTGCTAGATAACTAGAATATTATATAATAAGCTTACAGAGGTTTAATAAATGTTTATATATCAATAAATATTTAAAAGTTAAATTGAATTTCACCAATATATATTTTATTAATATTTTTATTTTTGAAAACAATAAACAAGGAAATAGCAATTTTTTAAGAATATTTGCAAAAATTGTGTCATTTTAGCAATAATTTGTTCATAGTTTTTTGTTGTTGTTGTTGTTGTTGTTGTTGTTGTGTTTTTTTTTTTTTTTTTTTTTTTTTTTTTTTTTTTTTTTTGGAAACAGCTCTTC
>JBCNYH010000009.1:4282011-4297204 GCA_039654325.1 Tandanus tandanus
TGTGTGTGTGTGTGTGTGTGTGTGTGTGTGTGTGTGTGTGTGTGTGTGTGTGTGTGTGTGTGTGTGTGTAATTAGCTGAAGGGGAAATCGTGTCTCCATTGTATGTAACGACAGCGTTCACTCACACATACCGCAGCATGTGTTGATTAATCCTCTTATTTTAACTGCACTTCCTGTTGGTTATATTTTCCTTTTGAAACGGATGAAAGGATATGAATATGAATGAAGATCAGTAATCAGGGTAGAGGCTTCTCCTTGTATCTCCAATCTTAGTTTTGTTTACAACACAGTGCTGACTCATTAATTACAGTTTTGATTAACATACAATACTATGTAGGTGCTTTAGCAGAGATGCGACTCAGCATGTTTTATACTCTGGCTACACTGCAATAGCCGCCAGCCAAACTTAATCCTCTAAGTTCGAGCAAGTTTGATTTGATCCCTTATGTTAAAGCTAGTTTTCATTTGGTTTGTTAAGTTCTTTTCTGAATTTGAGTCATTTGAGTTTCATCAGGCAGTAGGGTGGTGTAGTGAAAAGATTAGCAGGAGTAGGCCCCTTCCACAAAGACAAAGCTGGTTCTGTTCTCTTGGAATATTGATGGATCGCATTCACCAAACAGTCAGTAAATCAGTTTCAGTTGTGCCACAAGACACTCGACTTTGGTTTACTGCTTACTCCAATTAGGGTCACAGGGAGCCTGAATCCTATCTCAGCCAATAGTGGGTGAGATGGGGCACACCCTGAACAGCTCGTAAGAGTGTCATAGGGCCAGCACACACAATCATTCACACTCACACCTAGGGGCAATTTGGAACAGCCGGTTAGCCTAACGTGCATGTCTTTGGACTGTGGGAGGAACCAGCAGTACCTGTAGGAAACCCACACAAGCACAGGGAGAACATGAAAACTCCACACAGAAATGTCCTCACCAAGTCTGGAGCTTTTTGCTGTGAGGCGGACGAGCTAACCACTTCCCCTCAGTGTTACAGTTCAGATATGTAAATAATTCCTATATTTCTTCCATGTGATTCATTCAGTGTCCTCTTCGTCCTGCAGAGTTCTTCCTGGAGTTGCTGGACAACTCGGAGAAGTCTCTGAACCAAATGTTCGTCCGCACCTATGGCAACCTGTTCATGCAAAACTCCGAGATCTTCGAGGACCTGTTCTCGGAGCTCCGGCGCTACTACACAGGAGGGAACGTGAACCTGGAGGAGATGCTGGGCGACTTCTGGGCTAGGCTTGTGGAGAAGATGTTCCAGCTCCTGAACTCGCAGTTCTCCTTTACAGACGAGTATTTAGAATGTGTCAGCAAGTACACAGACCAGCTGAAACCGTTCGGAGAGACACCGCGCAAACTTAAGGTCCAGATTACACGCGCCCTCGCTGCTGCACGCACCTTTGTCCAGGGACTCATGGTGGGACGGGAGGTAGCCAATCGCGTGTCCAAGGTGAGGCAGAGCTTTTTGCAGCATTGAATTACTGCTAGCTGAAAATCCTAGCAGAATGGATACATAGAGAGCCAGACTGAGAGAGAGAGAGAGGCAGACAGGGTCACAAAAAGGCAGACAAACACTCTCTCTCTCTCTCTCTCTCACACACACACACACACACACACACACACACAAACACACTCTTGTCTGTATCTCATTGTCTGAATCAGGTGTGTTTTATGACACTCATCCCTGGAGGACCTGTGTGTATGTGTGTGTGATTGAGGGATGTTTTCAGGTTGCTCTGTACTGCTTCCTGTTTCCTGTGGAGTAGGGAGCAGGGAATAGGGCACGAGGGGATTTAATCAGGTTGCTGTTTATCAGGCTGACCTTTAGTGTGGTGTTTATTAGTGCAGCGGTGGTGGATCAGAACTCCACTTTATCACAAAGCACACACATACACCATGTCACACCTTCAAAAGAAACACACACACACACACACACACACACACACACACCATCTGAAGTGTCTGTGTTTCAGTCTGTCTATTAACAGTGCTACTATTATAACAATTTGGGACACAGCTTGTGACTGTGTTTCTAACGAGTGCCATTTCAATCTCTGCGTGAGCTGCATCCTAAACCGCTAAATGGCACGATGACCTATGATGACCTATTCTGGTGAACTATTCAATGCAGTATCAGCAGTTTGAGACAAGGTAACATGACTGCGCATGGTGTCCCAAATCAATCCACTGGATGCAGTACTAGTGCTTCTAGGGCTGTGTTTCAAACCATGCATTACTTTGCTAAAATAATATTAATGTATGAACTATATTAACATAAGAAAAGCATTTGGAGAGCACAAACCTCCGCCAAGCTGAAAAAAAAGAAAAGAAAACAAAAGTACACAGCACCCCCTGCTGGGCCTGCTGTAAAAGCGGAGCTCCGGAGCAAAGCTACTTATGCAAAAGTTGTAAAGCCATGAGCTCGATTTTGTTGTCGCATCTGTGCTCACGCGCCCATACAGGAAACCCAATAAATTAGGAAAATGGTGAAAATGGTAGAAACTGCCACTTAGTGTAATTATACTTCGCAGCTTATTCTCTTACTTTACAGATGCATGTTTCTGTAAACTTACATATGCAAACATTTAAGGCGGTGCCTAAAACAATCCTACAATGCGAAAGAATCCTTTAAACAATTCCTGGATCCAGAATTTGATCCGGATCAATTCCAAAATCGAATGCCGTCTTCCCTTTCCAAATCAGCACATAATGTTGCTAACAATCAAATAAACAAATAAACCAACCAAAGATAAAACATAACCTCCTCAGCTCTTTATGGCTGTGTCCTTAATCGTATCACTACTGCTGAAAAGGGTGTCAAAAAATAACATTTAATTTCTGCAGTGTGTACAGCCTCAAATTAGTACATATCTAATGACTATGCTAAATATGGTATGATTTGGAGCAATTTAGACGTCTTATATAAACATCTGAGGCAATTTTGGATGTGGCCCATGACATAAAATGTTTGTGTTCCAATCTGTGTCCCAAAATCCACATAGCCCTCTGCTTGAAATTGTAGATCCTGTTTGGTGCATACAATTTAAAAAGGGGTCTCAGTGATCTAGGTAAGCCAAAGTAACCATGGCAACTGGACACTGCCTGGCTGTGTCCCAAATTGCCTCTTACGTGCTATGACTATAATGTGTGGTTTGAAGCTATTTTGACAGCCTGTGTAGTACATTAATATTAGGATGGGACATGAACCAGGACTTTCTGATGCCAAGTGTGTTTCAGGGCTGTGTGTGATTGGCTGGTGTTGTTTTGATGCCATCACCTTGCAGCTGATAAAAAAAAAATAATAATAATAAAACACAGCCATTCAATTACTTTTCAGAAGTCAGGAAGTGATTACTGCTTTTATCAAGATACGGCGGCATAGTAAACATGAATTTAAAAGTGACAGAAGCGGAGCAAAGAACACCACAACCCACCGCTGAATGAGCCAGTCACAGCTCAGAGTCCATAATGACAGTCATGGCAGGCGTCTTTTATCTGCCTCTTTGGAAAGCGAGGATAATGGCCATTAAGAGAAGTGTCCTTGAGGAGCCTGGTTTATTAGAATGCTGCAGAAAGAGAGGAAAAGAGAAAGGGAGGGAGGGAGGGAGAGAGAGAGAGAGAGAGAGAGAGAGAGAGAGAGAGAAAAGTAATTGCTTTCGTGTCCTTTTCAAAAATGTATTTTGAATATGTTTGAGATTGTGTGTGTGTGTGTGTGTGTGTGTGTGTGTGTGTGTGTGTGTGTGTGTGTGTTTGTGTGTGTTTGTTGGAGGTAGTCTGTCTGCCTAATAAAGTGCTTAATAATGGCAGTGCAATATATAAATTCTGTAGTTCAATCCCACGCACGCACGCACACACACAATCTCAAACATATTCAAAACACACACAGAGATATAGATATTAAATACTGTATATCATTTTTCATGTTTAGCATTTAATATCCTGTGCTAGTGTCCAGAAGGTGATTACAGCAACGTCTATCAGTGTGAAAATCAGAAAAAGTTGGGAGGGAATGTTAAAAATGAAATTAAAACTGACAACAAGGATTACCTCGATGATAATTTTCTGTCTATTCTGATTTTGATAAAAACAAAAGAAGAAAAAGGTGCAACAGTAAAACAGTTACCACTTTGTAATGCGGACATCCAATCGCAGAACTATTAAAAGAGATTTAAGGACTAAAGACACCAAATGATGAAGCATTTCAGGTGTTTTCTTCCATTTTTTAAGTGTGCAACAGTCCAGTGTCTTTGTTGAAGCATTTTTTATTTTAAAATTCACCCCACATTCTTTATTTGGGACAGGTCAGGACTGCAGTCAGGCCACTCCAGCACCCACACACTCTTCTTCCACAGCTATACCTTTTTGTATTGTGAGCAGAATGTGGTTTTGCATTGTTTGTTGAAATATGCATGGGTGTCCCTGGATACCTATTACACCTGTTGTAGGGAATAGTCTGGATGGTCATTTTTGTCTTTCATCTGAAGCACATGGTGTCAGTTTCTTCCAAAAACATCCTGGAATACTGATTCATCTGACCACAATACACATTTCCAACATGCGATGGTCCTTCCCAGATGTCTTCAAGCCCAGTGAAGTTTCCAGCACTTCTAGACACAGTTAATATAAAACTACCTTTTTGCACAGTAAAGTTTTACCTGATTTTTGTCCATGTGGACAAAGGTTTGCCAGAGTAATCCTGATGCAAGATGGTTGTATCAGCCATACTATAGATGAGAAATGTTAATTGTCTTTATTTACATACATCCCTGGGAATCTATTAAAAAAGAAGCTTTAGATATAGAGTCTTTGGAATATACTGTAGATCCCATGTGGAAAAGGACATAGGGGACATTGGAAACTAGGCATATAAAGCTCTCAGAGGATTGAGTCCTAGAAACACTAGGAACTATGAAAGCAGAAAGGAAAAGTCTCAATAAACTGTAAACCTTTGGGAATTCAGGCCCTAGGGAACATGGGACTCTGGGAATATAAGGCAAAGCATAGAGGCCCTGGAATACATATTCCTGTAAGCAAAGATCTGAGAAATTATAGAGATCTGGGACTATAAGGTCCTGTGAAAAATGTCATGCATCTGGGACTAAAGAGCAAGTGCTTGGAAAATATAGGGACCTGGGAATAAAGAGGTCTGCACAACAAAATCTCCCTTGTGGAATTAACACCCAGAGTGTTTGTTTGAATGCAATTGAGCATTGAAAGTTTTTAGTTCAACACTGGGGATTTTACTGCATGTGAATATGGTTATCAGGCAATAAAAACATTTGGAACATAGGCTTGAAAAACAGAGCTGTGGGAGTATAGAGTCCTGGGAATACAGTAACTATGGAACACAAAGGCCCTGGAAACAATAGGATCAGAGAAAATCAAGCTTTGGGAATATGGAGTTCTGGGAATATTTGTGCCAGGAAACATTAACCAGGGAACACTGTTTTGGAAAAATAAGGAAAAACATTTTGAAAAACACATAACCTTGAAAATACAGATCCTTGTGAATGTAGTGTCCCTGGAACCTAGGACACTGGGAAGAGGGCAGTTTAGTATTGGAGGACTCTGGGATCATCATGTCCTAGGAATTTTGGGTGTCGGGGGAAAAATACATTCTAAAGATAAAATATAGACAGCATTGAGCCCTGGAAATATAGGACTCAAACACAAGGTACTGTGGAAAAAGAGAACTATGGGAATATCAAGGGTTTGGGAATATATATCTCTGGTAAATAGTGTGTGGGAACACAAGCCCCAAAGGATGTAAATGTCTTAGGAGTATTCGAAATGTAGATCTATAGGGAAAAAAAGAATTGAGTCATGTGAATATATAATTCTAAAAACATAGCTATTGGAATGTAGAGCTCTTGGATTATATAGTACTTGAGGAATTCCATGCCCTGGAAACATAAACCATAAGCCCTAGGGAATTTAGGAAGTATAGTGTATGTAGATTTGGGAAAACACTGCAGTCTTGCTGATATCACTCAGTTATTAACTTTAATACACAAATATAATATAATATAATATAACATAATATAATATAATATAATATAATATAATCGTTTCTTTATTCAGTACAGGACAGTCAATATCGAATCAATACTTATCGTACAGATTTAGCCTGATATCATAGAGCACCATCAAAACCAAAGCTAAACACCCACACCTAATAAAAATATTAACAGAAATCTTTATCAGTCGCAGCAGTGCAGATAATTTTATTCAAGTTTTTTTTAATTAATGGGTTTTTATGAAAGTTTATTAAAGTATATGCAAGCCTCACGTTGTAATGAGCTGTCACACCCCATACGCACATCATTTATCATGTCACTTACCTTTTCACTACCTCGGTGATTCATCAGTGGAAACACAACCTGAAAGAAAGCCATCAATCAGCCTGGAATGGCATTAATGTGAGAAACATGCAAGGAATCATGGGACATGTAGTATATATGGGTCCTGTGCCTTGAAGCGACCTGTACAGTATTCATTTTTGGAAACTTATGGAGATCTGTATGTAAACCTAAAAGAAATAAACTCATATAATATGTGCCTAGACTTGTGTAAGCTTATATTATATTATTATTATGAAACATATCAATATTCAGAATAATGAAGTGTTTAAACACCACGGCATTTCCAATTTGGATTAAGGGGTGGGGTTCGAGTAATAGGTGCAGTAAGAGTAAGGGGTGGGGCTGGAATCATAGAAGGGCAGGATTAGAGTGAATCTGCATCCACACAGGAAGCGATCAGTGACAAGCGACCATATAAAGTCAATGAACACCAGCAAAATGAGTGATGAGAGGTGATTCGAGCAATAACCAATCAGAGCTTAAAGATAAATTTGGTTCCCCAAAACATTTACTGTAGAGAAACAATGAGCGTAAGTTTAATAATTCTGCCTTCATCGACATGGGAGAGCACCTTATTATTGCCGTGTCTAAATATCCTGTGCTTTATGACTACACACAGAACTTTTACAAGGATAATACCCAAAAACGTGATGCTTGGGTCCTTGTTTCCAAAAAAAGAGCATTTCCTGTGAATATATTTATTATATACGGTGTGTTTAATTCTTCCTGGTTCATGAAGCATAAAAGTCTTTATTCTATACTTCTACTACTTCTACTTATTCTACTAGGTCTACTACTCTGCACGATAATAATAATAATAGTAATAATAATAATAACAATTATAAACTCCTTATTATCATAATATAAACTAATACATGCTGAAATATTATAAGCTAATGATAATATAAGATATGTATTAGTGAATTAGCTAAATATTGCTCCCGGATCCACACTTCCTGTAGAGAACTAGTTGACTTCTTACGGTTTCACTCGGAAACATTTGAAAGTTGGAAACATGTGAAAGGGTTACCAAAATCCTTCAAACCACTTGTTGCTCATCGCATCCTCTGTGGATGCCTCTTCAGGGTGGGCTTCTCAAACTCTACAGTAACTCTCAGTACATGCCAAATTAGGAAAAAAATATAATTGTTTGTTTTTTCTTTTATGTTGACCCAAAACTGCATTTCCTCCATTTTTCTGCTTAGTTCAACTCACACGCACACAAACACCCACCCACACATATACACACACAAAGAGAGTGCTGGTAAAAAGAGCATTGGGAAACGAGCGCAGCAAGGAAATATCGCCGCTGCAGGAGATTTTGACAGATGAGATTGGCCGTAATTGGAGTGCGAGACCATCACCGTGTCCATCAATCACGCGCTTGCGCTACGCTGTTCTGAGAGTGTGCGTTGTTAAGAGTTGCACACATGAGGACAAACACAGCGGTAGAAGTGATGTGAATGTCATTAGAATACTCCATCCTGATCAAAAGCAAACACACAAAAGAGATTACAAATTTTTGCTGATTTTTGCTTTGTTAACAGAATTAGTGAAGTTACCTGTAGTGAATAGTAGGATGCCTGAGTTGAAGAAGTCAGTAGTGCTAAACTGTGTGATATAAAAGAACATCAGAAAGTTCAAAGTTTGCATCCCAGAAACTGTTACTTCTTCAGCTGTGTGATAAAAACAACGCTGAAGTCTTCAAGTACTAAACACACAAATTATGACCAGTATTGTTTGTTTGTTTCTTTTGTTCTTTAATAAATAAATGTAGTAAATGACAATATGAGACTGACTGAATTATAGTGGGATTAAACTCAGCTCCTGCTTTTAAATCAGATACAATGAGACTGAAGACTCTGTGTGTGCTGGATTATGAGGCCATTTGGAGGATTTGTGCTTCATGAAGCTGTAGTGCTCTTAAAAGCTTTAGTGTACTGAACAGTAATGTGACTATTTGTGGGGATTAACTGTTGTTTGTTTAGCTGCTGTCGGACTCACAGTAAAGATTCACTTTCTTCTTTGGTCTCCATCCTTACCTCCTACCAGTTGGAGGTCGATTTTTATGATGTCTCTCACACCTACTATCAGATTCTGTCAAAACAAGTATATGTTTTTAGTTGCTTGAACAAGATCAACATATACTATTTAGCCGGTAATCATAAAGGAAAAGAATAACACAAAACAGCACAGATATCATTCTGAACATAGATGGTACAATAGACAAAGATGGTTTCTCAGACAAGAAAATTAGCTTGAATAACAGTGGTGTTATTTTGGAAAGAAAGATATTTTGGACAAAAGTAGCTCCCTTGACAACGATGGAGTCTTGGACAAAAAAAGGGCATCCTTGGACAAAGATGCTATCCTGGACAAAGATGGGCTATTTGGACAAAGAGAGGTGTCCTTGGACAAAATTGTACCACTAACAAAGATGGATTCTTGGTCAAGAAGAAGTGTCCTTGGACAATGATGGTTCCCCTGGCAAAGATGGCATTTTGGACAAGAAGATCTGTCCTTGGACAACGATTATACCCTTGAAAAAAGATGGGGGTTTTTGGACAAAAAGAGGTGTCCTTGGAAAAGGTTGGTACCCTTTACAATGATGGCACTTTTGACAAGAAAATATATCCTTGGGCAAGGGTTCATCTCTTGACAAAGATGGCTGCTTGGTCAAGCGGTGTCCTTGGACAACGATGGTTCCCTTGACAAAAGATGGCTTTTTCGATAAGAAGAGGTGTCCTTGAAAAAGGTTGGTACCCTTAACAAAGATGTCACCTTGGGCAAGAAAAGTTATCCATGGCCAAGGGTTGAACTCTTGACAAAGATTGCTTCTTGAACAAGAAGAGGTGATGTTGGACAAGGATAGTTATGTTGATCTAAGCACATGGTCTAAAACTCAAAAAATTTGGTCACAATGACGTTAAGGTTCAAAAGGTTGGGATTTAGTCTTTGAATTAATCATGGGTGTGTTTTAGTTATAGTATGCAATAAACCAATCGGAGTGCCATCTCCCATTCTGTTTAACTGGCAGGGGCTCTTGCACCTTGCCAGATTGCTTTTATAATGGCAGATTTTCCAGGCAATATGAAAGAAAACGTTTTATTTCGGCAGAGAAAACAGATATGTTTGTGCATGAAATGAAAGTGTGTGAGCAGACCATATGATATTACCCCAACCATAACCGACATACCTTTAAAATATCTTGATATACATAACAATTAGCTTTCACATCATAATTTGTTTAATATTTTGCATGTTATTAGGCTGATACCCATTCCTGTGTTTGTGTCACAAGCAATGTGTATGCACCTGGTTATGTAGGCTCATATTACTATCTTAAGGTAACGGTGAAATACTGCATCATTGACTTCAGGTCAGGTTTTTGTTTTGATCCATCTTGCGATTATCTTTCTGCCGCCTCAGGATAGCACTGCACCTGCCCACACCTCAAGACAAACACACCTGTGACACTCAGATTGATGCAAATGAATTTGCTGTTTAAAGGAGCCCATTCACTTACCAGGCATATTAAATAAACATGAAATACAGTGTTATCTCTTGGAAATAAAATACAATCGGCTATAAAGTCTTTTATTCTCAATGGCCCCTGCACCAGACACGATGCTATTAGAAACATCTCCGTCTTTGTTATTTCTCTTGAAATCCTATGCCTTCTTCTGTCTCTTAACACTTGATTGCAGACTTTTTCATTTTCTATGAATCTGTGGTGCACTGACAAGTTATCACGCCTGCACAAGATCCTCTGGCCATGCAATCTTATTACTGGTACTGTAAACAGACCCAGAACCAAAACAGGTGAATATGAGATACTAAGCTTGTGAGTTGGTTCGGATTCACCATGAAACCTTTGTACTTGGCCTAAATGAACTGATAATGAACGATAAAACTCATCGGCTATTTGCACCTTTAAGCGTCCATCTCAAACTAGCAAAGACACTTGCCTCCTTGTGCTTTGCACTGCATTGCACCAAATGTAAAATAGGATCCCATATCTTTAACCTGGCATCATAGACTTACATAGGCTTCCATATATTGAGCATGGATGTCATGATTGACTAGGAAAGTATCTTGAAAAATGATCAGAATTTTGAATATTGATGGTGTCCTGGAAAAGAAAGGAACGTTTTCTGAAAGCTGAAAGTGCTCTGCTGCATAACTAGTTGTTAATAGAGGGAGTGAGCGATTTTTTTTTATGTTGAGCAGCAGTTTAGCAAGCCTCCTGACCTGCAAAACTGATTCCAGGGAGCCCACATTGGTCCTAGTTTTCTTTCTGTTTGTTCACTCAGCTTGCACCTCTTGCTTTGATGCCACTCCTCCAGCACACTGTTTGGGGGGGGAAAAAAAATGTAATGTAGAATAAGGCGTCTTATTATAGTGGTTTGCACATCCGCTTCACAGCAAAAAAAGGTCCTGAGTTCAAGTCCCGGGCTCGGGTGTTTCTGTGTGGAGTTTGCATGTTCTCCCTGTGCTTGTGTGTGTTTCTTCCAGGGATTCAGGTTTCCTCCCACAGTTCAAAGACATCCATGATTGGCTGTTCCAAACTGTCCCTAGGTGTGGATGTGAGTGTGGTTGTGAGTGTGAATGGTTTTGTGTGTGTGGTGGCTAAGATAGGCTCCAGCCTCCCCGTGACCCTAATAGGATTAAGTAGTTTGACAGATGAGTGAGAGAGTATAATGTAGAATATACATATCAGAACTTTTGCATTAATGTTGTAGTATTTCCAATCCAGTCTGTTATCTTAGAGGATGCCTAGGTACCTTCAGGACTCCCCCTCTACAACATCCTCCTCAAGGATAGAGCCAAGGGCCTGCAGAGACTTTCATCTTTTAAGTTCACCATCATCTCCTTCTTCCACAAGATGTAGGGTTTTCCTTCCACACCACAAGCTGTCAGTCACAACTCTAAACTTCAGCCAATTCCTGACACACACTCAAGTTGTATGTGAAAACCCGAAGTACACAACGTGAATAGGAAAGGAGTGTTTCTTTGTTGAATGTCCTTTTGACCAGCACACAGTCACTTACAGAGAAGCATGTTCACTTGCATATCGACAGGACCTTGAACATTTTGAACGAAAATGGGATCATGGGCAAGGAAAGGTATCCAATACATGAATGGTACCTCTGAACAAATGTAGTATCTCACAACAAAGACAGCTTTATGCACAAGGAATGCATCTCGGACAAAGAAACCATCTTGAACTGCAAAGATATTTTGGATGAACAATTTTTTGGACAGGGATAGCATCCCAGAAATGAAAGTTATACTGATCAAGGAAGGTATCCTAGATAAACTGGATAATCTCACCAAAAAAGGATGGTATCTTCAGGCGGGATGGTGGCGTAGAGCCTAGCACTTCTGCCTCACAGAAAGATGGTCCTGGGTTTGAGCACTGTGCCTGGCGGGGGCGTTGGGGTTTCCATGTTCTTTCTGTGCTTTGATTGGTTTTTCTCCAGGAACTCCAGTTTCCTCCCACAGTCCAAAGACATGCACATTAGGGTAACTGAATATTCTTGACTGCCACTAGGTGAAATCCTGAATGTGAAAGGTTGTGTGTTTGTGTTGCCCTACGATGGTCCAGTGTGCTGTTCAGGGTGTACCCTGCTTTCACCCGGAGTCAGCTAGGATAAGCTCCACAGTATCTTTAAGGACCGTTTTGACAAGAAAGATATCTTGGACAGGAAATGGATCCTTGATAAAGATCTAAGGTGAGGACAGTATTCCTGGACAATGCAACGGCAGTGGTGACTCAGTGGTTAAGGCTCTGGCTTATTGATCCAAAGGTCGGGGTTCGATCCCCAGTACCACTATGCTGCCTCTCTTGAGCCCTTGAGCCCTTAACCCTCAATTGCTCAGTTGTATAAGAATGATAAATGTAAGTCGCTTTGAATAAATGCCATAAATGTAAAGGTAAATGAGCACCTTGGATGGGAGGACAGTATTTTCATCAGCAGTAGTAAACTGGACAGGACCTTTCTAGATAGCTTAAGTTAACATCAGCGATGAAACCCACAGGGAGGATTATTATGGATAACAGCTGAAAACGGCTTGCAAGTTTGCAGGAGTTGGAGAATTATTATGGCTTAAATTTATTACATCATTTATGGTGCTTTGAAAAAATCTCTAGATGTCCTTCAGCAGAAATAATTTAGTGTTAAGTTGTAACAGTGTTAGAGTGATATTATTTTATGGAGGACATACTCAGTGAATGTCAGTTCTTTAGGAGGCCTACAGGCAGAGACGAGCTGCCTATTTAAATATCATTGTGTCTCACACCGACACACTCATACACACACTTAGAAATCCCACATCTTCACCTGAAAATCATTGACATTGATGGCAACAGGGGTCCATCAGTCTGAGTGCACTAGAAGATTTCATCATCTGTTATCAGATATAAAAGGCTAACATCACATGATATTTTTCCAACCCAGTACACTGCAATCTGATTGGTTGAGTCATTCTCTGTTTATCCCACCTGACTACATCAGATTTGCCTAGAAATCTCCAGGCGGAAGGTATACTTCCTAGTGGAAAGATTATCAATCAATCAATGAATCAAGGACACAGGTGGGGGCATTTTTCAAGAATCATGTAATGTGGGGCCATTGGCAAGAGATTGTAAGACCTGGAGGAAGCAACAGGTAGGGAACTGATATTTTGGCCCAATCCACTCCTTGTTCTACCCCTAGTCTTGTAGTGCCTTCAGCTCGGTATTGGCCCTAAAAAGAGAGCTACAAGGGGCCAATGTTGAAATCCTTCTTGAGGAAATGGGGCACCACTCCTCACTCCCATCAGTAGGTGATGATGGCATGAACATAATAAACCAGCGATGAGGCATTATTCATCTATACATACAGTACATATTCAGTTATCCTTGTTTGATAAATGAATGAAGATTAATATTATACATTTTATAAGGCTGTTTCTTGCTAGAATTATCAGTGATGTGACAAATCTGACCTAATTTACAGGACAGAACAAGAGAGAGTAATCAATTTTGCAATACCAGAAAGCATTGACTACCTTATTTCTACCCTGCAGCAGATATTTCTACCCTTCAGTGATATAGATTTGCTTTGTTTTGCTTCATCCAAAGACATGTATGTTAGGCTACTTGGCTGTTCTAAATTGTGGTGGTGTATACGGTAGTGTGTTGGCTAGTACATTTGCCTTACAGCAAGAAGGTCCTTGGTTCGAGTCCCGGGCTCGAGCATTTCTGTGTGAAGTCTTCCCTGTGCTTGCGTGGGTTTCCTCTGGGTACTCCAGTTTTCTCCCACAGTACAAAGACATGCACATTAGGCGAAATGGCTGTTTCAAATTGCCCCTAGGTGTGGATGTGTGCGGTAATGGTTGTGTTTGTTGCCCTGCGATGGTCTGTTCAGGGTGTATCCTGCCTTCACCCAGAGTCAGCTGAGATAGGCTCCAGCATCCCTGCAACCCTAGTAGTAGGATTATGTAGTTCAGCAAATGAGTGAGTGACTGAATTGCCCCTAGGTGTAAATGGAAATCATTTATTTAGTTAGTTAGTTACTTAGTTAGATAGTTAGTTATTTTATTTTATTGTTTCTGTTTGTTTTTTATTTTATTTTATTTTATTTTATTTACTTACTTACTAACTAACTAACTATTGGTATTAGACACCTGAAATGTTGAGCTGGAATTACTTTTC
Organism: Tandanus tandanus; assembly: GCA_039654325.1. Taxonomy (NCBI): domain Eukaryota; kingdom Metazoa; phylum Chordata; class Actinopteri; order Siluriformes; family Plotosidae; genus Tandanus; species Tandanus tandanus. Next base: position 4,296,072 of record JBCNYH010000009.1, read on the forward strand.
CTATTAATAATTACATCTTACCCCCTGGAGGTTTTTTAGTAAATCTGAGGTGGTCAGGTATTTTGTCTTTTATTTTTTAATTAAATGAATTACTTAATAAACAAACACTTAAAGATGATGGTGTTTATGAGGCCTATACGGTATATTGAATAGATGGTGTGTGTGGTTTGGGACATGTCCACCTTGGTGTAATGATAGTGTTTTATGGCCTATATAGTGAATAGGGTGAGTGTTCTGGGACATGTCCACAGTGGAATTATGATGTTATTTATGTGGGCTGTACAGTGTATAGGGTGTCTGACTGTTCTGTGGGATACCTGTTAAAGGATTATTATGATTCTTAGGGTGAATTAGCCTAAAAAGTTACCCTTAAATTTTGTACATTAGGCTCATTCAGCCTATGTGGGCTGTGCAGTGAATAGGATGTGCATTATTGTGTAAGCGCATAATCTCTGGTGGTTTGTGACTTGGTTTGGAACATTGCTACATAGTGAATGGCGATAACATGATTATTAGTCCAGGTAATATTTATTACAATCATTTGGTGGTTTCGGACACAGCCACTAGTATACTGTACTCCTTATGGGCTACATCCCAGGCCACCAAACTATTCTTCTTACGATTGTGCAACTACTACACCCTCTCTGGTACTATTTTGTTTTATAGCTACAGGTAAGATTACCTGTGAAGATAAACAGTGTATACATATGATGAAGCGCTGTTCTGACATGCATTCAGTGCATATGTTTAATATTTGGAACACAGTCAACCTCCTCCCCCCTTTTCCTGGTGATAATATGACACCGGGTGGGTCTCAGGGATCAAACACACGGCTGAGCGCCTTCTCATCTGTCGGTGTTTGACCCACACGACACTGGATCACATCACATCAAGTGCCAGGAAGCATAGCAATGCGACACATGCATACTCATCGTCCTGAGATAAAACAGGCCTAGGCAGTAAACAGAGAATATCACAGCAGACACACCATTTACATCTCCAACCTGCCAAGAGAAATTCTCACGGTGCCGGTAAACAAATACCCGTAAATACAGCAATCTCTCTCTCTCTCTCTCTCTCTCTTTCTCTCTCTCTCTCTCTCTCTCTCTATCTGTCTCTCTCGTTCTCTCTCT
>JBCNYH010000009.1:4347915-4358893 GCA_039654325.1 Tandanus tandanus
CACACACACACACACACACACACACACACACACACACACACACACACACACACACACACACACACACACAATCCAAAATAGTGACAATTACAACACCTCGATTAAAAGGGCTGGCCTTCTTCAGAGGAAACTGGCACATTCACTTCCTTCACAGAATTTACTTCATGATATCATCAAAACTTTTAACCTTTTTAATGTGTGTGTGTGTGTGTGTGTGTGTGTGTGTGTGTGTGTGTGTGCATTTGACTATTTAGCTTTTATTCCCTAAGGAGCATTAATTAAGATTCACCCATATTTCATTAAAGGCCACTTCATTAACCTTCCCTCCTGGTTGCTCCCTAATTAGTGAAGGTGAGCAGAGTCAAGCATTAAACGAGCTTCTTTTCTCATTTTTGTTTGTTGCTTCAGTGATTTTATTACTTTAAACCCGCTACAGAGACACACATTAAACCCTCATTTTCATTTTGACTCCGCCCAACACTCCCACTGATCCCTGTTTACTCCCAATACCAGTGTATTCCATTACTCCACTTAAGGACTCCTAACTCCACCCATTATAGTCATGAATTACTTTTCACTTCACCCACAACAAAAATTCATGCTGACTCCTACTAACTCCTGCTGATTCCATCCACCATAATCAGCTTGGACTGGCTCTCGAGTGGCGCATCGACAAGGTGCGTGACTATCAACCTGGAGATCGCATGTTCGAGTCCAGTTTGATGCTACAGCCATCCACGACCGGGAGTCCATGGGAGTTAATTGGCTGAGCTCTCAGGGGAGGGAGGGATGGCATACGCTCACTTCCCTATCACTCACAGCGATCACCAGCCAATCATGGGCATCTGTGAGCTCATTCGTACGAGGGGGCGGATAGCGCTTTCCCTCTGAGTGTGTTAGGCCGCCCCCAAATACGCATGCGCAGCAGTTCGTAAAGAGGCGGGTGGCAGCATCGCATGTCACGGAGGGGCATTATGCCCCTCCCTGGTTGGTGGTGGTCGTGTGATAGGGAAGGCAATACTTGACAGGTGGGAATAGAATACGACTAAAATAAGGAAATAAAATGGGGAAGAAAATCTAAAATAATTCAATAAAAATAATCAGCTTGGACCATCCCCACCCACAAACTACATCTACCTACACCCACTACACTAATATTGAGTCCAACAGGCCACTTCCATACATCTTGTTGACTCCTCCTACAATATCCATGAATTATTTCTGAGTTTACATACCACACCCATGACTTGTTGACTCCACCCACCCTACTCAAAAATTCCTGTTTGCTTCGACTACATGCACTAATTATGAATGACTCCACCCATCCATGATCTGCATTAACTATTACAGAATCTGTCCAGCCCATCATTTGATCCTGACTCCACCCACCACAGTGAATACTACCGATATCACTGGGCACATCCATTTATTACTTCTGACATCACCAATTTTATACACTAATTATGGTCACGAGGAGGCTGGAGCCTATCTCAGCCGACACTGGTGAAGGCAGATTGCAACCTGAGCAGCTCGCAAGACCATCGCAGGACCAACACACACACACAAAACCGTTTACAGTCACATTCACACCTAGGGGCAATTTGGAATAGGCAGTTAACCCAATGTACATGTCTTTCAACTGTGGGAGGAAACTGGAGTACCTGGAGGAAACCTCCACAAGCACAGGGAGAAGATAAAAACTCTGCACAGGACCTTTTGCTGTGAGGTGAACATGCTAACCACTACACCAGCATGCCTCCCATAAACCAAACAATTCAGTTTATTAAAAAATAATGAGGAATAAAGTGGAAATTGTGAAATTCGACCCAGATAAATGCGTGCAAGTCCTTTTCTGTTGCCCCTGTAGGCGCCCTCTTTAGTACCTCTGTGTTTTCTATTTTAGATTTAACATTCTTAACTTCAGAAGACATTTCAAGGTAAAGCATCATACTCATTCGGCAGCTCAAATCAGATCTCAGTGAGAGGAAACTTTCCAGTACAGATAGTCTGAGGTGAATGCTGATCTTTTTGACGAGCTCCGAATTCTGAAAATAAAATCAAGAATAAATGTGTCCTGGTTTCCCCCTGTGGCATGTCGGTGATTCACTCGCTCCGCACCGCTGCACAGAATTTACAAATAAAGAAAGGCTCTGTTTGTCTTCTTCTTCAGACAGCTCAGAGCGTCTGCGGGGAAAATTCATTAATTCATCTATCTTCAGTAACAGATTTATCCTGAACATTGTGAATCTGGAGCCAGTCTCATTAGCACTAGGCATGAGGCAAAAGAATTAATGCAGACTGGAACACTAGTGCATCACAGGGCACCATTCACACACTTATTTACACTTAGGGGCAAGTAAGCATAGCCAGTCCGCCAGTATGTATGTTTGGGATCAGTGGAAGAAACCAAACCTACAACTAATAATTAATTATCCTGAAAAAAATACATTTCATGGCTCAAAATGCCTCTAGGGGGCGTGGTTTGGAGAATGGATGTAAGAGGTAATCTGGAATAGGTAAAGGGGCATGGTTCAGCCCAAATAGGAGGGATTCAGGAAAAATAAATTTGGTGTTAAAAACAGTAAGATGGGTTTCAGAATATAGGAGGAGTGGAAGGAGTCTTAAAAGACAAAGCCTGATTATTGTTTCATCTGATTGTCAAAAGTAAGGCAGGATTATGAGGGTTTCAAATATGAAGCCAGAGTGCGGCCATTTTGGTAAGACCTCCTTGCGATAAGACCTCGATACAGAGTAATATGGTTAAAAGATGACACAGCTCAAAAACCCAGAAAATGTCACTGCTAAAGGTCAAAATGTCCTAAATTCATATAACTTCCATCCATCCCTTTTCTCCGCTTATCTGAGGTTGGGTTGCAGAGGCAACAGGTCTAGGAGGGAAATCCCAGACCATACGGGATATATTATAACTCTAGCAAATTCTGAGTCCACTCTGGGTTCTCCTCCCTGGTTGGGTGTGTCGGGAAAACCTCTAAAGGGAGGCGACCAGGAGGCATCCTAATCAGATGCCCGAACCACCTCATTTGACTCCTTTTAATGCCAAGTGCCAAGATGGCCACCTGCGTGAGAGGAAACCCGCTCCCAATGTACATATAAATAGGTTACTGTAAATTAGCTTATCCTAAAAACTCAACAACATTTTTATGATTATAGATTATTGAAAACTTATTTATTGATGCCCAGGCTCGGGAGTCTCTGTGTAGCGTCTGCATGTTCTCCCCGTGCTTGTGTGGGTTTCCTCCAGGTACTTTGGTGTTCTCCCAAAATCCAAAGACATGCACATTAAGCTAAATGGCTCTTCCAAATTGCTTCTGGGTGTGATTGTGGATGGTTGTATGTGTATTGTATGTGTATCGGTTCTGGGATGGTCTGGCAAGCTGTTCTGGGTGTACCCCGCCTTCACCTAATGTTGGCTAAGGTTTCAGCCTTTCCTTTCTTTTCTCTGTACCAAGGGTTCCAATAATTCTAAATCTGACTGTATTCACTCACTCACTCATTTGCTGAACCGCTTAATCCTATAAGGGTCATGAGGAGGCTAAAGCCCATCTCAGCTACCACTGGGCAAAGGCAGGGTACGCCCTGTACAGCTCGCCAGACCAATACACACACACACACACACACACACACACACACACACACACACACACACACACACACACAAAAACTATTTACACTCACACCTAGGGGCAATTTGGAACAGCCTAATGTGCATGTCTTTGGACCTTGGGAGAAAACTGGAGTACCCAGAGGTAACCCACACAAGCACATGAGAACATGCAAACTCCATACAGAGACTCCCGAGCCTGGGCATCAATAAATAAGTTTTCAATAATCTATAATCATTAAAATGTTGTTGAGTATTTAGAATAGGCTCAGAAACACCTAAGCTCAGGAATCGAACCCAGGACCTTCTTGCTGTGAGGCAGACATGCTAACTACATAGCCACCTTACCGCCATATCTGTAATAGTGCTGGAAAAACAAGTCCAGACTATGGAAAGCCCACCATCAAGTTACAGGAATTAAAGGACACCACGGTGCTGCCACCTGACTGTATTCTTCTGGGTAATTCGAACCCAATGCCAAATCCTGTTGGTCATGGCAAATTAACATAATACACCTTTATGACAAACACTCGCTTCTCTTGCCATATGCAATTAGATCGAAGGCAAACTAAGGTTTTACATGTAATCGGAAAGGTAGGCACGGGGGTGGGGGTGGGTTATTGGAAGGGCGTGTCTGGGGCAGATTTTATGAAGTTTGCTATTTGTTCTACATATTTCTTTTTTTATCTGAAGACAGAGACATATTTCTATTGAGCCTAATGTGGTTTTTTTCTCTGTTATTAAATCTCTTGGGTCTCTCTGACCTCTCAACGTTAATTGCGTTTGCTGTTATTTCATTTTTCCATTTTGTGCCTGAAGCCTGCAGCCATTCATCCTTTTTTATTTTTTTAACAGCACTCGCTCTTTCACTTCCTATTTCAAAGCCCTAATTGACAATCAAGTCTTAAATCTTCTGCTCGCTCACTTGCTTGCCTCTCTCTCACTTTATCTCTCTCTCTCTCTCTCTCTCTCTCTCTCTCTCTCTCTCTCTCTCTCGGCTGTAATGAGAGCGAGACACCTGCAGGGCAGTTCAGGAGTGGGCCTAAATGAAAAGATCAAACACTTTCATGCCGCCCTCGTTCATCCAGAGTGCACATGGATCGATAGTCTCACTCTGGCCGTGGTAATAGGTTCCCTACGAGTGCAAATTAATAACAGAGATTTAACGACTGAACTGTGCGAGCGGTACAGCATCCCTCCACACTATTGACTGCAGAGACGGGACGAGACGTTCTGGACACATTTGGATGAAGGACACACACACACACACACACGTGCACGCACTGAGTCACGAACAGGTTGCTGTATTACACAGGTTAATAAACAGCGTGGGTGTGGCTTGTGCTGCAAGTGTACATTTCTGCAGTGTTGATTATAAACAGTATATAATCTGGACAGGAAGTCGTCAAGGTGTCAAGGATGTACTTATTAACGATTCAAGGACTAAACCTTCGAGGTTAGAATTCAAAAACAGAAGACTGGAAAAAGAAGTGCATCTCTTTCTTGTCTTGGCTTTCAGCTCACGTTGTCATTAGTGAGCCTGTTGTCTTCACATCTTACTGGACTGTCTTTCTTTCTTCAATTATTCGTTATTTGTCTTTGTATCCCTCCATCTGTTTTCTTTTCTATTACTCACAACAGTCCTTTCCTTTTTTATTTCCCACCCTGTCTTTTTTCTCCATTCATCATTTAATGCTTCCCCCCGTTTCTTCACTTTTGTTTTTTTTTTCCTAACCAATCATCCATTCTTACAGTTAGGTCTATTAAAGTTTGGACAGTGTTACGTCTTATTGCCTCTATGCACCACCACAATGGATTTGAAATGAAACCGTTAAGACCTGATTAAAGTGTAGACTTTCAAATGTACTTTAAAGGGAAGCAAATAAAAATAAATAAAGCTCTGTGAGTGGGATGGTTACAGGGTGGTAGCGCACCTTTCTGCAACATCACAGAGTGAGTCGGCCCATCAGTAGGTGATGTTAAGCAGAGGTCAGATGATAATGTCAGAGTGTGTAGGTTAATTAGTAGGTGATGATGTCACAGTGTACATCATACACAAAGAGACGTAGGGACAAAGAGACAGAGGAACCCAGAGTCTGGCAGTAGGTAACACATCAGTAAGTGTCCTAATAATCCTATTACATGGGGCACCTCATACTACGGCCATTACATTTTTTACACAATCCCGCCATTTTCACAGTTTTACATTTTCAAGTAATGATTAAACAAAGTAATATTATTGTGGGATCTCCCTGTAATGGGCAGAAAACAGCGGTGTGCTACTGGGGGCCAGACTCTGCGTCCCTCTGTCTCTTTGTCCATCATGATGTCCCACCATTTACCACATGACCTACACACTTTGTAATTATGTCACAAAGAGGGGCGCTACCCCTGTGAGACATCCCACCCCCAGAGATTTACATAATGCTTTTAGTTTTTAATACTTGGAATGAAATCCTTTTCCATCACTAACCTCCTGAAGTCTTCATCACCAAATGCTGAGTGTCCTCTCTTAAGCTTCTTTACCAGTCCTTTACTATAGAGAGACAACATTTCAGACAGTGGCATTGTCCAGATACTTATGGATCTAACCGTATTTCTGTTTTCGCCACTTTTTTATATATTCTCAACATATTATTTGCAACACAGCCCTGTGATGGTCTGGCGAGCTGTTCAGGGTGTACACCACCTTTGCCCAGTGTTAGCTGAAATAGGCTCATCCTCCCTGCAACCTTAACAGTAGGTTTATGCGAACCTGGAAAAAGCATACGAGTGAGTCCCTTTGGGGTGTCCTGTGGGGAGTGCTTAAGCAGTACGGGCTTCCAAGCCATTCAGTCCTGTATAACTGGAGTGAGTTTGGTTTGCATTACCAGAAGGAATTTCATTCCGAGTGACAGATGGACTCCGCTAGGGCTGCCCTTTATCTTCGATTCTGTTTATAACTTTTTTGGACGTAATTTTTAGGCAGAGCCATGAGGAGGTGATGTTCGGTGATCCTGCTCATGGCGTCATTGCATTTTAGGGATGATGTGGTCCTGTTGGCTTTATCGAGCAGTGATCTCCAGCATGCTTTGGGGCCTGCAAGTCTGAAGCCATGGTTCTTAGTTGGAAAAGTGTGGATTACGCACCTTGGCAGCTCAAGCTGTTTGAGTTCTAGTATTTCAGGGTCTTGTTCAGGAGAGGGGGAAGGAGTGAGATGGAGTGTGAGATTGATAGGCGGTTGGATGTGGCATGTTGTACCGGTCAGTCATGGTGAAGAGAGATGAACCTGATTTGCTGAACAATCTACATTTCTAACTTCACCTATAGCTATGAGCTCAGGATACTGATTGGTATAACAAGATTGTGGGTGGAGGTGGAGGAAATGAAATTCCTCTGAAGGATGTCTGGGCTCATCTTTACTCACAGGTTGAGGAGTTTAGACATCCAGAAAGGGCTCAGAGCAGAGCTGCTGCTCCACCATGTTGAAAAGAGCCAGTTTAGGTGGTTCAGGCATCTGGCTATAACTGCCAACTGGACACCTCCAAGGAGAAGTGTACTGAGCATGTCCTACCGGGAGGAGACCCTGGGGCAGACCTAGGACACACTGGAGAGGAAATATCTCATGGCTGGCTCTCCCAGAAGAGATACAGGAAGTGGCTGGGAAAAGAGAGGTCTGGGGGTCTTTGCTCTAACTGCTGCCCTCACAACCTAGACTCGGATAAGTAGCAGACAACAAATGGATGGATAATTTTTCTTTACCTATCTTGTCTTTTCATTAAAGACAGATATCTATATATATTTTTTCTACATTTTCCAGCTATCCATCCCTTTCTTTCTTATCTTTGTGGATAAGGGCACTCCTGCACCCACACACACACACTCTTCTTCCGCAGCTATAGCTTTTTGGAATGTGTTCAGAATGTTGTTTTGCATTTTCATTTATTTATTTGCTAAACGCATAATCTTATTGGGGTTGCAGGGAGGCTGGAAACTATCTCAGCTGACTCTGGTTGAAGACAGGGTACACCCTAAACAGCTCACCAGACCATTGCAGAGCCAATGCACACACAACCATTCACACTTACACCAAGGGGCAATTTCGAACAGCCAATTAGCATCAGGCTTCGCATGTCTTTGGACCATGGAAGGAAACCGGAGTACCCATGCAAGCATGGAAACCAAGTTAAGGTCAACACAGAAATACTCTCGTCGAGTATGGGAGTCAAATCCAAGACCTTTTTGCTGTGCGGCGGATGTACTAACCACGACACCACCATGCCACCTGTGGTTTACTCACATTTATTCTTATTTCTCTCATCCGTTTCTTTTACGCTCTCCTACCTACCTTTCATTCTGTTACTCTCTCTCCCTCCTTTCACTCCTCTTTTCACTTTTTAAAAATGTGTCATTCGTTTCTTTTATCTTCCCGCTTTCCTGTGTTTCCATATCTTTAAGCTCCTTGCAAGTGACGTTTACTTCATTCACTTCATGCAACTCTAGTTATCTGTCTGTGTGTGTGTGTAGATGCCATGCTCCTGATAGCTGAGAGGTTGAAGGGGCCGTTTAACATCGAGGCTGTGATGGAGCCGATCGACTTGAAGATCTCAGAGGCCATCATGACCCTGCAGGAAAACAGCATCCAAGTCTCTGCCAAGGTGATCTCACACACACACACACACACACACACACACACACACACACATACACATACACATACACACACACACACACACACACACACACACACACACACACACACACACAGGCTCTCTATGTAGACTTACAGCAGTAATATTGGTAAAAAGCATTGTGTATTAAGTCCATGTATCAAGGCTGTGTCCCAATCCACCATACTGTGACTGTGGTCATTTCCTTATTATACACATACTAATTCATTAATAGTGTTCTAGTTTCATATATTACTGTATATTGTGGGTTTGGTATTTAGACACTTTTCATGGCCTTGTTTTGGCCATCACACATAATACACACATCTGAAGGGTACTTTGGTAATAGTGGTAACCACTTTTTTGTTAATTTGTCGCTGTTTTGTGAAGGTGTTTCAGGGTTGTGGTCACCCCAAACCGGTTCGAATCGGAGCAGGTCGGAGCACCCGCGAGGTGTTTAATGCTCGTTTCAGACCCTACAACCCTGAAGACATGCCTCAATCCGAAAGCAGCAGCCTCAACAGATTGGTGAGTGTCTGCCTGTCTGACTGCCTGTCTGTCTGTCTGTCTGTGTATCTTGTTTGTCAGGAAATGTCTCACCTTTTGTGTTATTTCTCCCACTGCTTCCCAGAGGAGTGTCTGGAGAACAATGCAGGATAGCGTAAGCTGAAAATCCAACATTTTTTTTACACACACACACACACACACACACACACACACACACACACACACACACACACACACACACAAAGGCTATGTAATAGTAGCCTGCATATAAAGTCTAGTGTGTTGTAGAGTTTTAGTTCTCTTTATTTTTTTCTTTAAGCTTTACATTTCTTGAGAAATTACTGTTGTTAATTTATGAATCATGACAAGGGGCGGAGTCAGCACTTGTAAACGTTTTCTTTTTCCTTTAGTACTATTTTTAATTTTTTTTTTTTTTGCTTTAACTTACCTTAAATTTCCCTACCTTTCTTCTCTTCCCTCTCTTCCATTTCCCCTTGTTTCCCTCTCCACCCTTCCTTTCCCTTCCCCTCTCTCCCCTTCTGCCTTTAACTTCCCTTCCCATTTCAAACTGTTTCCCCCACCTTCCTTTCCCCTTTGTTTCCCTTCCCTCCCTTTTCTTTCTTACTTTTCATGTCCTTCCCTTTATTTTATTTCCACTGTATCCCCTTTCCTTTGCTTTCACACCATTCCCCTCCCCTTTCTTCCCTTCCTTTCGCTTCTCTTGTCTCCTCTTCTCTTCCTTCCTTTTTCTTTTCCACCCTTCCTTTCCATTCCTCCCCTTCTGTTTCCATTCTTTCCTACTGATTTCTTCCCTTCTCTTCCCTTTTCCTTCCTTCATTTCCTTCTCCCCTCCATTCCCATCCCTTTCCTTTCTTCCTTCCTTCATTCCCATCACTTCTCTTCTCTTTCCCATGCTCTCATTTCTTTATTGCAATTACCTTCTTTCTTATTTCCTTTCTAGATGGTTTATTTTACATTTGTATTTCAAATGTAAAACACAAGGGACATTCCTATAACTGCACTACATGATAAAGATGTTCACATTTGGAAGACAGCCAAAGAAAATTAGACTGATTTAATTTAACAAATGAAAAGCACTTCATTTTCTAACAGTTTGCATTAAATAAACAATTTACATTAAACCATCCATATGTCAGAATGGCTTAGCTAAAGATTCGTCCACCTTCCCCACATCACACTATACCAAACGTCCCTTGTTGCGCCCTACACACTACACAGATAAATAAGAGTCCGGTTCTCAGGTACTATCTGTTCCTGTCAGAGAAACACGCTAATGGATACAATCCCCAATAACCTCAGTACTGAAACTAACAGTGATACATGCTCAGTGACTCTGTTATTTCAGCTATCACAAATAATAAATGATGAGTTCAGAGGCAAAAGCAGGTAACGCCATGTTTCTTTCTTTTTTCTTTTTTGTCTGAACTGTTCGTTTTGTATCGAGCAAATTTTATTTTTATCTGATGTAATTATTAATTGTCATGGGGTGCTCACCTCACAGTGAACAGGGTCTTTGGTACAGAGCTCCCATGCCTGTGTGGGTTTAATCTGGATTCAAAAATATTGAGGTTAGGTCAACTTGCTACTTGCTAATAGGAGGGTGAATAACTCTGTTAGATCCCTGATAGATTATCAACCTATGTAGGATTTAGCCTCGCCTTTCACCCATAGAAACCTGGGATAGGATCCCCAATAATCCACAGTGGATAAATTCCATAGATAAGGAGTTAATGAATACATCAATGGTCATAATCTTGAAAATCAAACTTTATTAAAACAAAATTAAAATAGGTTTTGATCATGTTTGGTAGCAAAAACAGAAAACTCCACAACTGAGTGTTTTTTTTGTTTGTTTGTTTGTTTTTTTCAAAAATTATATATAACTGCAAAATTGCAATAAAATGCCAGTTATTATGACGGATGGTTTATGATTTAAGAAAAATGAGCCAGAGAATACAACAATCAGTGTAGTCATTTAGGATCTTAGGAACATAGAACATCATATAGTGTAGCAGTGCACTCCAAATCCGATACCTTCACAAATAAATCACCTACCACATAAGTAAAGCAGAATGACAGTGCTGTGTTTAACATTAGCTGCTTTTATGTTGGTGTAGATTCTCAATCATCCAGGTCATAATAATCCTAAAAAGCTTGAGTCGAGGCAACTGGACTTCTT
>JBCNYH010000009.1:4369203-4379488 GCA_039654325.1 Tandanus tandanus
TATATATATATATATATATATATATATATATTACACTGCATGCAAAAATGCCTACCAAATGACTACTGAAAGGAAGAAAGAAATAAAACCACCAGCTGTCATTTTCTCTCTTTCTAAGGATATCTTTTTTGCAAAGAATAACTAGGTGTTTGTGGAAAAGTCAAAGGAAATGTTTGTTTGTTGCTTCAAACCCTGTGCAGTTATTTTATTCACAAATGATTTTACAGTTATTTGCATGCTTTTTTTTTTTAACAAATAGGTTCTGGAGAGAACATTTTTGGACAGTTTTGGATCCATACAAGGTGTTGATACTTTGTCCTAATTATCAATAATTAAGAAATCAGAACACAGTCAGCACCCTTTTATAAGTTCCTGCATCTAACAATCTTTTCTAGAGCTGAAGCTGTGTTTGAAGCATGCGGATGGGGTAGCCACAGAATTCAGTAAGCAGAAACCCGATCAAGATACATGCAGAAGTCATGCAGAGGTTGCCATCACCATTTAATCTGAAAAGCAAAATTTGTGAATGTTATAAAAATTCTTATTCAGCAGGAAGTAATGTATCTAAAACTGTCCTCTCCAGAGCCTTGACGCTCTGATGCTCTTCTGCATTCATAAATATCTTTCCATGAATGATCAAAACACTTGTTTGTTCTCGTGTGTGTTGCAGAAGTTACACAATCAATTATCTTTTTAAGATCATCCATAATGTGCTTGATTAAAAAATAATTACTAGTTAACCATCTATGCAGTTCAGGCATGTGTAAGCTTTATACACAAACTGTTTGTGCAAGCGGCCAATTTAATTTATTATTTAATATATTTAATATATATTATTTTTAAGATTATTTTCTCTGTTCTAGTTGTTATATGGTAAAGGTGTAAAATGCACATACAAGTACAATACGAAAGTATTTAGAGCACATGTTCTGGAGAAGACATTTTGGACGGAATTAAAATGTGACTTTTTTAGGTGGCGGTTACTTTTTAAATTTTTAAATTTATTTTTTTGCATTTGCATTTGTACAAATGTCTGAAGGCTTAATTTAAGCTGACATCTTTTATATATCAACAGGTCTAGTAGAAATGTATTCAGTTCTGGAAAGGACATTTTTAAATTACTTTTGAAATCCTAATTTTTCACCTTCAAGGAGCTTATTTCATAACCGTGACGGGCAGAAGCCATACAATTATAAATCATTTATAAAAGTGTTAACTATGAGAAAAGACTTAGTTACTGAACTGGAGAAGTGCTTAATATTTTACCAAAGGCTGCTTAATAAATGCATAATTTTAAAAATGAGACAGAACTTTGTGTAATTTTATGTTTCGTAAGACGGATTGATATGAAATTTTCATTGCAGATCTGTTGGACATTGTGAAACATTTAAAGCAAAACATTTTAGTTTCCTTAAGTATCTCACTGATTTTATAGAAAGGAGATTGAATTGAGAATATAGTCAACCTTTGAAATGAAAAAAAAAATATCAGTCAAGATTTAGGTAAAAATTCTTCGCAGATATGCCTTTTTATTTACTTTTTTGATGTTAGTAAAATGCAGTAGGATTACAGGAATGACCATTTTGGACTTGCAGAAAACCTTTGACACGGTGGACCATAAAATCATATTATATAAATTAAAAGCCCTTGGTTTTTGTGAACATATGAGGAAACTTGCAAAAACTTTGCACACTTGCAAAACCTTCTAAGTCAAGTTTTGTATTTAAAAAAAAAAAATCCTTAGCCTCTTTTTCAGGCACCTGCGCATGTGCCATTGATAGCTCCACTTTCAAAACCTGATATAAATATTAATTATAAATATAAATTGTAGCAGAAGAAGCGAAACTCAGATAATTTCTATGCCTATGAAAAAAAACCCATTTTTTTCTTAAAAGCTGACCAACTTGACTTAGCAGGTTTTGCAAGTGGACCCCTCATATCATACTTCCAGATTTACCCTGTGGAATGGTTACAGATCGAAGATATGGGGTAGTTAATCCCTGCCTGAAGAAGTTACATGCGGTGTACCTGAAGGCTCTGTTTTGGGCACCTTATTATTTAGAATTTATATAAATAATGTGCCATCAGCTGTGCACTATATAACACGCTCTTACATGCTGATAATATCGCTTTGATTGTAGCTGGGAAAAATGCCGTAGTCTTTAAGGAAATGTTGTCAACAGAGCTTAAATCGACCAGAGAACAGCCAAAACCACAATAAGTTGTCATTATACCCCGAAAAGACAGGAGTCATCATTTTTGGCTCCAAAAAAGAGATTTAAAATCAATATGGCTGCCTATCAGTTCTATCAGCTGGAGGGGAACTTCCTTATGTGTTGTTGCCACATTAAGTCAAAAGAAATAGGTCCACCATCAGCCAATCAGCTTTTTTGTATCTGATAAGGTTAACATTAATGTGTTGCAACAAAATTGGAGTGACTTTTTTCTCCAGGGACCCTCTATTAACTGATCTGTCTCAAATGGTCCGCAAGGGGCATAAGTCATGTTTTTATTAATTAAAAAAAAAAAAAAAAAAAAACTGTATTCACATGGTGGCTCGGTGGTTGGGTGCTGGATTATGGATCCCAAGGTCGGGCGTTCAAGCCCCACTATCAACGGGTTGTCACTGCTGTCCCCCCAGTGCAGCTAACTGGGTTATCAAAGTCTCTGACTGTCTATGGTTAGAGGCATGTAAAAGAACCTTTGCTGGTTTTCGTCAAGAGTGGGCTGCGTTGCTGTCAGCGTGATGGCCTGGCGAGCTGTCCAGGGTGTACTCTGCCCTTGCCCAGAGTCGGCTGAGATGGGCGCCAGCCTCCCCGCGACCCTAATTAGGATTAAGCGGTTCAGAAAATGAATGAACTGTATTCACAGCAAGAATGTCCTGGGTTCAACTCCTGGGCGAGGGTGTTTCTGTGCGGAGTTCTGTGGGTTTAATCCATGTAATCCGGTTTCCTCCCACAGTCCAAAGACATGCACATTAGGGTAACTGGCTGGTTCAAATTGCCCAGTGGTGTGAGTGTGAATGATTGTGTGGTGGCTCTGCAATGGTCTGGCGAACTTCAGTTTGTACCACAACTTTGTACCACGCCTTTGCCCAGTGTCGGCTGAGATAGGCTTCATCTTCCCTGCAAACCTAATAGGATTAAACACTTCAGCAAATGAGTGCGTGAGAGAAGAATACTGTACTTCTTGTACTTATTAAAAAAAAAAGGTGAACAGTGAAATGCATTCTTGTTCTCCTGATTCTGTGGCGGAAACAAAAAAAACCCCCAACTTATTTGGACTATTAAGCCCCGCCCACATAAAAGTAATATCTTTTTTTTTTATGAAATTGGAGTCAGTCAGTTGTAAACAGTATGAAAGCAGCAACATACCAATAAAACCAAGCATACCAAACCTACTGGGGAGGAGATTCCTTAGAAATAAGCATGAATTCACACATGCAACCTTGAAAGGGATGTTTCATACCAGGTTGTGAGGATGTGTGAAGAGTGGGTGTGGTCACTGATAGAGAGTGGAGTTCAGTGCATATAGGTGATTGAACTGTAGGGAAATCCAGCCTAATTCGTTGTGCTGATCTAACAATACCAGGATTCCTTCAAAAATTTAAAACATGGCTTTCATTTTTATTACTCTTCTACATACTTTCATTGACAAGTTTAGGGTGCCAATATTTACGAAGAGTGCTTGGACCCTGTATATCACTGAATGCAGCTGTGTTTTTTAAAATAACATCTGGGGTTTTTTTTTTTTTTATTTCTTCCCTTTTCTGATTGTCTTCTTTATTCCTTCTGCTTTCTTTTAATTCCCTCCTCCTTTAAAAACTCGTTCTCTTGTGTTTAATAAATGAGCAGCGCGAGACAAACACACAGAAGTGAAGAGGAAGCTAATGAAGTGTGTGTAACAATGTGTGTGTGTGTGTGTGTGTGTGTGTGTGTGTGTGCGCGTACGCATGCTTGACTTATCATCATCATCACACTGTAATAAGAGAAGATCTGATCTCACAGGTTT
Organism: Tandanus tandanus; assembly: GCA_039654325.1. NCBI lineage: Eukaryota > Metazoa > Chordata > Actinopteri > Siluriformes > Plotosidae > Tandanus > Tandanus tandanus. The sequence goes on from JBCNYH010000009.1 coordinate 4,373,215, forward strand.
AAATGAGTTAGCCTCACAGGGTGCTAACGGAGGAGGAATGCTCTTTCATTTTAAAACACAACATTAATTGCATTCGCTTTTGCAAGATAATCTTTTTTGTTTGTTTTTTTTTCTCTTTTTTTCATTTCCTTCATCTTAAAGACCAACATGAGATCAGTTATCTGATATGGTAGCTTGATGTGACTGTAAGAAAATAATAATTGGGAACAAATATGAAAAATGCGAAGGATAATTGTAAAGGTAGATGAATATAAATGAAAAGAGTGCTGTCACGTTGTGTGTGTGTGTGTGTGTGGGGGGGGTGTTTCACTCTCAGGAAGAATCACAGTGTGTTACGTGGGTGTGCTACCTCTGTACGTAACAGTGTGTGTGTGTGGGTGTGTGTGCGTGTGCACGATTCTGACCCCTCAGTGTAAGATCGTTCTGTTCTGCATGAATAATAAATTACTCTCTGCTTTCAAAGCCGAAAGTTAAACTCCCTCCTGCAAAGCTAACACCGCTAATCACAGAGCAGCTAACATTTTCTTCTCACTGTGTTTTGGTTTGATTGGCCTTCATTTATCGATCTTACTTTGAATCCACCACTTAAACCAAACTGATGTGCTTTAATACCAGGTCCCTAAATGAATCCAGACTTTATGACACAGAAAGTCATAACACAGTAAAGAGGAGAAACTTCTGTGGCCTTGAAACATGTGTGAGTTAAATTGAATGAACTTTGACAGTCTGAGAAGTGACATCATAAAAAGTCAGAAAAATGCAGAGTGGACTTTTGACAATCAAACTCCTACTGATGTTGGAATATTACATTTATAGCCTACATCTGTAATATATATATACACACATATACAGTATATAGCCTATAAATCTACTGCAAATAATGATATAAATTACTTATTAACCGAGCGTGAGGTCTGTACAGAGAAATCTCAGCCCAAGGTCTTGTTTAGTACACACAGATCCAAAGGTGTTTTCCAAAGTGGGCAGCACGAATGCATTCGCAAGAGCAATCAGGAACTGGATTAAAGCCCTCTCCTTATCACCAACATGTGGTACACCTATCAGCAACCATCACAGTATTCTAGTTTTCTGTCTTTTTTTTTTTGTATATTCCATGGTCTTTTTGTTTTTTTTTACCTCATGCTTGTTTTGCTCAGATTGTATTTTGTTAGCCAGCTACATGCTTTTGCTTATTTGTTTTAGTGGGTGTTTCGTTTTCTGTATCTACTGCCAGTCCACAATAAACTCCTCATCTAGTGTTTACATCCTGTCTTCATATACATTAATGACAGGTAGATTTCGGCTTGTTTCTTTTCCTGTGGGAGTTGCTAGAGATTATAGCGCACAACATGCTAGCCAGCAGCTATCTTGCAGGACAGTATGCACCGGTCCATAAGTGATTTATTGCCTGCGCTTTGACCAATCAGGTTGCGTGCACTGTTCTTGTCATATAATAATTTTGTCTATATAAAAAATGTCTACATAAAAAGACATCATATATATATATATTTTAATATGTACACTATGTGTGTGTGTGTGTGTGTGTGTGTGTGTGTGTGTGTGTGCGCGCATGTATAATTTGGATCTTATAACAGTAATCTTCTAACAGAGCTACTTGTGCCATTGCTAAATAAGCATCTAACCTATGGCATTGCAAATCGTTTCTCCTGTTCATTGCTTTTAATTACTTGTATTGATCCACCAGAAACCTAACAAGCAGGCTATCTCATAATGAAAGTAAAATTAATTTTACACAAAAAAAAACCTGTTAACCCTGATATCCGTAACCATTTTGTCCTTTATAAAATCTGATACTTTGTCATGTGCTATATGTTTTTAGTGATGAATATTTGGCTGCACACTAAAACAAATAAAATGTAGGATTAATCAATCAATCAATCAATCAATCAAGTAATCGATCACATGAAATATTTGATGTCAAATTGTGTTTTTTTTACAAAGGGTTTACAGGGGAACTTATACAGAGGGTTTTTTTTTTTTTTTTTTCTTTCTGCGTATATGCTTACTTGCAAATTCTGACTTAGCCACATACCCACACACTGGCTCAAAAACTTGTGTACATGAGGTGAGACTTGATGTGACATATGATCATAGCTTCCGCTCCCACCCACCTTCATAAATTGCAAACTTTGGTTGTAAATGAGTGCACACATAATTTTATACTGTATGTTCGTTTTGTAAATGAGGTCCATTGCGTTTCCAAATAAAAAATTACAACCCTAAATCAGAAAATGTTGAAACATGTTTGAAAAATGCAAATTAAATACAAAGCAGTGATTTCTAAATTTACTTTGAAATGTATATTATTGCAGGCTATATGAACCCAAGATATTTCATGTTTTGTTTTATTAAATTAAAAGAAAATGAAAGGAAAGCCTTCCAAACTCTACTGTTACATTAAAATATGTATACTTTCATCATCAGCTTGTTTTAACTTACATTTTCGAAGTTGCAGTGCGTTCGATAGTTTGCATTAGTTTGCATCAGCCTGTTTGAAAAGGCCCCCAGTTGTAGTCTGTTTCACTCTCGCGAGAGTGCGAAATTGCAAGAATAGGATGTGGATGGAAGAGTTCCGATAAGGCAAGATAATGGCAATAATAACAGAATACAGGCACTAAGATAAAAAATCAGATATGAACTAGTGAACTTCTGAATAAAATAAAACTAGGTCTCAAATGCACATAATACTGCATGGCATTTACATACATCAGACAAGTGTCTGCTTGCATACATGAACCTGTGGTATATAACTCAGTGCATTTAAATGCAAAACACTTCCGTGTTTACAGCTTCTTCACTTTTCACAGATCAGTGGCGCGCTCCTGTGTGAGGATTAAATACTTGTTTTTTTCACTTCATGAAAAATATTGTAATAACAATAGCACGTTTTGATGTATAGACATACACAATGTATACAAGCTTTTATTAAGTTTAGGTTTAATGCCCTTTAATATACTGTAACACCGATGAGTTGCAGATACTGCTCTTTATTTGAAGAGTAAGCGCAGGTTACAATCACAGTCCAAACTCATAAATGGTAGATAAGCATGGGTCAAGCTATCAGATGAACAGCACAGTGGAGGCATGGCAGGATCCTATAACGTGAGGCGAGCAAAGCTCATACACAGGAGATGAATATCAGATACTTTGCAGTTTGCACTTGAACTTGCCAATCTATATATAGTCTGCTGTGTAGTCAGTGGGTGCTAACAGGTGTGTTAAGGTCATGTGATGCGAAAGTTGAAAATCTGGTGATTGAGAGCACTGCAGAGCATGCTGGGTAGTGTGGTGTGAAGGCTGCTTTTGGATAGTGTGACATATACATCCATTCCTTCATTTTAAGCCTGCAACAAATCGTTGCAGTTAGATATTTAAATAATGAAATAATGATGTGATCTGAAACAGGTGATTATAATCATGAGTTAGTATAAAAGCAGCATGCAAAAAAGGCCCCCCTGTATCCGAAATCACTCAGTACTTACTATATTGTGCACTAAATAGTGGTGTCTAAATATACATATAGTGCGAATTATTATAACACTATACAGTACAATGTCCATAATGCATCATGAAAAGTAGGGCACAACTGTACTAACCAAGCAATATATACCATCATGCATTGTGTTTTTTCCTTATTATGGGAGGAGTGAGACAAATTCATGACAAATTCACATAAAATATCAACAATAAATTTACAATGCCGTGAAAAAAATGTATCCATTCATTCATTCATTCATTTTCTGAACCGCCTAAATCTAATTAGAGTCACGGGGAGGCTGACACCCATCTCAGCAAACTCCAGGCGAGGCTGGGGTATGCCTTGGACAGCTCGCCAGCCTGGCCTACTCTTTACAAACGACAGCAATAGTTCTTTTACATGCCTCTCACCACAGACAGTGAGAGACATGGCTGGCCTTTGATAACCCAGTTAGCTGCACTGGGGGGGCAGCAGTGACAACTCAGTGATAGTGGGACTTGAACCCGTGACCTTCGGATCAGTAACCCCAAAAAAAGCCAAAGCTTCAAATCTGATGTAAAAAAAAGGCAGTGGCAGTGTTTCTTAGGGAAAGTCCATCAGCTCAGTTGACGTTGACCTGTCACATTTTAATTGTGCAGCATTACATAATTAAAAGTGCTGAGGAGTAGTGTCCAAAAGCATTTTAACACTTTACAGTTATGCTCTGCACCTCTGCATTTCATTTCCTATATAGTGTATAGGGGTGGTGAATGAGTGAGCGATTTCGGACACGGGGCTAGTCTTTGAGGTGCAAAGGATAACCGGTTTGTTGCAAAATTAGAAAATTAATATTATTATTTTTAATGTTCATAATGGATTTTCACCCTTTATGGCAGTGGTGTCAAACTCATTTTCACCGAGGGCCACATCACTAAATCTAAAGGTGATCAAGGGCTGAATAACCACTGAACATTTCAAGCATGCAATCTTTCCTGAGTTATGAATAACTAGCTGTTTATTTGAAATATGCTTCCGTCACCTAGTGGAAGGATAATGAATTATGTTTCATGGTAATGGTCAATGCAAAGAATTCTAGTAATCATATTCTTGAAAGCTCTTGCGGGCCACATAAAATGAGTTGGCAGGTCGGATTTTGCCCACGGGGCTTGAGTTTGGCACTTGTGCTCTGTATAATATCAGTAAATGATACGTGAAACCTGAAGGAATTTTGAAGGGAAAGAGCACAAGCTAAACTAAGCTAAACACCCATGACCTCCATGGGTCATTGTGGCGATAGGAATATAAAAAGTTCAGCCCTCCTCCAATCACCCCACAGAATTTCAGTTTAATTAAAATCTTAACACCCCCCCCCCCCACACACACACACCTTTTTACCCAAAAACATCCTTCTGTCCCATGCAATTTTATATTTCTCTTTCATTTTTTTGTATGCTTTAACCTCTTTTATTTACATTTTTTTCCTTTAATTATTTTTATTTGCCTTTCAATTCTGCTCTCTGTCTATTTTAAGCTTTAATAAACACTTTTTTATCCTTTTCTCCTTCTGTCTGTTTCATCTCTCAGTCCCTCAGATTTCTTTCTTGCGCCATTGTATATTCTTTCTTTCATTCTTTCTTCCTTTCAGTCCATTTTTTTTCTTACTACCAGGCCTTTTCTTTTTTGTTATCCCCATCATATAATTTTTTATCTTTTCTCTGCCTTTTCTGTTTTTTTTCTTAATCCCTTTTCATCTTCTACTTAGTAATTATTTATATTCCTTCATAATATCTTTCTTTATTTTAACTTAATTTTTTTTTTTTAATATATGACTTCTTTTGCCTTTGTCCTGTTTTTCACCTCTGTATCTTTTATCTTTTACTTAATTTTCTTTTCTGTTTTTCATCTCAATTTTATTTTCCATCCATCCCCTTCTCATTTGTTGTTTCTTGATTATTTTCACTGTTTATTGTATTTATTTATTTATTTATTAAGGTAGTTAAGTTAGTTTATATTGATGCTGGAGAAAGTCCCTGAGCAGTATATTGCATACATCAGCATGGCTAAAGCATTTATCCGGGTGCGAAAGCCCCTAGAGACATGTGGATATAGAAGGAACGATGTTAGAGGCATTAGTTTCATGACTGGCGGTGAAAAGACGAGTGTCACATGGTTCATGAGCGTCGTCATGTGAAAATAGATGTCGAGACGGTGCAATGTGAGGAGGGTCTGACTTGGAGAAAAATGTCAAGCAAGTGTGACAGTCTGGTTAGCGATGTGCTAAGTCATGTCCCTATTCCAGGACACGCTGGTGCTGCTCTGTGTATGTTGTGGCTCCAATTTCAAAGGCAGCAAAGTTGTAAATTAAATTTTATTTATTGTGCTGCAGCTGAGATTCTGTTTCACCCTGACAGTTATGAGAGTAACAGCCAGTAATTCATCACCTGTTCCTGCTCAGTGGGGGAAGGGGAGGGGATCCACACCTTTAATATTTTACACTGTTTAAAGTATAATCTTTGAATTTAACCACAAAACATTTCCTCACATGCTGTGTTTTATTAATAACCACCAACTCATACAAAGGCCTTTATATTAATGCCCCAATAAAATATTAATTATTACTTCAATAAGAAATGAACAGCAGAACATTTATATTATTTATTAAAGGTGCCACTTTTTTTTTTTTTTTTTTTTTTTTTTTTTTTCAAAGAACCCAAGTTGGGAAAAAACAGTTGGCGAAAAAAAAAAAAAAAAATCAGCCCAACCACCACCACCTTCACTTCCCTCAAACCCCCTACT
>JBCNYH010000009.1:4388011-4400726 GCA_039654325.1 Tandanus tandanus
GTGTGTGTGTGTGTGTGTGTGTGTGTGTGTGTGTGTGTGTGTGTGTGTGTGTGTGTGTGTGTGTGTGTGAGAAATATGTATTTATTTATTTGCTGAACCACTTTATCCTACTAGGGTTACAGGAGGCTAGAGCCTATCTCAGTTAACTCTGGGCAAAGGCAGGGTACACCCTGAACAACTCAGCAGACAAACCTGGCGCTACCATTAGGCGAACTAGGCAGCTGCCCCGGCTAAAGGTGGGTGCAGCCATTCAGAATGCTAGAAATTTGGAAATACACTTCTTTGCACAAGATGCGCCAAAATAGGATCTCACCTAGGGCACCACAATGCCTTGCGCCGACCCTGTCCGCAGACCATTGCATGCTGGATTTAGTCCCATTGTTTTTCACAATAGTGTTTTAGCATAGAAAGGCCACCAAGGTGCTTCATCCCTCTCTGTTTTCATCTGATTCAATATCCTTTTACTAAATCATTTTTTTTCTTTTTTATCAATGATCTACTGAATAGGAAAGAGCTCAAAAGATTTGCTTATCTATACACAGATAAGAGTCATGGTCATGGCAGAGTGACTCACTGATTCAATCCCTGACTTGCTGAAAGACAAAAGCAAACCTTTGGTTATGGTTGAATGATTCACGGCTTTACTGATTCAAGCAGTGAATCAATGAATGTCAAAGCAGTGATTCTCGGTCATTCTAATGCTGATCTACTGTCATGAGCAAAGGACTCACTGATTCAAACATTTATCCAATATCCAGGGAATTCGAGTGAACTGAATGTGGATCATGACAGAAGGATTCACTCATTCAAATCCTGATTCACTGAAGGCAAGAAATGCAAATGACTAAAAGACTCACTGAGTTGTAGTCGAATCGATTCACTGAGTTGTAGTTGGATCGGCTCAATGTGAAAGGAAAGAATGAAAGTCAGACAGTTCTCCGAATTTTGGTCATAAATGAAATATTCACTGATTTACATGAACATGAATCTTTACCCATTGAACATGTGATTAGTAAATATTAATTGTGACTGACATTTGCCGATTTTAACCCTGAGTGACGGAGGGCCAAAATACACCAATTTCAGTCATAACAGAACAATTCATTGGTGCTCACACTGACTCTGAAATCTTGGTCGTGACTGAAAGATTAGCAATTCAAACTCTGACCTGCTGCTGGTGAAAGGAATCAATCTCAGTCATGACTGAAATGACTCACTGAGTCATGTATAAAAAGAACAATGAATATATAAACATAACCTACAGTACATATGCTAATATTACACAAAGATTATCTGCTAATGCGCTGATGCTCAAGTCAGTCCTAGTCCAGTGACTACAACTGACTCAAGCTGAATTGATTCATTGATTCATTCATAATAATATGACTCATTCAAAAAGATTCAAATATTTTCAGATTCAAACTCATTCATAGGCATAGACCTGAGATAGGAATTCTATTTCCTCTCATTTGGGATTCATACATTCATACACATCCTAAAAAATATGAATCATCATCATTATAATCTGTCTGTTTGCCTGCATGTCTGCAGGTGATTGACATTAAGAAGAAACTGAAGCGGGCGAAGAAGTTCTGGACGTCGTTGCCTGATGTTATCTGTTCCAACCAGAATGTGATAGAAAAAAACAGTGACCAGTGCTGGAACAGTCACACTAAAGGAAGGCAAGATACTCTCTCACACACACACACACACACACACACACACACACACACACACACACACACACACACACACACACACACACACACATTTTGTGAAGGGCTTGTCGACTTTAAACTATGGACTCTGTGTGTGTGTGTGTGTGTGTGTGTGTGTGTGTGTGTGTGTGTGTGTGAACCCGCACTAGAGAAGAAAAGGATAAAATAAGGTCCTGCTTCTTGTCGGTGTGATGGATTTGCCAAAGGGAAGGGTGTAGGGTATAGGGTGTAAGGCGTAGAGTTCATTTTCAATTGGAATGGAATGTGGGTCACCTTGGTCCCTTCAGAATCACTCAGAGGTGAATCACGTTCAGAATGTCAACTGTGTAGTGTGTTTACTGTCAGGGTGGGGCTGTGTCCTAAACCATCCCAGCACACTACAAAATAGGTCCAAATAACACCAGATCAAATGGTCTACAGTAGAGGATATAACTATTTTTATAAGAGTAGTCATGTGGTGGGGGCAGGCTTTGTGGCATAGTTAGTCCTCCTGGTACTCCGGTCTCCTTCCACAGTCCAAAGACAAACACAGTAGGCTAATTGGCTGTTTCAAATTGCCCGTAGGCATAAATGTATGTGTGAATGGTTGTGTGTGTTGGCCCTGCGATGGTCTGGCGAGCTGTTTAGGGTGTGCCCTGTCTTTATAAGGACAAGTCTCAGAGTTAGCATGCGCCTATGTGTGAGTGTGAGTGTGAGTATGAATGGTTGTGTGTGTTGCACTGTGATGAACTGTCGGGCTGTTCAGGGTGCCTTCACATACAGTCGGCTGAGTGTTTAGCGAATTAGCTAATCTAGCTAGCTGTTACTATAAAATACAGTACAGCATGCATATGCTTATGCTTTCACTACCATGTAACAGCAAGAGTAAGATCAAGGGATGTGAACTAGCTGTAACAGTTAAGCTAGCGGGCAGCATGGTGGTGTAGTGGTTAACAAGTCCACCTCACAGCAAACAGTCGGCTGAGATAGGCTCCTGCCTCCCCACGGCCGCTAATAGGATTAAGTGGTTCAGAAAAGGAATGAATGAATGATGGAAGGAAAGAAGGAAGTAATTTAGTTTTGCTAACACAGTTCATTGTTTTAAAGATGAGCTAATTCCAGACTAACAGCAGAATTGAGACAGAACAATCCAGAATATCAACGTTCACCTCGGCTGATGTTACACTATTATTACATGTTGCATTGCTGGCCATAATGTAGCGGCCATGCTTAGCATCGTTCAGTGTCCCGGGTTAGATTTCATTGAATCACCTGTCTATGTCCTCCATACTGTCTTTAACACTCTGTGTATCTTCTTCTATCCAATTCACTCTTTATCTCTCTATTACTTCAATTCTAGGGAAAAAACTCTCGCTCTCTCTGTTTACACACACACACACACACACACACGCTCTCTCTCTGGGTCACTCACACACACTTTCTCTCACACATCCTCTCTCTTTTTTCCTGACACCCACTCACACTCCCTCATGCAGACACACACTCACTCTCTCTTTCTCTTTGTTCCCACTCACACACACATGCACACGATCTCTCCCTCACTCGCTCTAATACACACACACACGCTCTCTCTCACAAACACATTCTCTCTCTCTCTCTCTCACACACACACACATTCTCTATCTCTTTCACACACATATTCTCTCTCTCTCACACACACACACACACGTGTTCTCTTCTCTTTCTTTCTTTCTCACGCGTTCTCTCTCACACACACACATTCTCTCTCTCTCTCTCTCTTACACACACACACACACACATTCTCTCTCTTTCACACACATTCTCTCTCTGTCTCACACACACACGTGTTCTCTTTCTCTCTTTCTCACACGTTCTCTCTCACACACACACATTCTCTCTCTCTCTCTCTCTTACACACACACACACATTCTCTCTCTATTCTCTCTCTCTCTTACACACACACACATTCTCTCTCTTTTCTCTCTCTCTCACACACATATACACACACACAAACAGTCTCTCTTTCTCCATCTTTCACATTCATCATCACTCACTCTCTCGTTCTCTGTTTCCACACACACGCACACACACACACACACACACACACACACTCTCTCTCTCTCTCTCTAGATCGTCTTACTAATATAATCAGAGAGTATAATACTCATAAAGTTTAAACAATTTATAAAATAAGAATATGAAGTTTTGAGTTTGATTGTCTCTCATTTCAACTCAGTTCCAGAAAGCTTTATTGATATCGTTATTGCAAACAATACTGCAGTTTTATGACTATAATAAAAAGCTGCATGATTAGCCTTTTGTTTTGTTTTTTGTTTTTGTTTTTTTTGTTTGTTTTTTTAGTTAGAATGGACTCTCTTTATCCAATTCAATTCAAATTCCATCAAACTTTATTGCCATATTGCCAGAATGAAGCAAAGTAAGGTTTTGCTTAAGGATTTAATTGCTTTTAATTTAATCGAGTGTCTGCCCTGTCGCTTTCTTTCTCACTCTGTATTTCACGTCTGTGTCTCTCCAACACATTGTCAGCCTGTCTTCCTGTGATCAGTCTCTTTCCATCAGGCAGCCATCTTGGCATCTCTCCATTTGTTCTCTCATCACCAGATGGAGCAAATAGAAATCAAACTGTTTCATCTGTCACGCTCTCACACAACAGGAATGAACGTGGAGCCAAACGGCAGTGTACAGACGTGTCAACATGCCTTGTGTGATTAAAGTGTGTGTGTGTGTGTGTGTGTTTGAATAGGGGTGTTTTACACTTACTAAAGAAGCAGGATAAGGAGAGCTGAATCATTCTCATGGCGTTCTTCATGTCCGACACCCACTTATTCACAACGTTGACATAATGCATGCGTGCTTCCATAATTCCATGGGCTGCGTCCCAAATCCAAACCTAATCGCAACACTTAACTGCAACTGAACCACTTAATCCTATTAGGGTAGCAGGGAGGCTGGAATCTATCTCAGCCAACATTGTGGGAAGGTGGGATACACCCTGAACAGCTTGTCAGACCATCACAGGGCAACACACCCACACTCACACGTAGGGGCAATCTGGAAAAGTCAGTTAGCCTAATGTACATGTCTCTGGACTGTGAGAGGAACCCGGAGTACCTGAAGGAAGCCCACACAAGCACGGGGAGAACATGCCAACTCCTTTTAGAAATGTTCTTACTCAGCCCAGGACTCAAACCCTTTCTTGCTGTGAGACGGACATGCTAACCACTACACCAAAGTGACGCCCCACACTATACAGTGCATTTAAACAGTACTTCGTAGGAACTTCCGACTACTTAGCAAGCAATGCTAACAAGTTAGCTAAGCATACAGCAGGCTAAGTGGAGCATTCCTGATTATTGTAAGAATCTCATGCATGTGGCTGTATCCCCAACCACTTTATTGTGGTTACACACTTTAGCCTGATAATAATTAATGTGGTATTTTGGCTTAAAGATGATGTGGTTTGGGACCCTAGTCTACATTTATAAATGGTCATGTAGCTCCTTTCGCTTATGACTACACTAAATCGTAACCTTCTCCGGTTACAATAACAATCAGCTGCTATTTGTGGGTCCATCTTAAACCACCACATTAGCAGTGAACTCACTATGATTATCGTTTGGGAGCAAGGGGCATTAATGCAGTAAGTGTTAAGCCTTTAACATGACAGCTATATCCCGTCACGAGATGCTTCTCCAACCGCAGAATACGATACTGAAGGGATCGAGTGGTTATGGGCTGACTGTTTAGGGGAAAGGTGGGGATGGATATATTTATATCATATGTGCTTTATAATGTTTGTCCTTACTAGTGTTTTAAGATCAGAAGTTAAGGGCTCGTGATTAATTTTAAGGGATTTTGGTTTTACATGTTAAGTGTTTAGAGTTTAGTTAGATTGCCCCTAGGTATGAGTGGTTGTGTGCGTTTTGGATATGCGATGGTCTAATGATCTGTTCAGGGTGTACCCTGCCTTCACCCAGTGTTGGCTGAGATAGGTCCCAGCCTCCCCGCGACCCTAATAGGATTAAACGGTTCAGCCAGTGAGTGAGAGAGTAAAGTAATTTCCTCAGGTGTTAAACAAAGTTGTTAGCTCACACGCGCAGCTGCTTTCTTGGTGTTCAGGGTTTAAATAAAGTTGTATTTATTCAGTGTTCGGTGGGTAAATAAAGTTGTTTCCTCACATGAACAGCTTTTTTTTTTTTTTGGTGTTTAAGTGTTAAGGGAAGTCATTTCCTCTGAGTTTAGGAGATAAGTGCAGTTGTTTTATGTTTCTTAGGTGTTTCTAGTGGGGCTGTGCGTCATTCCTGATCTCATTATTCAAGTATCCTGTCGACGATTTGATTCGATTTGATATTATGATGCATTATGACGTGGTGCGATCCCAATTTATGATAATACATTACATGGCTTCTTTTTCATCAATGATTAAAAGCAGATTAATCAGATAAATACAAACTTCCTTTCTTATTATTTAGAAACATAAATGTGTGTATATATACATTAATTAGCATTGATATCAACACAGCTTTACATCATGTTTTTTTAATGAAATTTATTTATTTATTTATTTTAAATAACATTAGCTTTAAAAAACATTTAAAAAGATACTATCTACTCTCACACTCATTTGCTGAACCACTTAATCGTATTAGGGTTGCAGGGCGGCTGGCGCCTATCTCAGCCGACAATACGCGAGGGCAGGGTACACCCTGAACTGCTCACCAGACCATCGCAGCAACACACACACACACACACACACACACACACACTAAACCATACCCACTCATACTCACACCTAGGGACAATTTGGAAGAGCCATTTAGCCTAATGTGCATGTCTTTGGACTGTGGGAGGAAACCGGAGTACCCGGAGGAAAGCTACAGAAGCACAGGGAGAACATGCAAACTCCACACAGAAACGTTTGGGTCGAGCCCGGGACCTTCTTGCTGTGAGGTGGATGTGCTAACCACTACCCCATCATGCCGCCAAAGATAATAAATAAACAAATGCAAAATTAGTTTTGACAGTAATGGTAGAGACGACGCTACAAAATCAGGAATTGACGTCTCATCATTAAATCGCTGCTGTAGACACACGCACTCTCTCTTTTCCTTCCACAGACACTGTCACTCTCTCATTTTCCTTCTCTCTCTCTCTCACACACACACACACACACACCCGATAATGATCTTCCTGTTTCTCTCATAAAATGGTGGGTTTTTATAAACCACTGACAGGGAGACGGAAACAGAAAGAGCTGGATGTTGTTTTGTAGTTTTTAAAAAGGAACAGTGAAACATCGACCAAAGACAAAGCCGAGTGATCACTCACACTTCTACAAAAAAATGTTTCTGGCCAACCCTACTATCCACCAGGTCTGGTTATTCAAACAGCATCGTCCTCCAGCCAATCACAGAGCTTAGCATTATCCGTTAAAAGGAGGTGATTTCGAACTTTAGAACTTTATTGTCCAGCCAAGACCGGAAAATCAACAAGTTACACCAGGGGGATATAATCGATTATATTGTGTCAGTGCATCGATGCTCTGATTATTTTCAGCACCCCTAATGTGCAGGTATTTCTCCATTATTAATTGATGAAAGACTTTTCTTGCTATTTAAGGGTTAATTATTGATGATTTCCTGTGTGTTCATGCTCCCAGTGTTTAGACGTGAAGAAAAGTTGTTTCCTATGATGATCACGCACATCCTTGGTGTGTAGGAGTTTACGTACACAGTGGTTTCCTTTCATTTGCAGGCGTTTCCTTGGTGTTAAGTTTCCCGTGGTGGCTCTTTTTTAGTGTTTAAGGGCTAAATTTCCTGTTGTGTGCAGGTATTTCCCAGAGGTTGTGAGAGATGGCTTGACCAATCAGCAGAGTAACCCGGAAGTGGAGATTGACATCACCCGCCCAGACACCTTTATCCGGCAGCAGATCATGGCTCTGAAAATGACAACCAACAAACTGCGCAGTGCTTACAACGGCAATGACCTCTCCTTCCAGGACTCCAGTAAGATGAGAAGACTTTATTCCTCCAGCCTCACAAAGATAGCATACTTACGTTTGTGCTAATCGTATGTATTCGCACTTAAAATCATGCTAGTTTTATGGTTTAGCCTGTTTAAAAACATCATCGAATAGGTAAAAAGGTAAAGTCTGTTGGGCTTTTTCAGCCGAACCTACTGACTCATTAGGCTTTTCCTGCCTTCTGTACGATTGGGTAGCGACTAGGGGTTCAACTCCTCCTGGATGGGACGCTAGTCCATCGCAGGTTACCCTCCCAGTATTTTTACTGGTTCATATTTATACTGCTGGCACACTTTTGGTTGAGACCAGGCCCCAGGGTCTAAGCATGGCAGGGGTCTAACAGGGATTCAAACCCACAACCTCTCAGTCATGAGCCTGCCACCCTAACCACTACACCACCGGCCCCACAACAGTTTTATGTTTTAACCTGTTTAAAAATGTCATAAAGTGCTAACCTTTATTTGTAGTGTTTGTAAATATATTACAATGCTAGCTAAATGGTTAGCAGGTTTATTATGAACATAGTACAAGGTCCTTTGTTCATATCCCAGGCTTGGGTGTTTCTGTATGGAGTTTGCATGTTCTCCCTGTGCTGGCATGGGTTTTCTCCAGGTTGTCCGGTTTCCTCTCACAGTTCAAAAACATGCACAGTAGGCTAATTGGCTGTTCCAAATTGCCCCTAGGCATAAATGTATGTGTGAATGGTTGTGTGTGCGTTGGCTCTGCGATGGTCTGGCGAGTTGTTTAGGTTGTACCCTGTCTTTATAAGGACAAGTCTCAGAGTTAGCATGCGTACTATGATGATAATTTGAGAGTTAGCCCTGATATTTATTATGCTAGTTCTTGCATTAGCCTGATTAATATGTAGTGCATGCTAGTTCTGTTTTAGCCAGCTTAACTGCAGAGCTCTAGCTTTCAGATTGCTTGATTTAGTTTGTGGTTTAATATAAAATTAGACCTGATGTTAGCCTGCAGGGAATAACTGCACAATTTCACAGGATTTTGAAACAAACATCACTAGAATTTCCTCCATTTTTACCCCTTAGTTTGATGGACGTGCCGTGAAGTTGCCAGGATTTTTGGCGCATCCCTTTTCCTTTGACATTCAAATGAGCTGACATTTTCACCAGGCACATTTTATTCACATTCAGTCCGACCGCTAATTTAGACTCGCAAAGGCAGTTTTGCTACTTGGACGTGAGTTTAATTGCTATGTCAGTGGGGAATTCTGGGTAGAGAATCCTCTGATCTTGAGACAATCTAAAGACCCAGAATGTGTTTTCTCTTTGTACTTGTGTGGGCAGAGAGGGAACAGCGTAAAATACTGCTGCAATTTAATCACCAGTTCTATGAACCGGACAGAAGATGAAGTGGGTTCTCGTGGGGGCTTCCCGAGTCTCAACTAGGATTTATTCTCTCTCACTTAAAAAAAATAATTTAACCTTCAAGTCTTGTGGATAAAATCAACCACTGGCTTCCAGTGCTGTTCGTCCTCACCCTGCTGCTCCATATTATGATTTTTTTCTAATCTTCATTCACATTTTTCTAGAGAATGTTAATTTCTCTGAGATCAGTTCTGCATCCTTGCTAACCCCAGTTTTTTTTTTTTTTTCTTCAGGTGATGAGGTGAGTGGTTCTGGCAGCGGAAGCGGCTACACCACTGAGTTTGAGTTCACAAGCACAGAGGCACCAGCAGTGGGGGCGGGGCGCCAGGATCAGGCCACGCCTCTACGACCTGCATCTGATAAAGCCACACCTCTTAGACCTCCTTCTGACAAGGCACCACCCCTTATTGCCTCACCGATCACTCTAATGGCATTCACGTTGCTTCAGTTCTGGTGGAGATAATGGCTGGAAAGGGAGTGGACACCTTATGATGCAGATTAGCCCCTCCCACACTGTTAGCCCCACCCCCAAGGGGCTTTACGATGAAAAGCACCCAAAGGACTTATATAGTGAGCTAGAGAAAGAGAGAGAGAAAGGAAAATGCAAAATTTCTGCATCCTGCTTGTTTCCAAAGAGCAGCTTCATCCTCAAATGACCTTTTTCTCTCATTCCTTAAAAAAGAAAAGAAAAAAAAAGACAGAGGAATGCTGCAGCACGTTCCTCAGATCCCTTTCAGTGAAGTACCAGGATAAAAATATATATAAGAAGAAGAATCTATTTTTGTTTGTGTTTTTTTTATATCCACTGCACAAGATAAGAACCTCAGAACAGAGAGAGAGAGAGAGAGAGAGAGAGAGAGAGAGAGAGAGAAAGAGATCTATAGAAGATGCAGAGTCGTCTCTTCTCAACCCATCACAAGGAACAGAGACATGAGCAGGAGGAACGATCAAAAGATCTTTTTTTTTTTGTTTGTTTGTTTTAGGTATAGATCATATTTGCTTCTGTGCCACTGTGAATGCATGACATCATATCTCACATCTGTCATTCATTATATTTTTCTTATGCATTTAAATGAGATATAAAGTGAAATTATCCGTGAAATTTTTATATCGCTTCACATGGAGGACATCTCGATATCAGAATTGTAATAAGCATTACTCAAAATCTTTACGGGATATTAATAACAGATAATGTCAGTATTCACATGTCTTAAATTTCTGCATGAGTCTGTTTGTGTGTCAGACTCACAGGAAACATGATAATAAATGTTTAAACTGGCAGGAAAACAATATCACATTGATGAAATAACACCGGTATAAGAGCAATCTACCAAAAGGTCATAAATACATTACAACATTACTATCAGACTTCAACAGCCGGATTGTCATATAAACTCTTTTGAAAAGAATTAAACTACTAAACAAAACATGGACTCTGGCAAATAAAATTAAATAGACTTTAAAAATCCCCAGCAAATTTAGAAATCGACTTGTACAGTCTTGTGACTTATACGTGCTTGAAACTTTGTGAACCCTTAAGAATTGTATACATGTTTATATAAATAAGTCCTAAAAGTAGATAAAGTGAACCCAGTTAAATAAATGAGACCAAAATATTTTACTTTGTCATTCATTTATTCAGGAAAATAATCCAATATTACATATCTGTGAGCGGCAAAAGTGTGTGAACCTCTAGGATTAGCAGGTAATTTGAAGGCGAAATTAGAGTCAGGTGTTTTCAATCAGTGAGATGACAATCAGGTGTGAGTGGGCACAATGTTTAATTTAAAGCACATGGATCTATCAAAGTGATAACACGTGTGAAAATCTAATGATGCTTTGGGTCATATTTATGCAGAAATGTTTAAAATTCTTAAGGGTTCACAAAGTTTCAAGGACCGCTGTATACTGTGAAAAAACATTCATTCATTCATTTGCTGAACCATTTAATCCTATTAAGGTCGTAGGGAAGCTGGAGCCTATCTCAGCCGGCGAAGGTTGCGTACACCCTGAACAGCTTGCAGGGCAACATGCACTCACAACCACAACTACCGGCAATTTGGAACAGCCAGTTAGCCTAAAATGCATGTTTTTGGACTGTAGGAGGAAGCCGGAGAACCTGGCGGGGACCCGCACAAGCATGGGGAGAACACCACACAGAAATGCGAGTTCTACACCACAGCGCCGGCCCGACATAAATATGATGATACAAAAAAGCTACCTTTATTAATTAAAAAAAGACTACCATGTGGGCCCGGTGGCATAGTGTGCCTCTGTCCACGCAGCAGTATAAATGAGCACCAGTAGAAATACTGCGAAGGTAACCTGCGATGGACTAGCGTCCCAACCAGGAGGAGTTGAACTCCTAGTCGCTTCACGCTACAGAAACCGGGAATAAGCACCGGCCTGATGAGCCAGTAGGCTCGGGCGTAAAAGCCCAACAGACTTACCTATTTTACTACCATAAGCACCTAACAAATTATTATTAATAATAATAATAATAATAATAATAATAATAATAAAAGATAAAAATACACCAACAAATCAGAAAGTACAAAGTAATGGCAAAATAGCACAAACAATAATACAAAAATAAAATTCTTAAAATACTATTTAAAAGCACAGTAAGACAAAGAGGGTAAAAACTAACTATTAAAATTGTAAAACTAAAATAATAATTTAAAAAGTGCACAAACAAATAAGTAAAGTACAGTTTAAAAAAACAACTTTAGAAATATTAACAAAGTAATGATAGCAAATTGGCTACCAGGAAGTTTGCAGTAAAGGACAAACTATTATAACAAATAAGCTTTAAAACTAAACATACAAACTAGCATTAAAACCCAGAGACACTGGAGCAACAAAACTAAGCAAATGAGCAGAAATATCAGTGACAAACAAATATAAACTAATTAAGATAAAATAATTAAGCACAAATAGATAAACTACTCGTTTTGACATATACGCATAACTGTAATCTATTACAAAACAAGAGCATGGGTATCGTGCCATAAAAGTACCCTGACCCAGTCATAAACTTAACACCTAACACACCAGCAAACTGGAAACCTGCTGTGAAAAAGTGAACATAGCGTAAAGCAAGCAAACTCCCTGTTGGATAAGACTGAACGAGTAAAATTAATAAAAAAAAACTACTTTCTTATGGACAAACTACCGTAAATACACTAATAAAAGGGCACATCAATGTCTCTGTTCATCTCCTCAGTTTGTGAATACTGACGAACTGTTTGTTTATCGCTTATATATAACATTTGAGAAAGATACCTTCTATAAAACATTTTTGTTGACATCACCAGACTTTTTAAATTTACTCTTCTTTCTGAAATAAATGTCACTATGTGAAAGTCAAGGAGAAAGTCAATCACACACACACCTTACTAGGTCACCTCATTTTTGACTGGGCGTGTGTGTGTGTGTGTGTGTGTGTGTGTGTGTGTGTGTGTGTGCGTGTGTATTCCCTTGTGTGCATGTGGCCTTCTGGCACTTTTCATTTGGGACTCAGATTGCCACTGGTCAGTGTGTGTGTGTGTGTGTGTGTGTGTGTGTGTGTGTGTGTGTGTGTGTGTGTGTGTGTGTGTGTGTGTGTG
>JBCNYH010000009.1:4425423-4438604 GCA_039654325.1 Tandanus tandanus
TCTATATTTATGCTTATTTTTAATGGTTATTAGCTGTGGAATGAACTTGTTTGCTATTTTAGTGACCAGTTATACCTCTAAGACATTCTTTCAATTTTAATCGTAATAAATAAATAAATAAGTGATTTTAAAAGTAAAAAATATTTAGTACTCCAGCATTCAAACAAGGATTTTTTTAACATCCATTGAAGCCTCTATATTGAAGTATTGTCTGTCAAATCCAAGGTTAGTTTACTCTGCCTTTTGCATTCATTCATCATTCATTTTTTTAATCCATATTATGGTCGCGGGGAGGCTGGCGCCCATCTCAGCCGACTCTAGGCCAGACTCTGCCTTTTTAATATTGTTAAATACAGACTACTGGGAAAACTGTTATCACTATTCTATTTCGACACTTATTTGTAAGTGAAACTGATACATATGAATTCATAATTTTTTCAAAAGAAGCCTTCATATATCTGTCAAAACTAACGTACAGAAGACAGCGGTCTATATCAATACCTATATATACGCTTTAAAAAGTCTACATTTTTAAAGTTCATGATGCGTGACTTATCTTTTTATTTTTATTTCATGAAGCCCAAATATGTGTACTATACACGAGACAAAAATAATACAGGTGGAATTCACACCTGTGTATTACACTTTTCAATCATAATGTATTATTTTATATATATATATATATGGTGGGTATAAACACATTAAATTTTAATACAGATTGAAAGTTAAATATCAATATCTTGCCCACGATCTCTCTCTTTCTCTACCTCTTCACCTCAAGGTCATTCAAACACCAGTTTCTTTCCGCTCAACTTCTGCAGTTTTACAGACATATATGTATGAGTGAATGTGTGCTTTCTGTCTTTATTCCTTCTGTATTCAGAGCACACACACACACACACACACACAGCGAGAGAGAGAGAGAGAGAGAGAGAGAGAGAGAGAGTCAGAGTCTCTGTGGGCTTCTCTGCTGTGACATTGAGAGAATAAGAGCGAGACGAGTTTTCACTTTAGATTTCCCAATTGTACTGAACAGCACACAGTGTTAGAGTTTATTGTTCACAGTCGTACATGAATGTAATACTACGTTAATATTTGACACAGTGATGCAGATGAGAATTCATCATTTATGTGTAACAGTGTATTTATACTGTAAAAGTGATTTTAATGGGAGTTTTGCAGACTAATTTGTTGAACTAAGCGGAACAGGGTTACATTAAGACAAATATGGAACCTTAATCCAGGTACCAGCTACTGGTCATGAATTCATTTAAAAAACTATTACACTGGAAAAACACCAGAAGACAATAGGAAAACTGGCATAAATAAAACTGGCATAAATAATGAGGAATCTGTGGAAAATATAGGAAAACATACTCTGAGCAAACACAGAAGGAAAAAGAGTTCGGGGGGGATCACTGAGGAAATGCTGGTAAACAAATAACTAACCAGTGGGAAAATAGTGGGGGAGCCAAAACGAAGTGATGAACACTTAAGAGAGGACGGGTAAATGGAAATAAAGGGTAAATTTGGGGGAAAACTAAGGGTAACTGAATTAAAATATACACTGGAATACACACTTAGATATAAAAAGGAAAACACATTTGGAAAACACTGGAATATAGAGTATGCTGGGGAAAAAATGGAAAATATAAATATAAATGGAAAATATAAATATAGACTGATAAATATAAACTGGATATTTATATATAAATATAAACTGGAATATCACATGCAGGGAATAATCATATGAGGGAATAATCATGACGTTGAAAATTATTGAAACACTGGAATATATACTGGGAAAACAGCTGGAAAATATTGGAATTAAATTGAAATGAAAATAGAGAAAAACATTATGGCTATACTGAAAAATACTGAAGTATATAGCAATTATTTGATGAAGGTGTGGTGGATATTGATAAATAGTCACTGGATAATTCAGCGATATCCACTGAGGATAGTGAATCATTGTTTTGGTATATACTACATGGAAATTAAAATGCTAAGCAAACTAAAATGAGGATTCTATGGCTTATTTTTACATTTTTTTATTGATTTAAGCACCATCTTGAGATTACAGGCTAGATAATAAGCAATTATTGTTAATTATCCTCTATCCATTCAGCCAGATCACACCCTCCAAGATCTGAATAATTAACCATTTCATAAGAAAACTGAATTCTAAATTGGTTTTATTATTCATTTCAAATATTGTGAAGGTAAGCAGTCTAGATACTATGATAGAAGTGAGTGAGCTGTCAGTGTGGTATGGCCTAATGAGGGTGTACAGGGAAAAGTTCATGGTAGCTGTTGTGAGTTAGCCACAAGTACTGCTAGCTAGTGGTGCTATTCTGCTAATGCTGTTTCCATTTTATTCCATACAATTTCCACAAAAAGCAACAGAATAAGGGAAAAAAGTATTTGACTGTAAGGATGGAATTTTTATTCAAGACTTTTTTCCACCAAACATGACTTTATAGGCTTCCTGAAAGAAGCAGGCCTCAAGTCTTGACACCTGGCAGCCATTTTCTGGCTAGATATATCTGGGAGGAGGGAGGAGGGAGGGAGTGAGGGATATTGATTCATCATGTGCAATAACTGTTCAACTTCCAATGTCCAATGTCAATGATGGAATAATTCAGCTCATAGAAGAAAACCAAGAATTAGTTGATTGCTTTCCACTAATCAGAAATTAACAAATGATTTGAATGAATAATAATCTTTTTTATCCTGAGATAGCAATTAGATCACACCATTCACATTCTCGTGTAGTATATACCGATGATGATGATGTTCATCCTTCAGAGTAAAAGCAGACAAGGACTTCAGTGTCAAGTCGAATATCTCTAACTGTTGGTCCAGAGCTGACTGGTAAGACCAATTTGGAGCCAGAAGACTCGTCTACATGTTACATAAATATAAGTGGAAACTGTGGTGGAAGTGGCTTGAGTCTATGCAAGAGTGGTCTTTCTCCTGTTAAATATTCAAATTCATACTGGAAAACAACGGGAAAATATTGGGTTGGCACTGAGGAAAAAGTCAGTACCATTGACAAACCATGGAATTCACTGGAACACCGCTCAGTGTATTACTTCAACACTGGAAAAAAAAACAACAACAACAGCAGCAACAAAAAAAAAAACACTGGGTTAAGACACAGGGCAAACACACACTAACAGCCAGGGACAAACCCCAAACAAAAATATACTGGATAATACTACAATGATCCTTTAGAATGGAAATGAATTTTGAGGTGTTCCTGGGCCCATGCAGTGATGACAGAATCATGCCTGTTTTTATATACATATAGTGTATATAATGTTTTTCTAAGGGATAGAATGGATGGTGGCTCGGTGGTTAAGGTGCTGGCTTACTGATACGGAGGTTGGGGGTTCAAGCCCCACTATCTCCGAGTTGTCACTGCTGTCCCACCAGTGCAGCTAACTGGGTTATCAAAGGCCTGTCTGTTGTGAGAGGCATGTAAAAGAACCATTGCTGTCATTCATAAAGAGTAGGCCATTGAGTTGCGGTCAGCGTGTTTCTGCCCTGCGATGGCCTGGCGAGCTGTCCAGGGTGTACCCCGCCCTCGCCCAGAGTGGGCTGAGATGGGTGCCAGCCCCCACAATCCTAATTAGGACTAATCGGTTCAGAAAATGAATGAATGAATGTTTTTCTATTTTACACTACAAAACACTCGGGAAACTGAGAATATACTGGAAAATATGGAACGTAACATTGAAATCAATCTTGGTATATAAACTGGGAAAATATTGGAATGGAACTGAAGAAATATTTTGCACCAAAAAAAAAAAAAAAAAAAAAACACTTACCTAAACATTGCTGCAGACCAAAGACACTTCTTCATGGCAACGGTATTCCCTAATTGCAGTGGCTTCTTTCAGCTGGATAATGCTCCCTGCCACACAGGAATGGTTTGAGGAGCATAAAGAGTTTTAAATTGGCCTCCAAATTCCCCAGATCTCAATCTAGTTGCATCTGTGGGATATACTGGACAAGAAACTCTGATCTACAGAGGCCTGAACCTATGATTTACAGGATTTTAAAAGATCTGCTGCTAATGTTTTGGTGCCAGACTCCATAGCACATCACCAGAGGTCTTGTGGAGTCCATTGCTTGAAAAGCTTAGAGGTTTTTCTTTTATTTTTGCATCACACAGTGTGGCCCTTATATTGTTGGTCCCTGAAGCTTATTTGAACAGTGGACTGTGATATTTCCAGCCCTGATCTCTGGATGTTGCTCATGATGTTATGGATTGTCGTTTTGGGGTTTATCTCACTATTTGCTTTCCTTGGATGAGTTTCGATGCCTGTTGCTGAGTACACAAGTGGTTTTCTCCTTTATCAGGACATTCCAAATTGTGGTACTGACTATCCCCAATGTTTTTCAATTATGTCTGATGGATTTTCCTTCTTTTCACAGCCTAAGAACGACAAGCTTTTCTCCCATGGGCAGCTCTGTGGTCTTTATATTGGTCTACCCTTCTTTACTACAAATTTAGTCTTCACAGGTGAAAGCCAAAGCTTAAGGTGAGAGTAGATATCCCAAATTACCTATTGAATAAAATCAATTACTCTCACCCATGTGCCATGATGCTTAATCCTAAAAGGATCACAGGGAAGCTGGATCCCATCTCAGTCAACACTGGGCGAAGGCAGGCCATACCCTGAAAAGCTCGCCAGACCACTGCAGGGCCAATACACACACAACCATTCATACTCTCACTCACACCTAAGGGTAATTTGGAACAGCAAATTTGCCTGATGTGCATGTCTTTGGACTGTGGGAGGAAACTGGAGTTCCAAGAGAAAACCTACTCAAAACACGGGGAGAACATGCACACTCCACACAGGAAGGCCCGGGCACGGGATCTTCTTGCTGTGAGGTGGATGATTGAATAATGGTTAAACTATCAATCTTATATCACCCATCTGGGTAACAAGAAACATGTCTCTTGTCATGTTCCAATACTTTAGCTCACTCGAAACAGTAGGTGGCTTGATACAAAATGTTATTTAAGGTATGTTAATGCTTATACCAGTGGATAAAAGCTGATACTCTGATCTTTCTTCTCATATTCATCTTTTGATCCCATGCTCTGTTCCAATACTTTTCTAAGAGACTATATACACAGACTGGAAAAATATATACAGAAATGTATGCTGGGAAATCACAGGGATTGAGATTGTCATTTCTCAAAAGTTATTTCCCCACAGGGCACACAAAGTCGAAAGACAACAATAATAAAATAGTGGCGCGGATTCCACTCGCTGCTTTTACTGCGAGTAATATACTTGGTTAATTAAGTCAAGAACACAATGTTAGTAGTTTTTATAAGAAACAATCAGATTTGTTTCTACTTTAATGACTTTTTACTGCGGTTTGTCCTTTCAGACTAATCACGCTGACATTTTCATACCGAAGTGACATTTTTCACGTCTCCATATGCAGGGAAAAAACTGTTCGCATAAATATCTACAAACGATCTGTAGGATAAAAAATAACAGCGTGTCACGGCTTATTTCTGATCGTCAGTGCTTCGCTTAAGGCGTCCATGCTAAGGGTCCCTGGTGAGGCTGAAGACCATTGTAAAGTTGCATTAATGGCACAGTGAAACCGTGTGACCTTCAGTCTGGACGATTGTGTGGGTGTATGTGCATGTGAGATAAATGGGAGAGTTAGTGTGCTGAAATATTATGGATGGTTAACGGTAAGGGACATCACTCGAGGGAGAGCTCTCACTCTGCACCATATGGAAGTGAAATGGAAAATGATTACTCATTCTTTAAAAAACACGACCACATGCCAGAATGTCACTCACATGATGGCAAGCGTCCCACATTAATGCACTTATTGAATTCTGGGTATTTTTATTCAACTGCTTGATGATATAATTTACCAAAATGACTAAGAAAAGAAATGACATGTGCTTCTTCCTGCACACCTCAATGCTGAGCTTTATATTTTAATCCAGATGTCAAACTAAATGTTATCAATTACTGTAATTACCGCTTCTGCTTTCAATGGGTCATTCTTCCACTTCCGCCTACATTTTTCTCTCTCTTCAAATCATTCACACTGTGCAAAAGTCGGTCAGCATGGGGGCATAGTGGTAAGCATGTTCACCTCACAGCAAGAAGGTCCTGGGTTTGAGTCCTGGGGACGATTCTGTGTAGAGTTTGCATGTTCTCCCATGCTTGCGTGGGTTTCCTCTGGATACGCTGGTTTCCTCCCACAGTCCCCAGACATGCACATTAGGCTAATTGGCTGTTCCAAATTGGCCCTAAGTGTGAGTGTGAATGGTTGTATGTGTTGGATCAGCAATTGTCTGGCAAGCTGTTTAGGGTGTCCCCTGCCTTCTCCCAGTGCCAGCCTCCCTGCAACCCTAGTAGGATTAAGCGGTTCAGCATATTAGTGAGAAAGTCTTAGGCACTCGATTTATTTCTATTTTCATAGATATACATTATAGATTCCCAAACATTATATTTCCAGCCCAAAATTAAATGTTTGTATGTCAGTAAAGAAAGCAGCATAGCACATACAGGTTCACACCACATATTGACTTTTTCATTTATTAGTGTTTACTCTTCTTCTCTGAATGTTTTTAACCCCCGCCAAGGAGGTTATGTTTGTGTTTGTCAGCAGAATTACACAAAAATTATGCGCAGATTTTTCTGTAATTTCTACCAGAGGCGGGGCTTTGGACAAGAAAGGGTTTTTTATTTTTATTTTGTAGGAACTCCAAACTTAAATTGTGGATCAAGGAATTTTTTTAATGATTCTTTACCACTGCAAGATAGGATTGATTAGATGATGGATAATGATTAGATTCAATAGGTTGATTTTGACAATTTAGTGTTCATGAGGCATTTCTAGGTTTGGTAGAGGTTTGTGCTCTTTAAGTGCGCTTGTTTTATATAGATTCTTTAACATTAAGGAATAGCACATTGTGAAAACTCTAGGTTGGTAAAAGATTCTGTAACACTGTAAAATAGGCTGATTATTTTTGGAAGTGTCATATTACAGCAGGACAAGCAGGGGGATTTTCTTGAACTTTCCACCAGAGGTGGTGTTTTGGGCAAGTAAGACTTCAGAAAATTTTGGAGATGATCCAGGTCAAATTCCAGCACCAGAAACTTTTTTAGAAGATTTTTTATCACTGTGAGATTTTTTGAAAGTGTCATATTGCAGCAGGTCAGGCAGCAGGTGCAGAGTACTTTGTCCCTTTATCCATCTTCTTCCACTTATCCAAGGTCGGGTCACAGAGGCAACAGGTCTAGGAGGGAAACCCAGCCATCCCTCTCCCCAGCGACACTCGCTCGCTCCTCCTGTGAGATCCCTGGGTGTTCCTAGACCAGAGGGGATATATAATCTCCCAATGAGTTCTGGGTCTGTCCCGGGGCCTCCTCCCAGTTAGACGTGCCCAGAAAACCTCTAAAGTGACTGGTAGGCATTCTATTCAAATGCCTGAACCATCTCAAACTTTGATGTGGAGGAGCAGCAGCTCTACCCTGAGCTCTACCCTGAATCTCATCACTACCCAAATCTCGTGACCATAAGTGAGGGTTGGAATGTAGATTGACCGGTAAATCAAAAGCTTTGCCTTTTGGCTCAGCTCCCTCTTCACCATAAAGTACCAGTGCAACACCCTCATTACTTCTGACTTATAGCCAATTCATCTGTCAATTCCATGATCCATTCTACCATCATTCATGAACAAGATCCCGAGATAGTTACTATAGATAGATAGTTATAGAACTCCTTCGCTTGAGGCAAGGCTCATCAAAGACTTGAATGGAGCAATCCGCCTTTTTCCGGTGAACCACAGCCTTAGAAGCTGCAAACCGCTCCAGTACATGCTGAAGGTCACATTTTGAGGACACCAACAGAACCACATCATCCCAAGGGGGTCCGAGGGTCCCCAAAACGGACACCCTCCTCTCCACAAATACACCTTGAGATCCTGTCCATGAGTACCACAAGCAGGATCGATGACAAGGGGCAGCACTGGCGGAGTCCAACACGCACCAGAAACAAGTTCGACTTTGTGCCGAGGATGCGTTCCTAGCTCTCGCTTTGGTTATACAGGGACCACATTGCTCACAACAGCGAATCCCATACTCCCACAGCACCCCCACAGAACCCCCTAGGGGACACGGTCGTCGGCCTGCTCTAAGGTCTCAATACACATGTAGACTGGATGGTCAGGCTCCCCCCTCAGGAACTCTGTAAGGATAAAGAGCTGGTCCATTGTTCCACGACCAGGATCAAGAACTCACTGCTCCACCTGAATCAGGGGATCGACACTCAGGCAGAGCCTCCTATCCAACACAGTAAACTTTTCTGGGGGGGCTAAGCATTTTTATTTTTTTTTTGTATTTCATTTCTTTGTGACCACTCTCACTTTGTCAATTTATACCCACCTGTCCACTTTATTAGGAACACCAGTACACCTGCCCATTTATGCAGTTAGCCAATAATTTGGCATGACTGCACCAACAACAATCCCATGGTTAGAGTAAGAGAGATCACATCTTTCCTCATTCTTATGTTTCATGTAAACATTAGCTGAAGTTCTTGACTTGTACGTATTTGCATGACTGTACTCATTGCACTACAGCAGTGATATGATTGGCTGATTGGCACAGGTGTTTCTATTAAAAGTCCAAATCACCTTCCCTTCTTCCTTCAGTTTCTTTTTCCCCCAATCCTCTTCCTGCCTTCTTTAATAATGTCATTTCACTTTTTTCCCATTTCTTTAAACTACCTCCCTTTCTCCCTCCTTCCAGTCATTCATTTCACTTTTCCTTTTCCTCTTGCATTTTCCTTCTAAATGTTTCCTCCCTTTCTCCCTCTTATTCTTTTTCATATTGCATTTTCAATCTTTTTTCTTTCTTCCACTCATCATTCATCATCATTTTCCCCTTCAGGTACATAGATAGAGAGAGGGGCGGCACTGTTGTGTAGTGGTTTGCACGTCCACCTCATAGCATGAAGGTCTTGCGTTTGAGTCCCGGGCTCGGGCGTTTCTGTGAGGAGTTTGCATGTTCTCCTCATGCTTGCGTGGGTTTCCTCTGGGTACTACGGTTTCCTCCCACAGTTCAAAGACATGCACATTAGGCTAACTGGCTGATACAAGTTGTTTCTAGGTGTGAGTGTGAATGGTTGTGTGAGTGTTGGCCCTGTGATGACGTGACGAGCTGTTCAGGGTGTATCCCACCTTTGTCCATTGTTGGCTCAGATAGGCCCCAGCCTTCCTGCACCCCTAATAAGATTAAGCGGTTTGACAAATGAGTGAGAAAGACAGAGAAAGAGCAAGAGAGAGAGAGAGAGAGAGAGAGAGAGTAGTCAGGAAAGAACATAAAGAACCTGCAATCCTTTTCCATCTCTGCTCCATTTCCCTCTCCCTCGTTTTCTCCATTCATTCTTTCCTTTCTCGCTTTCATTTTTCTTTAACCCTTTTCTTTCCATCGTTTCCTCCTGTATTACTGGGTAATTCTCTAGCACTCTTTGTTTCTTTTCTCACTTTTTCATATTGCATTCGCCATCCTCATGTACACATCTTTTCAGTTCTTTTTTTTACCCCCACTCCTCCACCCTTTTTGTGAGTCGTTCACTACACCTTATTTTCGTCATGGATGTAATGTGACCTCAAGCTGTCCAACCTTTTACTGTGTTTTTTTTTTTTCAGAAATTTGTAGCTGTCTGACAAGTCTATGTTGGCACCCCTGTATTTACTCACACATATAGTGCACACTTCATCCATCATTTTCATCCCTGCCTCTAAATAATCCATTGATTATATAAAATACATGAGAACATGATGGAAAGGTTTTCCTTGTCATCCCTTCTCTTTCATTACACTCTGCTAATTTATTTAACAAAGCGAGTGGGGGTGAATGAGAAAATACACCCATATTAGAGTGTATTAGGGTCACTAGTGCGCACTACTCTTTTGTTGGCGACCTTCATTTTCAGCCTAATTGTGAATGAACTTTGGCTCGGCACTAATAGCCGAGAGGGACGAACTCCCCAGGAAGTAGAGGGAGCAAAATTAAATCTGAGTTTTCAATTTTCCCCGTTCCCACTAGGGTTCAGACGCTAAATGGGTTCCATCGCTAATGAATTTCAAAAATAAGGTGGCAATGCGGGAGGGGGTCTAAAGGGCTGCGTTCCAAATACAAATGACCTTGTTAAAAAAAAAAAAAAGAGCACAACTCTCTTCTAAATGTTAAAAACCTTGCATGATACCACTCCTAATTGCGCCCTTGCCTACTAACCACAAGAAGAGGGCATTCAGGGCTGGCAACAGAGAGGAGGTGAGAACGATCCAAAGTTTACTAAGAGTCAAGATCAGGGAGGCTAAGGACAATTACAGGAGAAAGCTGGAGTGGAAACTCCAACATAACAACATGAGAGAGGTTTGGAGTGGTATGAAGACCACTGGTTTCAGGCCATCCAACAGCAGGGGAGGTGAGGGCAGTGAGGTCAGGGCCAACGAGCTGAATGTTTTTTAACTGCTCAGCCCCGTTTTAACTCGTCAGGAGCAAGCCTGAAACCCCCTGCCACACCACCCTCCCTCCCCACCTCTCCTTACTGCACCTCTGCCTTCTGTGATGGACCTGACAATCCTCCCCCACCTGTCAACTTCACCTATAATCAGGTTGAGAAACAGCTGAGGAGACTACACTCAGGCGAGGCAGCAGGACCGTGTCCTTAAAGCCTGTCCTGATCCTCTACATATACATATACATACACATATATATATTGTGTGTGTGTTTTTATATATATCTTTATATATCTTTTATATTATTTATATATATCTTTTCTTTACTTGGTATGGAGCAACTGTGTGCACAATTTCCTCCGGGATCAATAAAGTATTCTGTTTCTGATATTAAAACCAGTTACAAGTTGCTCATGGGATCATCTTATCTAATGATACAGACTTCAGGAGCACACTTGTTTATCCTGCTGCACTCTGATGCTGTTCAGTAGCATATAAAATATTAAACAGTATACTGTTAGTTGCCAAATTTCCAAATCCAGTTCTCTGTGTACACCTGTACCTATCAGTGGATCCACAGTAAATATTACCCTAATAAGTAGCACATTGTTGTCAATGCAGACCTTCAGGTTCCTGGGTTCTACAATCTCACAACACCTCAAATAGGAGCTTTACAATGACTCCAGCACAGGATGTACTTTCTCCAACAACCGAGCAAGTTTTACTTGTCCTGTCCCCCAAATTCCTATTATGCAAAAGAGCACTGAAGTGTTAACGTCACATCATGACAGCAACATTTTGTTCTAGACGAAACAAAGGTATCAGTGGTGTCGTATTATTATTGTTCCCTCATGATTTATAGGGTTTAATCAGGTAGGACTGTGGTGGCTCAGTGGTTAATGCTCCGAGTTACTCATCAGAAGCTTGGTGGTTCAAACCCCAATACCACCAAGCTGCCACTGTTAGGCGACACCCTTGAGCTTCAATTGTTCAGTTGGTAGAAATGAGATAAAAAGTAGATAAGGGATCTGCATAATGCTGTAAATGTAAAGCTCTATTGAAATCTTTAGCAACACAGGTAAGATAAAAAAAATGTAAATATGGCTGCACTTGTATTCTCAACACAGACATTCGTATTTGGTTGTCTTTATCTCAAAGCTACAGTCCAGCTAAATCTGCAGCCAAAAATACAATATAAAAGATACATATGTTATTTTCAACTGTGTGTTTCTGTGTAATCACGGACCAGAATTATTTTTTTAAACCAGGAACTCATGCATTGTGTTGTGTGATCACCGTGTGTTTTTATACCCAAACGTGTTTTTTTTTTGGTAAGGGGGGTGGGGTTCCCTGTCTGTCCATCTGTCCATGAAAGCTTGTAAGTGCAAATTCTTCAAAATAGGTTGATGGACTTTAATGAAACTTTACACAGTTGTAATGAACCACCTGAAGACGTGAATGAAGTAAAATGAGTATTCTGTAGTGAGTTTACTCACAGTTCAAGTCTTATTTTTGATAATAGCATGAACCTCACCACATACATATAACTTCTAAAGACTAGACAAATCTTTGTATGATCAGATTTGAAGTGGTTTTGACAACAATTAACAGATTTTCGCTTTACGGAAAAGACATTGGATGATACTATTCGACTGTTTAGTGGTTTGTTTAGAACCAAGTATTTTTCTGTCATGACAACAGTGCATCACACTTTAGAACTATTGTTATTCTGCTTCAGATATTTCACATGCTAGCTACTTAGCAAGCCGATTGTTTATTTATTTAGCAAGCTAGTCAGAAAGTAGCTAGCTGATTAGCAAGCATATAATCACTGTGTATCATGTGTGTGTTTACAATACACTTGCTAATTGTTATTTCTGATTAGAACATTGGAAAAAGACTTTTTGAATTTGTTAGCTGCTTGAGACAAAGGCACAGGAGAACACGTGGACTTTATAAAGTAGACTACATTCCAAGTCATTATCTTGCTAGCTACCTAAAAACACCACAGCTTTATCACTCAACCAGCTAGATGTCATGCCACATAGTTATAGCTGTATAATGAGATTTTATTTTTAGCCTTATTAGCATTATTATCAACATTACACTCAAGTGTATTTCTGAGAAGAAAAAAATTAATTTTATTAAAAAAGATTGAATGCTTGAAATTATTGAAATTCACGACAAGATCCTGAGGTTAATTTTAGGCAATAGTTTTAAAATATGCAGTAAGTTTAATAAATTCCGAAACTTTATTTAATTTGTCAGATTATCAGTATGCTTACAAGTAAAACCATTGAATTTTCTGTTCCACGTTTACACGTTTAATTAGCACCAATTTTCCAGCAAGAAGCATATCTGAGGTAAAAATAACAATGTTTCACACTTAATTAACTCATTTTTGTCTTGTAATGTGATGATGGATTTAGAAATGCATTATGGGTAAAAAAGAAAAAAAAACAACTGACATGCTAATTGGTTTGTGAGCATAATGTCTAAAAGTCTAGTTGGAAAAAACTGGTTTGACTGATTTCTAAGAAACCCCTTTGTTGACATTGAATTAAAAAAAATAATGCATGGCCATGCATTACTATCTCGTGGCCACAAGATAATAATGCGTGGCCACGAGATAACGCGTGGCCTCGCATATATA
>JBCNYH010000009.1:4444267-4456242 GCA_039654325.1 Tandanus tandanus
CACACACACACACACACACACACACACACACACACACACACACACACACACACACACACACACACACACACAGAATGAGGTCAACATATCAGTTTAATGTCTCTCATTATAAACCCAAAATAAATTCAAGACAGAGATTGGTATTGGTTTGTTAATGTGCTCTGGAAAAATATGAAGCAGGTTACTATAATAAAAGTAAATATGTTTAATTATATCATTTTTAGGTACATAGTACCAAGAATATACAAAAACAAGTTTATGATGAAATTTATAATATTGCACTATTCCACCTGAAAAATAGACCCCCTATACATACAATATATACACAGTCAGGGATGGGCAAAAAAACATCAAATGCATTTTGATACATACTGTGTATCATAATAAATAACTGTATTTTTGTATTAAAAAATATTTTTGTAAGTAATTAAAGGAAATCAGTTGCTTTAATCTTGCTTAATTGACCACAGCATGCTCTTAACAGAGTGAAGTACCTACGCAGTCTTCCCTAAGTCCCATAGAAATCATGGAATGCACATGCGTAGTGCCTCATGTAACACTACCCACCCAAGGTCATGCCCCCTTCTATATATGGTAAAGGACTCTTTTGATTTTTCAAGCAACACTCTTTTAGGTAATTAAAGATATTGTCGATGTGGACGTGTAAAGGCACCAAAGTCTTAAAAAAAATACTTGAGGTATGTTTTTCATTCAACTTATCAATTGAACTGACTGAATTTTGCCTCTAATTAATTATTTAATTGTTCATCATTAATATAATTATAA
This sequence comes from Tandanus tandanus, assembly GCA_039654325.1. Lineage (NCBI taxonomy): Eukaryota > Metazoa > Chordata > Actinopteri > Siluriformes > Plotosidae > Tandanus > Tandanus tandanus. The sequence goes on from JBCNYH010000009.1 coordinate 4,445,054, forward strand.
AGCCTCGATCTCATTTGTGCGATAACGCCCGATAATGGCCATGATTTGATACATTTTTAGTTTGGGAGCGAGCATGAGGGGTCTGCGACCGATATTATCGACCATATCGCTGATTGTCAGTGACTGTATGCAAGGAATGCACCTGTTGTTGACAATCGTCCCATTTTTTTGAAACCTGTTTTCAAATTACACACGTTTACACGATTATACACAATAATCTACTAATCGGTGACTGTCTCCATCTATCCGCGATTATACTGCTGACAATCGGAGACTGTTGTGGTTGATCGCAGATAGTCGCAGACAGTCTCAGACCTAGTGGCTTGCCATAATTCGAGTCATTTAGGACATCCCATACACAGTTGTGGTTGGTCTGAAACAGTCTCTGAGACAGTCACCAACTCAAAAAATCACGGGCAGTCGGCAAAGAATTGCCCAAGTGAGATCGGCCTTAAATGAAGTATCAGGCAGTCATTCATGCATACTTAATTATCACTTATAAGCATGCATGCATAATCCCAATGATCTGAACATCCACCTCAGCTAGTAGAAGTCTTTATTTTTAACATATACACTACAGCACAGTAAAATATTTGCGTAACTGCTGGTTTGAAAATTGGGGTCAAAGCACAGGGTCAGCAGAGAGGGTTAAGGGCCTTGTTTAGTAGCCCAATAATGGCCTCATGGCCGTGCTGTGGGTTTAATCCCCGATCTTTTGATACATAACCCAGAGCCCAAACCATTAAGCCAGTGCTGCCTTATTAGGGTACAAAAAATTATTAATTTATTCATTACTAGGGTCTCGGGGAGGCTGAAGCCTATTTCAACCAACTCTGGGCAAAGGCACGGTACACGTTGAACAGCTCGCCAGTCCATCACAGGGCCAACGCATACACAACCATTCACAACTATTGGACTGTGGGAGGAAACCAGAGTACCCGGAGGAATCCCACTCACGCACGGGGATAATATGCTAACCAGTACACGCCCGTACCGCCAACCCCCTATTTCGAAATTAAAATAGTAAAATAGTCAGATAGAACATTCTGTAACCTTGTAAATGATCTACCCCTTAGCCATCAGACTGTCGGGGTTTTGTCAAGGCCTGCATCCGCATCCACATTGGCTGTTTCTCAAGAACTGTTAGGCGGATCATTCTGAAATTCTGCATGCAGGTTTTGTATGGTGTGTGGGTGTGCAAGGCTTGTCAGTTTCTCTGTTTGACCTTTGACAAAGGTGTCAAAGTAGCCTTGACTTATAAATATTGTCCAGGCTATTTCTTAAGAACTGCTGGGTGACTGAGGGGCTTCTTCATCTCTGATGGCTGTTTTTGTATTTTGAAAGTATTTTTACAGTTTTTTTAAACTACACTAAAACAAAACCCTAAATTTGAAGCTATTTTTATCAACCCTCCCAAATACAAATCACAAAATCCTATTGTGTACCTGAAATAGTTTAAATACACTGCCCATCCCTGTATACAGTATAATGCATATATTTTATATTAAAGGGGTTCGTTTGCACTGACATAAATTTACCTTGAACAAATACTTTTTTAACACAATATTAACACCTTTATAAACATCACCAGAAGTCCACAGTCATATTATCTTACATGGACATGAAGAAGGGACGAAGAAGGGATCCATCACTCCATGCCTTGTGTGTCATCATTAAAACATTACTTTTTGAAGGTGGAGGTATTATCCTTTCTGAGGGGGAGGAGCCAGGATCCTTTCTAAAGAGGTGGTGTTTATATCGTTTCTGTGGGGGTGGAGTCAGGATCCTTTATGAGGGGGTGGAGCATGTGCAGCAGTGGTGTTAAACTCATTTTCACTGAGGGCCACATCACAAAATTTCTAGGTCACTAAGGGCCGAATAAACACCATTCATCTGTTTCAAATAGGGAGTGAAATGAAATTTGCATGGCAAAATGATTAGTTGCTTGTTCTCTTTTCCTTTTTTCAATTTCCTTTTCTTTCAACACACAATCTTTCTTGACGGCTGTTTATTTGAAATAGGTTGCTGCCACCTAGTGGAAGGATGATGAATTACGTTTCATGGTAATGGTTGATGCAAAGAATGTATGACGATCATATTCTTTAAAAGCTCTCGTGGGCCACATAAAATGAGTTGGCAGGCTGGATTTGATTTACCCTGTGGAGAAACAAGTGCACAACCAGACGGACATCAAGTACAACGTGTCCCTTTCTACATTAATTAAATGGCAAGATTAGAACGTATAAGGAATGCTGACGAGAACTACAGCATCATTACAGAAACTGCAGGAACTTCTGGTTGTGTCTGGGCAATAGGGTAGGGTGGCTAGACAGAAGCCCTTTGTAATGGAAAAAAATAATAATAAAGTACATCTAAATTACCTTAAAAGATTTCATGGTATGAATAGGACAAGGTAGATCTTTGTCTATAGCTATGACCAAAATTAAAAGAGGGTTCTGATTTCTTTTCCATAGCTTCATATGATTATGGTACTGATCATTTAATAAACACTACATATATCGAGAATGATGGTGGTGGCTTTTCTTTAGCATGGACTGGGGGATGAGCAAAGTTTCAGGGAATCATGGATAGTTTTAAATCCCAATCAGCTCCTTGTTTAGACAGCCGAAGACGAAGAAAAGCTTCACCTTCCAGCACAGGAGCGGTTTCAGCAGATAATGAATATTTTGGAATGGTCCAATCAGATCCCATACCTAAAGATGGCTGCACACTGGAGATTCCTGAACAATTTGATAGATCAAAAAAACATTTTTTTTAATGAAATCAAGGTACGCTAATTTAGTAGATTCTGACCCCCAAGGACCCGAATGCTGCATTACAAGAAAAAAGAAAGTGCCTAAAGTATTAGTTAAGGGGTGTACCATACTTATGCAGCCATTTCATTTTAATGATTCCCCTTTTTTTCCTCCCACCTAAAATATTTTAGTTGGTTATTAGAATTTTGTTGGTTGCTATAATTATAATTAATGTGGAGAAATATCTGACAAGATTTTATAAAAAAAAAAAAAAGCTTGAACTGTGGTGTTTACTGTCAGATTAAAAACAAGTCCGTTATATATTGTCTTCATCTTCTTCCGCTTAATCCAGGGCCGGATGTGGGGCAGCAGCCCAAGCCCCTCCAGCGTGTTCTGGGTCGACCTCGGGGTCTCTTCCCGGTTGGACATGCCCGAAACACCACACCAGGGAGGCGTTCGGGAGGCATTCTAATCAGATGGTTATATATTGCCTGTCTATTTATTTGCTCCTCTGCATCAAAAGGTGTCAGTTGAGGTGGCTCGGGTATCTGATTAGGATGCCTCCTGGTTGCCTCCCTTTAGAGGTCGCTGGAAGGATTATATATACCATCTGGCCTGGGAACTAGACAGGCAGAGGGATGCCTAAGTTTCGCTTGTAGACCTGTAGACCTGAAAATGGATGGATGGTTGGATGGATGGATGGATATTTAAATGTCGTTATCCACCTATATATTTACCTTGTGCACTATGAGTGTGTGAGGCTTACAGCAATAGTCTTGAATTCATGTTTTATCTATCTACACTTTTTTGTCTTTCTATATGTGTGTCCAACATCAATTGGGACATTTCTTATATCAATTTTAACAGTAATGAATATTCAAATATTAAAACTCCGCAGCAATCAGTTTAAAGCAGTTCAAATCTGAGTTCCAGAGCATCTTTATCCCCCTCCCTGTTTTTTATTTTTATTTTCTGCATTTAAACCCTTGCCAGAAGCTGCAGGTCAGTCCTGTGCCCCCAGTTGTCAATCATCCTCCCTTAGGGGTATAGCCCCGCCCCTTTAATCATCACCTACACCGTTTGAATCTGCCCTCGTCTGTAAGGGAATGCCAGGAACATCTCAGGGTTTCTTTTTTCACCCTCGGTGACTCCAGAGGGACCTGACACAAAGGATTAGTGTTATGGAGCAAGTGTCAGGAGAAAAAAAAAAGATGAAAGAAGAAAAAGTGTCTTGGTGCAGTCTTTACTGCGTCCAGGTTCAGGGGTCGGAGTGTTTTCAGGAGTTACCTCCATAACACAAGAAGTGCGAATGCTGCACCAAGAATAAACACGGCGTTGTGTGTGTTCCTGCAGCCTGAAGCATCAAGTGTGTGTCCAGCAGGTTGTGTGTGTAAGCTGGGCTTCTCTTTCCTCACTGAAAAACACAAGGGAAAAAAAACAATGAAGCCTTAATATACATATTTAGAAAATGAACTTGAGTAGGGACACTAAGCAGTCATAAAATCTGTGATTTGGGATGTAACATCAGAAAGAACAACTCTTTAGTAGGATGGTAGGTGTGAATGTGTGACATGCTAAGAGCAACACTAACTAGCCTTAGCATTTGAGATACAGCAGAAATTCCTAACTCAGCCCTTACACTAGCGGTGTGTTTACTCAGGATGGAGGCTTGGTTTTAATATCCGCTACATAGTTTCCCATCTCGGTTGCCAGATGTCGACAGCCAACAAGCACTAAGGTATTAAATATTTAATATGTTGGGGTCTTTTTTCCCCTCACGTTGTTTACTCCAGAGGATACTGCATATTCCTTGGCTGTGGAGAGTTCGAGGTGATTTATCGCAGCCTCTACAGGATGCTTGGATTTTTTTCTGTTATCTTATTTATGTTGTTCAGTTTACATTGAAAAATGGCCGCGGTGGGAAATTAACAAAATATCACAGCATTCAATATTGTTATAACTGACACTTTCTAATAACTATACATTCACAAGGTTGCCTAAATTATGCTTCACATTGCTTAGCCTGGTTATTATAATGCTAATTCATGGTTAAACTTTTTATTTTATTTATTATTATTATTATACATTATGATGCTAGTCTGTGCTGAATTGTTTAATATGATGCCAGACTGTGTGTAAGCATATTAAATATAATGCTAGTTTACCTTTAAAAAATAAAAATAAAAAATATTATTCCATATATGGTTAGTCTGTGCTGCCTTGCTCACTAATGCTAGTGTGTGTGTGTTAACATTTTAATTACAGGGTGAACCAATAAAACCTCCCACGTTTCAAAGTTAAATGGAAAAAAAAAAAAGGTTAAAGATCAAAGATCAAATTATTATTTTCACACATGAAACTTCATTCAGTACACTTTTTATTCATCATGTTTTAATGGTGATTTCTGAAGGCCGCCATGGCTCGACGGGTCATGTCAGGTGGAACAGCGGCGATCTCCTGCTGAATAGCAACCTTAACCTTAACCTTGATTTAGGGTAGCACCACAGAAAAAAAATCACAAGGGGCGAAGTCAGGGGAATGTGCCGTCCACCCAACATCACCACGCAATGAGATCACCTGATCTGCAAACTTTTCCCTCAGCACTTCCAATGATCTTCGAGCTGTGTGTGCCGTAGCTCCACCTTAGTGAAACCACACATCGACTTCTTTAAGCTCAAGGTATTCGAGTTGGTGTTGGGCCACCAACCCTTAAGTTTCATGTGTGCAAAATTTAATTTCTTTTTTAATTTACCTTTGAAATGTGAGAGGTTTGTTTTTTAGGATCACCCAGTATAATGGTAGTTTTTTATTTATTTATTTATTCATTAATTTTTTATTAATTTCCTTATAATGCAAGTCTGTGATGGCATGTTTACTATAATACTAGTTTGTGCTAGCATATTAAATATAATGCTAGTTCATTAGGTTTTTTTTTTTAGTTTGTATTTTAGCCAGTTTATCTCACGCTAACATCAGTTAGTGTGTTCAGCACGACACTGAAAACAGAAAGCTGTGTGTGTGCTTGATTCGGTTAGCACTATTGATCCCTCCTCCTCGCCTCGGAGCTCCTGACAGCCATTTTTTGAATGCATGCTGCGAAAAAAAGCGAGGGCGGGTTATTTATTCTGCTCCACAGAATTGATCTTTAGGCAGTTTTGGATTGAAACACAGCTGCCTGAGTCATGCATTGTGAAAGAACAACAATTAAAGATGAACGGGGTGGAAAGAGATGTGATCACACGCTGAGCGTCGCATCAACAACACACTGCTAAAATAATGGACAAGGCGAAAAAGACGAGATAAACCAGATCTCATGCTGCTCCTGGTACAGCATCTGTGTTTTGACAAACTTCAGTTATCGCTTCAGGTCTGTGTTTATCAAGCCGTTTTAGGCAGCATACGAGGGCTTTCACTTAAACTCCTGACACTGAGCCTGCTATAATTGGATCAGCCGAATTTTAAGCACGTGCTTAAGTATGATAATGAATTGTTCACATACACATATTAAAATTAAATACATTCATTTCATTTAAATAAATGACCACTAAGAACATTTCAACTCACAGCATGACAACTGCTAACTAGCTAACAAATGGTTTAACCTATCACTTAGCTTCTCCATTGAGAATTCCTTAGTATTTGACTAGCAGTGCTGGAAAACTGTATTAGCTAGCTACCGTGTTTTATTTTTACTTAAGGTGGGCTCACGCAATAACGATCATGATCCTCCCCCACCCACCCCCCAGGATAAAATTAATGCAAAATTAATGTAATGTAAAGAGTTACATTACATACATCAGTAACACCATATACCGCTAGCTAATATTAGAGCAGTGCTGGCTAGCTGGCTAAAAGCAACGCTTTATGCCAAGAGCTACATTGAGCTGAAGATGTGAAAAGAGGCTGCATGTGCTCATTAGCATATCACCTTAAATCACATTTGCATAATGAATCAAGGTTCTTGCGTTCCTTTTTGACATTAACCTCTCATTAGCCTTTTTATTAGCAGCTTTTGGTCTGGCGCGCGTTCTTGTTTAACGTTTGTCCAACAACGTGCCGATATTCTCAATCCCCTGATTAAGCAGGCGCGCGTGGGGGGACGGCCGATTAATATTCAAATTAGTGCACAAAACAGCAGCTCGTTTCATTTCTGCACCAAAATAATGAAGTGGAGAATGGAACGGAAAAGAAGGAATTTCCCACAGAGGGCAATTAAATCAGAATGATATTATGCACAAGTTGGGCATGATTACACTGCAAATCGTAAATAATCATTAGAACAAATTACAGAGCAGCGCTTTACAATTACACATCAAGCTCCATTGAGAACATGACACATTCTACAACCTGATAACAGGGTGTCAGAGTGCTGTATGAACACTCATAATAACAGTGTGGTGCACACAGAGACTAAAAGTTTTCACAGATTTTGGATTTGTGCATGGGCTAATTTTATCACATTTTCAAAGGATTGTATTATTATTATTATTATTATTATTATTGTTAATATTATTCCCTTACACATTTGCCCAACAGCTTAATCCTAATCCTTCTGCCTATCTTAGCCGACACTGGGTGAAGGCGGAATGTACTCTGAACAGCTTGCCCGTCTATTGCAGGACCAACACACAACCATTCACACACGCATTCATGCCTAGGGGCAATTTGAAACAACCAATTAGCCTAATGTGCATGTCGTGGATTGTGGACGGAAACCTGAGTACCCAGAGGAAACACACAAGCACGGGGAGAAGATGCAAACTCCACACAGAAACACCCTTTCCAAGCACAGGACTTGAACCCAGGACCTTCTTGGTGTGAGGTAGACATGCTAGCAACTACGCCACCGTGCCAACCCAATATTATCATTATTATTAGTAGTAGTAGTAATAGTTGTTATAGCATCACCTGTGCAAATCCTGTATGATCAGATGTGAGGGTAATCTTCCTGAGGGCTCTTTCTGAACATTTTGTAACATTTCTTACCATAGGCCTGTTTTAACAGTAGCCTGCAGACTCCAGCCAATAAATATATTAGGTGGTAATGATATCCTGATTTGAGGCATGATTATAATAATAGGGTATTTGTTGAAGGGATGAACTGGTTCTTGAGGCCACAAGCGAAAACTGGTTGAATTGGAATAATTGTGTGTTGCCTCCAGATAGCCCAGGAACTATAGCCCTAGAGTGGAATCGGCTCAGACTCTACAACAGTGTGCACCAACCCATTGATTCTGGAAGGGAGATAAGGAAGGAACAGGGTTGGTGACCACTGCTCTACAACTAGGAACTTTGTACCCAAGTTGGTCTCTATACAGTTTGGAGCTTTCATTTTATCTAGAAATTCATTCTGGACTTGAAATCTAAGAACCTGAGCACTTTGGATTATACTTCCATCCTACTGCTAGGGCCTCTGGATTCAACTCAAATGCCTTTAATACAAAAACGCTTCAATCTATGATGGGATCGATGTCTGTGTAAAAGGTACAACCAGCACTGCCAAACAGGGCTGTGATGTTTTTGATATTTGACATTCTTCATTCCAAGACCAGCATGAAATCAAACCTCTCCATTTACAGAGTCTAACATCTGAACACCTTTCTGCCTTGAATTGTTCCTGTCTTCTCTTCAGTTTCTCAGACAGCATATATCTGATCAGGCAAACACACTTCTCTGCAGGTTTGCGTAGGTGAGAAGAGAGGTATAAATGAACACCACTAGCACATGAAATGAAACTTTAAAACTTTAGATCAAATTAATTTCTAAAGTAAAACCCTAGACTCTACTCAAACTCTAAGGTTTGGAACTATGGACCCATCTAACAACCTAGTACTAATGAAACTGAACTCCAGAGCTATGGACTCAGCTAAGATTCTAAAGCTAAAAAACCACTGACTTGAACCAGACCCTGGAGCTCAGTTTGTACAGAGATAGCACCTCTGGCTTTAAAATGTTGTCATCCTGGACTTAACTAAGAATTCAAATCTCAAGACTTGGAACTCAATAAGAACTCTGAAGTATCAGACCTTTGCATTGACTCCGAGTTATGAGACAGCACTAGTACTAGCACTTTAGAGCTTGAGGCTCTATATTCAACTCACACATTAAAGCTAGGGACACTTGAGTCAAATTGGAACTAGTTTAAAACTAGTACCACTGGACCTTAGAGTGGAGGATTCTGGACCAAACTAGGTTCTAGACTCTCTGACTCAACAAAAACCTTTAAGAAAACTTAAAAAATCAGATTCTAGAGCTGGAGACTTTATTGCAGAGCTGTTGAACTTGATTCAGAATCTATTGCTTGGTACCCAGGACTCTACAGCTAAAATCAAACAAATTGTAAAGCTTGGTGCCTTGCATTTGCCTTGGGCTCTAGAGCTGAGGACTTACTACCCAACCAAGATGTCAACACAGATGTATAAGTCTAAATGATGGCATGTGGCTTAAAATGTAGATGATGTGTAGATGGGGTGGTGCAGATAAAGTATGCAATTATGAACCACTTGTATAACATATACAGTAGTGCAGTGAAGATTATACACCACCACTTTTGTCTAAAAGGGCTCCTAATAAAAAGAAGTAAAAAATTACTTTATAATTTTTTGGTGAAAATGTATTGAACAATGCTATTGTAGGCAAATAGAACCAATGAAATCATTATATATATAGTGTAGTATAGTGAGGTAAAAGTAACAAAATGAAGATAAATCAGAAACAAAATAAATAATTTTAACAACAGCTAATAAACAAACAACTGCTAATAAGCAAAAACACTGAAAATACCAATTTTTCAGAAAGAAAAAGATTTTTTATTTTTTTTTACTTTTGCATGAATGAACTTCAAACCATATGGAGTGGTTTAGCGAGTGAAGAAATAAAAAAAAATATGTGAATACTATGCCTGAAAGGTTAAATGCTGTAAACAAAGTAAAGGGAGGCCGCAATAAATATTGACTTTTTTTCCCTCAAAAAAGAGACTGTTAATTTTGTTATTACTACATATTGTTGTTTGTTTACTTATTTTTTTCAATATGTTCCAATATTCCCACCCGCTTCACAACCTGCTGATCAGTCACAGAAGTACGTTCAGTGAGAGACTGATACCACCTGAATGCTCCACTGAACGACACAGAAAATCATTCCTACCTGTGACCATTAAACTGTACAACTCCTCCATATAGCAACAACATCCACTGTCATACATTTGCATTTTCAACTACATTTATATTCTACTGTTTATCATATTGATAATACTGTACCTTTTACTCTCTGACACGATTCATTCTGTGTCTCTTTATATAGATATTAGTAACTTCTAATTTTAGACTTACATACACATATACGTATGTAAATTTCCGTATGTATGTGTGTGTATATATATATATATATATATTTGTAATTTTTCTTATTGAGACTTTAAACTTTAGCTTATCTTTTCTTTACTTGGTATGGGGCGACTGTGTGCAGACAATTTCCTCCGGGATCAATAAAGTGATCTGATTCTGATTATTGCATGAAATAGATACTTGAATAGTACTTGGTTTCTGATTTATCTTTATTTTGTTTAGTTGTATAAGTGTACTGTATTTTTTTGATTACTTTACTCAATTCAATTCAGTTGTGCAGCTCTTGAATAAAATTTTCAAGCTTTAAATATTTAGAGGTATGACTCTTACTTTATACTTTAACTTTTTTGTACTTGGTTCAAGTTTTAAATTGTAAACTTTTTTATTTTAAAATCAAATCAGCAACTAAATATCACAATAATATCCTATCATTCATCCCTGGTGATTCCCATCCCTACAGCCAACATACCGGACACATCCACTTACGATGTTGCCAACACACACATACACACAAAATTTGGTACAAAGATTAAACACCAGGTCTGGAGGATGTGACAGAGCAGCGCTAAGTAGTGAACACTCACAGGGAAATATTATAAATCAAACTCGGATCACAGTGGGACAGGAGGACACACACACACACACACACACACACACACACACACACACACACACACACACAGCAGCTGCTTAAGCTAAACATTCAGAGTCTTTCTGAAGGTGTATCTGTAGCAGTGTGAATGTGGCGTGAAATGAGTCTCTCTGATATTTAATTAAAGCTAAAGGAGGGGGTGGGCACCCGCACCCTTCATCCAATATGGATGAAGCTACTGTGTGCAAAATAAGGACGCGAAAGCAGACCAAGGAGACATGTGTTTATCTTCACACACTTTTAACTTCTGTATGAAGTGTGTGTGTGTGTGTGTGTGTGTGTGTCCACTTTTCCTTAAATATTTACAAGTGGATCATTTAAAAGTGTGTGGTTAAGATGGTGTGTGTTAGTATTTCACCACCCCTCCTTGAATCGCCACCTTATTGTGGTGGAGGGGTTTGCGTGTCCTAATGATCCTGGGAGCTATGTTGTCGG
>JBCNYH010000009.1:4470352-4484556 GCA_039654325.1 Tandanus tandanus
TATATATAAACTAAAAAACTGCATCTAAACTGCTTACCGGGGGCTGAAACGTATCTCATCCAACTCTGGGCAAAGCACCCTGAATAGTTTGCCAGATCATTGCATGGCCAATACACACAACCATGCATACTCACAGCTAATGGCAATTTGGAACAGTCAATTATCCTAATGTGCATGTCTTTGGACTGTGGGAGGAAACCAGAGAATCCGGAAAATACCCACACAAGCATGGGGAGAACACATATGCCACCATGGCGTATGTGCTAACCACTATGCCACCATGCCTTTATCTGTCAACAGTTTTTAAATTGATGGTATTCTTACCCCAGATTCTATTTAACCAGTATTAGAATTTATTATATGATGTAACCATCATATATAAATGGCTAGTTCAGAAGTTAGCTGCTATCCCTGTGGGATATGAGGCAATAAGTAAATAAATTTCCCTTATACATGAGTCCATTTTTATAAACTTCACCTTTTTCAGTAAATATGGCTGCCGCCGCTGACAGAATGGATGCGGCAAGCTTGAAATCACAAATCACAAATGGTCACACTGTGACCGCACATTAAAAAAAATCGATAGATGGAGGGAAGAGGAAAAAAATGCCTGTCCAAAATCAATAGCGAGCTAATCCGTGAAAGGAAGCGAGACGCTAATGGACGGCCATTTATTTCCCGTACACGCAGAACCACAGATCTGATGCTTAATAGTGCGCGGTCGGATAATTAGCACTGCCAATTAACATCAGAGGACAGCCTATGATGGATATGGAGGGTGTGACGAATCGGATCAGTGTAAACGCTTGCGCCAGTCACACACACCACTGGAGCAAAAATGGAGGGAAAAGTAATAGCATCAGTACAAGAAACACAAAATAAATTCTGTTGTTTATCCTGAAGTGACAAGACGTCGTCGCAGGCTGGGTCCCGAAGTGCTATATAACTAGGTTGCAATATGTAGCGTGACAAAACTGTTGCCATAGTTACTGGATGTGGTACATTGTATTTACTACACAAGTACATTGGAAGAAGAAGAAAGAAAAAAAGTTTTTCAGCCTAGCATACCTGCGCGCACACACAAAGTGCTGGAAGCTTTTAAAAATGTAGCATGCAATTACGGAATCCACCTACACTACTGTTAATTAACACACACACACACACACACACACCCCTAGCATTAATGAACCCATACATCACCTTGCTAATCTAGCATTAATTACCATGCACGGTAAAGCACTTCGCTGTGCCAGCTTCTTGGTTAACCGCATCCTGATTATAAGCTCTAGTTCTTTTACTAGTACTGGTTTTAGTCCTGGTTCTGGTTCTAAACCAGTTAAACTACCTGTTCTTGCTCTAGTACTGATTCTACATGTTTGTTTTTGTTCTGTTGCTCTAATAGTGGTTTTGGTTATTCATCTACATTGTATTTTCTTGTGGTTCAGATTCTTAGTCGGTTCTTGGTCCAATTTTTTTGACATCTGTTCTGATTCTTTTTTATGTTCAAGGTTGGGTTCTTCTGGTTCTGGGTTCTAGCTGGCTTCAGGTTAATTCTTCAGGTTAATTTTACACATGGTCCTGATTACAGTTCCATTAAATGTTTCTTGCTTTGATTTGGGTTTGATTCTAGTTTTTGTTCTCTTTAGAGACTATTTCTAGATTATTCTAGACTGTATTCAGAATTGGCATGTCCTCCTCACAGTTTGTGGGTCCTGGCTTCGAGTCCCGGCCTCGGCGAGGGAGAAGCTGTGTGGAATTTGCATGTTCTCCCTGTGCTTGTGTGGGTTTCTCCTGGGTACTCTGGTTTTCTCCCACAGTCCAAAGACATGCACATTAGGCTAATTAACTGTTCCAAACTGCCCCTAGATGTGTGTATGATTATGATTGGTTGTGTGTGTGTTGCCTGCAGTGGTCTGGCAAGCTATTCAGTATGTATCTTTCCATTACTACAAACTACACCAGAAACTAACAGCCCTCTTCTCGCTCAGGTCTTGCTGGCATTAACATCATAAACAGAAATAAAAGAATGAGATCTTGGAATTTCTTGAAAGACACTAAAGCGCACTTGAAGGTTACATGTAGTGTTCATGTCATTGAAGAATTCTGTTCACAAAATCAACTCTAATACCAATAAAAAATGTTTTATAGATACCCTACCACTAACTGCTCCAATCAAAATTGTACTTTATCCGAGTTGGATCAAATCCTGATGATCTTGAGGGAATGTGATGACCCTGAGGGAACTTGGTGGATTCGTGATGAACGCGCTGATTGTGGCAAAAATTTTGACAGTCAATGATTATTACAATGTATGACGATTTGACACCACTCATGATAGAACGTGGGAAGTGCGGAAGAGCGCAGTAGAGTTTGACAGAGCATTACAGACCTTAATGAGCCATCGTAGGGGATCTTAATGAACTTGGTAACATGATTCCTTCAAATTTCCTCTCCTGGATGCGAGCTGCCTCCTTTTTATTCCCCGATCGTGCTCCAAGGGTGCTCATAAATCGTTGAGCTCTGCGCTTTTTTAATCGTGAAGATCACCGATATTGTGCCCCAGTGTAAACCCAGGGTAAGCGTTTCGGCAAATGAATGAGTGAATAAGTAAATGCATTAAGCCTTGTACACTCAAAGCTTCAGGGCTCGCCTGCTAAAACATGGAGTTGTGTATAGATTTTATGTAGCTGTAGGTTGTCTTCTTTGTTCAATGTCTTCTCTGTTGATCTGGTTCAGGTTCCTGTTTTAATGCTTATTCTAGTTGTGTACTTTATTCCATTCCTGCCTTGCTTTCAGTTTTTGTTCTGGTTCTTGTAGTTAAACTTTGGACTCCAGTTCCTGATGCGGTATATGATTATGCATCTACTGGTTCAGATTCTGGTTCTTGTTCCAGTTGATGGTAACTAAAAGCTTTTCTTAAGCTTTTAATGCACGTAGTTCCAGTATGGGTGAACACTCATTCCATCCAAAGCCAAAGTTAAAAGCAGTGTATGTTCGCTAAAGCTGTGGGTTTGCTCAGGTATCATTACGCCTCCATGTTAGAGGCACCCTGGAACACTTCCTGACGTTCTCTTACAGACAAGGGCAGATTTAAACAGCGTAGGGGTGAAGATTAAGGGGGTGGGGCTATGTTCCTAAGGGAAGATGATTGACAGCTAGAGGGCACACAGCTGCACATAACTGACCTGCAGCTTGTAACATTTTTAACGGAGGGGAAAATACTGACTCTTGGGGTTCAGATTCTGGTTTTAAATCTGATGCTGGTTCAACTTTAGGTTCTTGTTTTTTTTGTTTCTTGTCATAGGTGTGATTGATTCCAGCTCTACTTCTTTTACTAGATCTAACTCTGTCTGGAGTTTTTGACATTGGTTCTAAGTTTGTTTTTGTGATGTTCTTAAGTTTCGGTTAATTCTGGATCATGTTCTAATCTTTGTTCTGGTTCTAGTGATTGTTAGTAGTTTTGCTTCTTGTATCTCTGATTATGGTTCTCTGTTATGAGGTAATTCATTATATTATATGGCAACAACGGTACATGCAATCTGATTGGTCGACGCGGGCAATGAATTACATATCCAAACCGTCCGGTATTTAACTGACTAGTTAGCCGTTAGCTAGCACTGCCGTTAGCTACACTGACAGCTATGATCTTCAGCATCTTCCCAAGAAGGATTTAGGATTTTCTTGATGAGGAAATCTCTTGCTAAGAGATAAAGAGTTTATGGAGTCCCTCACCACTCCCTGGAAAGCTCTTGTTTTTCATAGGAAGAGTGCTCACAGACACAAATGTAGATGCTTGTTCAGAAGCAGGTAAGTAACAGTGCCCGAAGTTAATTAAAATAGGCCCTTATATTACAATGCCATATAATAAATGTACTATTAACTTCGTTTGCTCGGTCAGTACAGAGAAATCCCAAACTTTGGGCTTAAGGCTCACCTTCAGTTCGGTCCGTACTAAAGACCTTCAACTGAGATTTCTCTGTACAGACTTCACGCTCAGTTAATAATTATTCTCTCTCTCACTCATTTACTTTGCCACTTAATCCTATTACAGTCGCAGGACCCTCTTGCTGTGAGAGAGACGTGCTAACCTCTACATCTCTGTGCTGCCCCTTAATTTATTTGATTTGGGGAAAAAAGTTGCTGTATGGTTCAATTACTGGTTCTTATTTTGATTTAGCTTTTAAAATTCTATTATTCTTCTTTCGTGGGGCTGGACTTCATATTTTGAATTTGGGGTGGCCTCTTGATTGAATTCTGAGCATGTTATTGCTTATACTGGCAGTTTTGATTCAGATTCTTACACCGAGTCTTATTCTAAAAGGTAAAGTCACTGCTGGTGATATAAACTCTCTTGCTGCAATTATTTAGGACTTACAGTTGGGGTATAACCAACCGGACTACATTTTTTTCTTATATGGTTTGTATTTTATGGCTTCACCCAAATGAGGATGGGTTTCCCTCTTGAGTCTGGTTCCTCTCAAGGTTTCTTCCTTGTGTCAACTGAGGGAGTTTTTCCTTGCCACTGTCACCGCGGGCTGCTCATTAGGGATGTGTAGGGGGTTGTAGAAACATTTTTAGATTCCTCCTTAAATTACTTTTACTATGTAAAGCTGCTCTGTGACAATGTCAATTGTAAAAAGCGCTATACAAATAAAACTGAATTGAATTGAACTGAAAGTCTGTTGGGGTTTTACACCTGAGCCTAGTGGCTCATCAGGCCGGTGCTTATCCCTGGTTTTCGTAGTGTGAAACGACTAGTCCATTGAAGGTTACCTTCCCAGTATTTTTTACTGGTACCCATTTATACTGCTGGGAGGACAGAGGCACACTTGTGGTTAAGACCTTGACCAGGGGTCTTAGCACAGTGGGGGTCTAATGGGGATTTGAACCCACGACCTCCCGATCATGAGCCCAGCACCCTAACCACTACACCACCAGCCCCACTAGTTTTGTGCAGGTCTTATTTAATTTAAATGAGTTCCTGTTCAAGTGTGTATTTGAATTTTGTAATTAAGTTTTAGCATAAACATACAGTTGGATGGTGATCCCAAACTTTCTCTCAGAGATTGATTTATTTCACCCTGATCAAAGAAGGAGCTATAGTCAGGCTTTAGAGTTATCCGTCCCCTTGTCCGCATGAACGTGAATGTTTTAGTGAGTAATGCCACTTGATGCCTCATCAGAACACTGAAAGTGTCTGGAAGCGTCTGGCTTTGTTCCACACGGGTCTGACTAGTCAAAGCCAGTGAACGAGGAGAGTGTGTGAGTGCTGTCGAGGGAATATGCATCCGCGTTTTATGGCATCGATATAGCGTCTCCATGGAAACAGTGCAGATGAATAGACAGGAAAATAGCATTATGTCTAGTTGCAGTTTTCACATTCTTGTTTGGGTTTCTATAGTGGCTCGAAGTGTGGTTCTATTCATGGGTCATCTTTGTTTAAGTCTGTTGGTTCTATTTTTTGTGCATGGCTATACTGGTAAAACAATTTGTTCTACATTTGATTTTTGTTTTTGAGGTTTTTTTTCATGGTTACGATTCTAAATTTTAATGAGAGTGTTGATTTCCTTTTCACTGAATATTCTGATTCTGGCTGTCGAGCATCTTGAGCCTACAGTTCTGGTTCTGCTTATTTACATGGTTCTTTAAGTTTTCTTTTTGAGGTTATAGTTATTAAAGTTTTTAGAGCTTGTTCTGGTTACCCTGGCTGTTAAGAATCTTGCTCTAGGTTTCACTCCTGATTAAGGGTCTATTTCTGGTTTTGCTTTGTTGCAGGTCAGACTCTGATCCACATTGTAATTGTTAGTCTGAATCTTATTCTGTTCTGGATCTTCCGCACATTTTCTAGTCTAGGTTCTAGTTTGCATCCATTTTTTGTTCTTTTTCAGGATCTGCTTCTGATTGTAGTACTCGTGGCCCTGGCTGTAGATTGTTTTTTAGCTTTTTAAAGTTGGGGTTGGTTAATATTTAGCTGTATATACAAACTGTTGTATTGGTTGAAATGGTGTTTACAACCTGACAGCAATCAATAACCTGTAAGATTTAAGAAATAGGTCAGAAAAATATGTAATCTGTGGCCACTGTAAACCTATAAAAACCCAGTGGAGCTCGTGCATGTGTGGGCAGCTTAGGGAGGTCCTCCGAGGGCAGGGGAGCGTTTAGCTGGAGTACTGAAGAGATGCTAATTTCAAATTTTGCTAGCTTTCCAGGTTACCTAGGTTTTCCCAGCTTTAACTCTTGACTTCTTTTTTGCACCTGCTTCTAGTTCAACATTTATTTCTTGTTCTACTTTTATACTGGTTTCAACGCTAGCTTTTATTCCATCTAGGGTTCTAGATTTGCTTCTTGTTCATGATGTCATTTTCATTTTCCTTGAATCTACTTAGTTCACATTCTGAGAGTCCTCTATGATAGAATCAGATAGGATATAGGGAATAAGGGATAGTGAGTCCTTTAGAAAAAGGTGTGAGCTTTAGTTTGTGCGGCCAGATGACCCACACAACCTGGTGAATTTCTGCCATTTACGATTTACGCTCAATTTGCCGGCTAACATACACCACCGGCCAGAAGGTGTAAGTATGTTCATAATGACTCATTACATCTCTGAGCGCTCAGTATAGCTTCAGCATGCAGGATCCTGTTATCAAAACAATCTGTTCATTTCCTTTTTTACCTCTCCTTCTTCCTCCACTGCTCCCTCCCATCCTCACTGCGGGGTTTAGGGGACTTCAGAAGTCAAGATCAGAGCAGAAAAAACAGTGCAGATGATTCAGAGATCATTTCAGATGGGAGTGACAGTGTTACTTTAGTGAAGCAAAGGGCAGCTTACATCTGCTGAACTCACATGTCTCAACAAATTAGAGTATGACTGCACACTAACACTGGAGTGCGTGTTTCCATCGAGTGTCATGAATGGGTGTATGGAAGTCGAACAGCTGTGCTGTCGATAAAGTGCACTCACACAGCAGGATGGTGTCCAAATGATGAATTCCCATAATGCATGGTGGAATTAAAATGCCTACACATTGGGAATAGGGTGTTTGATTTGAGATCTGTTCACAGTGTATTGATGATGAGATTGATGTGCCCTATAAAGTGAGAAAAGTGTGTGTGGTTTGGGATATGTCCACTTTAGACACACCTGTCTCAGTTAGAGCCACACCCATTTATTCCAAGAAAAGACACCCATCTGCCCCATTCAAATACACACCCAGGTGTCTCATTCAAAGATATACCTAGTCCCACTTAAATACACACCCATCTGTCCCATTCAAAGACACACACCCATCTGTCCCATTTAAAGACTCACTCATCTGTCTCATTCAAAGACTCACCCATGTGTCCCATTCAAAGACTCACCGTCTGTCTCATCTAAAGACTCACCCATCTTTCCCATTTAAAGACACCACCCATACATTATGTCCCATTCAAAACCACAACCATCCATCTGACTCAAAGTCATGGCCATTTTTTCCAGTTAAAACCACATCCATTACTTCCCCTTGAAGACACCTATGTTAGTCCAACATATCAGTCCCATTTAAAGACACACCCATCAATCCCACTATATGACATGTTCATTTGTCACAAAGAGGCATCTAGGTCTTTCCCACTCACTTAAAGCCATCCCCACAACCCGATAAAAAACAACACCTTTAACACAGCATATTATGTATTTTAGAATTTTGAGGTGCAGCCAATGTTTAAATGTTTGTTTGTTTGGAACCCTTTTGACAACGGCACTTCAGAATATTCATGCTTTTTGAAGATGTGCATAAAATCACACTTGGCACACAGACTGTGGATGATGTGAAGAATAGGTGTTCGTTTGTTTTAATTTCAATTTGTTTAGTGTAGTGATCTTTCCACACACACACCCACACACACACACACACACACACACACACACACACACTTTCTTCTCCATCTGCTATTTCTGCACTGTGGACATTTTCCTTTTAAGAGGAAGCCACGCCAAGTGAACATCACTCGAGTTCTGCTATTGAGTCGCAGCACATTCAAGGACAAACATGGGTGATGAAAAGAGAAAAGCAGAGGGAGAGAGAGGGAGAGAGAGAGGGAGAGAGATGCACTGCCCATCCTTCACTGAAGCCTTTGGACCTGCTTCAAATCAATTCTCAGAAAAAAATACCCATGGCTCTTCAGCAGCAGGCATGATTGATCCCTCAACGACAAAGCTCTAAAGTTACACTCTGACTCCATTTCATCTACACTGGGATGCTACCACAGTGCGTCCTCATTTTCACACCTCAGCTAATGGCATTTTCACATCCAAGCACACCTAAGACGCTGATGCAGGAGGTGCCTGTGTCCCAATTGTGTTGTACATCACATGTGAACAACCGTTTAAAGGTGCTGAACTTTAAATTGCTCACACAAATAAATCTCACCTCTTGTGTGTGTCTGCACTCTGATTGGCTAATCTACTCCTGTATATATGCTCATATACGGTGATCTCAAAAGGAAAGGTAAGGTCACCAAAGGGGGAAAAAAATTGGAAAGGATCATGACTCATTCTAAGCTAAAGTATTTCTTGATTTAAAACATTTTTATTTTCAAGAACTAGACAGGTTTTCATTCACCAAACACAACTTTGTTTGGAAATCAGAAGCGCCGTTACGCTAGATTCCTCTAGCTTCAACAGCAAACTAGAAGTGCTGCCAACACCAGTTTTTCAGTCTAGAATAATTCCACAAAAAGCAACAAAGCACAAAATGAAATATTTGATAGTAGGAATGTACTTCCTTCCTAAAAATCTGACAGTATTTTATTTTAATGGACTACAGGCCTTCAGCTGAATAGCTAGCTCTGTGCTAACCAGATCTCCATAAAAAGCAAAGAAAATATGGAATTAAACGTATTTTTATGGTAAGATTGTACTTTTTCTTCTAATGAATTTGACAGTTGTTTTTCTATCAAACATGACTGCTAAAGGAACAGACCTTCAGCTAACCAGATAACTCAGTGCTAACCAAACCCAATTTATAGGATAACTGAGATACTTCTGGACTTCAGGCCTTCAGCTAAGAATGTTTTTTAAGAATGAGACAGTTTTATCTTGGATTTTTTTGTTTTTTTTTTACAAATTTACATCCATCAAATGAGTTGCAAAATTAATATGAAATATAGCCATAATATCTTCAAGGTTAAAAATAATAAATAATAATAAAGTATTTTATCCTTCAAACTTTGCTTTTGTCTAAACTCCTTCATCTGCAGCTGTTATCACCCTGTAGATTTTTGCCATGCTATCTGTCAATTTGTCTGGGTAAAGAAGAAATTTCACCCTATGCTTCCTGAGGCACCTCCCACACCTTAGACTGGCTTGATTTGCACTTCATCCGTACCATATGATCAAGCTGCTCCCAAAAAAGTACAATCGGGTTAAGATCCGGAGAATGCGCTGGCCACTTCATTATTGACAGATTACCAGCTGACGACTTCTCTAAATAGTTCTTGCATAATTTAGAGTTTTTTGGGTCATTGTCGTGTTGTAGGTGAAAAGTGGCTCCAATCAAGTGGCTTTGATCCAGGGTATGGTGTGGTGTTGGAAAATGGAGTGATAGCTTTCCTTGTTCAGCCCATGTTACCCTGTACAAATCTCACAATTTACCACCATCAAAGCATTCCCAGACCATCACATTTCCCCAACCTTGTTTGACAGATGACATCAAATACTCCTTCAGCATCTTTTTTAATTTTGTGCCTTACAAATGATTTTCTTTGTGACCCAAAAAGTTTAAACAATTCATAGCACTTTTTTTCTCAATCTTCCACTGTCCTGTGTCTGTGCCCATCTTTTCCTCTTACTGACCAGTCTCAGATACGACCTTTTTTTTTTTTTTTTGCAATTCGAGGAGTCATCTCTTCTGTTGAAGTTGAAACTGGTGTTTTGTGGGTACTATTTAAATTCAGCTGCCAATTTATGATATATATAACCCAGTAATAGGCTAGCAACCTGTTTAAACACATTGCAATAATAAGTAGATTAATATTCCTTAGGTGACTCGGTCATGTTGCATTATGGCTGTAAGTGAAGAGACAGAAGGTGTTGGCGAGAAAGCAGTACTGTTCATTAGTTTATCAAGACATCCTGAGCAGGGACAATGAAGGTATTGACTGCTCATGCTCACCTTTGTAACAAGAGAGACTGTTTTTCCTCTCACCTCTCAAGGTGTAACTGTCACCAAAATTGGCTGGAAAAGTGCCCTTCAGAATGAAGTGTGTGTGGCCTTTTCAGCCCTAATTAGCAAAGCAAGACATTTCGTCACAAGGAAGCTGCAATCTTAGCCAGTATGATATCCGTATATTAATCAGCTTCTGTCCATTTGAGGACTAAAAAGATTTTGAAATGAGCCATAGTGGAAGATTTATCCTGGAGAATTTCTGCTTAGCATACATATCTAAGGATGATAATGTGACAGTATTAAAAAAATCAAAAGTTACTTTTTATACGGTAATACTGTTTAATGCCATGATTTGTTCTTGTCAAGGCAACTTGTCAATTTACCAAGAAACTGGAACATGTCCTAAAGACTTCCCTGTGTCTGGACCCTTATTATAAACCCTTGACACTGAAGCGTCCCTCAAGTAATGTTATGTTAATGCTTATTCCTCTAAGGAAAATGTATATATATCAACAATAACATCATTTTTCTTTTGAGTCTTTGTGAATGAGTTGTTACATTGGTGATGCTGTTGCAGAAAATGAAGCCACACCTTCTGACCAATCGACAGCTAGAATTATAAAACACGTTGGTCAACACTGACATTTAAGTCTTGATCAAACCAATCAAGTGTTGTGCTTTGCAAAATGGCTTGGCTTGAAATGGTCCCCAAAGTCCTTTGCAAGCCCTTAATGTGGCAGTACCGAATCCATGTACATGTTCCAATGACACTTTCTTGTTATCATAACTAGCCACAGCTAAACTGCTAAAATCCTAAGTGCTAAGTTACTAACCACACTGCATACCAGGCCGGAGTAATACTTTTTATTCACTTTCCATCAGATCCTACCTATCTGTAAAAACCCATGCACATCCTCTCCATTTGTTTGATTCACAATATTGGAAAACCTTAAATAAGAACCATATGCATTTTGTCTTCATTACCTGGAAAGGCTAGTTTCAGACAAATGCAACACACACACACCCTATTAAGGTCACTGCTTTAACAGACCGTCTAAACAAAAGTAAGGATATGAAGGTTTTATTATTCTCAAAATTCTGGTCTCAGTTGTAGGTCTGAAAGGTGTTTCTGTCACTGGGTTCATTTTTAAAATTGCTCTACAGGATGATCCATGCTTGGCCTTTTCATTCTTCATTAGCCAAATGAACCATCTGGTTACTTGCAGGCTGACATTCATTGAACAGGTGTGGGAAGAAAAAGTGTGAAAAAGAACAAGATGAGGAAAAGGACCTAATACTGAGCCCTGAGGAATACCATAGAAACAAAATTAACTTGAGGAAACACCACATCACCACGTTTGTTGATCTCTATACTGGCCAATATATCCATTAAAGGTATAACTGAATGTCGTCAACTTTGGGGTTGAGAAGGGGTAATATTGGTTAAAGAGTATGGGTAAACAAATTTAAAAAATGTTTTTGAAATGGGGTTCTTTTTCTTTACATTTTTCTATCTCAGGCACAGACAAAGTTAATTCTAAACTTGTTCTGTAATAATATATAGGGCCTACCAGTCCAGATTACCGTGGCTTATTTGCTGCTGCTCATCATCATGCTCTCCTTCTTTGTCTGCTGGTGTTAACACATTTTCAGGTTCCGGTGTTCCAGTTTAACAGTTTCCACTATTTCTGACGACATTTTCCTTACTTCTGTTTTACTTCCGCAGATTTGTCAAGACTATAAATCTGATTCAGAGTGAAATCTGATACTCCACTTGGTTGTTGTTTCCAGTGGGGCTGGAACAGGAACTTTATAGGAAGCTTTCCATGCATCCACTTGTTTTGTTTTGGCTCCCTGAGATGACGTCACTTCCTGTTTCACTGGAATTATTTGTTTTCCTGAGTGGCGGGAAATTGAAATTACAAAACAGGATTATGTTTAAACCACTCGGTGAATTAAGTTGAAATTTCACAGTGTGCATAATTAATATGTAAACTTCCTATTTCTGGAAAAAAGAATGGCTTGTTGGAATGAAATTCAGTTATATCTTTAAGAAAAAACAGATTATCATTGCTTGTGCAATACTCTGGTTATCATCTCAATATAAGTAACACAAATCAAATACCTGCCCATGAGTGTTAAATACAAGTTCAGACTTATGACTGATGCGTAGACATTACTGCATGCTCATGTGCATGTATATCAAACAAAAGACATTATGCAAGCATTTCTTTTATTTTATTTTATTTTTTGCTTCAGAAAAAAAATAGCTTGGTGGGCCTACCAAATTCACTTCAGAAACTGCATACTCGAATCTTCCACTGCTCTCCTGTTGTAACATGATTCTGTAGTTCATCAGTGGTAGGTGTGTAATGGCGAGTAAAGGTGATCTCTCGCACAGGCAGATACTTGATGATCCGCAGAATTGTTCAGGAATCCAGCTGAAGAAGCCGAAACTCCCTCCCGCTCTCAGAAGACAACAGCTTACTGATCTACTCTACTTCTTCGTTAGTAAATTCTTAGCACCTTCTTTTTTTATGGTGGGTGAAGTGGTTGTTATGTTTTGTCTTCCATCATATAGTCCCCCTGCCAAAGATCTGCTGGAAGTTCAAGGTGATGGGGAAGCATGTTTGTTTTCTCTTAAGCCATGTTCTAGGATGTCAAAGCCTACAAGTGTATCCTGCAGGAAGGTGAGATTTGGGATTGAAGGGTGGTAGCTTAGCTGTTTCATGCCGTATCCAAGACACTTTTTGCCAGGCCCCTTCCTCCTATTATCCTGTTAGTTCGTGTATTTTAATTTTTCCCAAAGCGATTAATTCATTTGCATCAGATGTTGCCTGAATTAAACAGGCTTGTTTGTGAACCAGTATTGGTCCCCAAAAGTTCTTGGCCTCTTAATATGTAAATTGCTTTTGGTCATTTGTCTACCTAAGGGTTCACTGAGCTGCTAATAAACAGATCCTCAATTGCTTTCCTCTCCAAAGAGACCTCCATTACTTTTCCATCCAAGGAGACCAATCTAAATTTGTCCAAAAAATGTTTAGCTTTCTCCCATGTTTATTTCTTATAGTGATGATTGGAACTTGGATGACAAACCAATGACAAATCTTCCATTTAGATTCACAGGAATTTGACGACATCAGCATCCATGTGCTTCTTAGCAGGTTTTGTGACCTTTTCAAAATCAGAAAGCTTACATTTAGTCATTATAATCCGCAACTGCCTGAGTCATTTTTGTGCAACAAGGATTATGGCACTCTGTTACTTGTAAGCTTTCATACATTGCCTTTTTATAGAAGTGAATATAACACCAACCAACAGCACATTTTCTCAAATCCTCTCATAGGTAAGGTGTTGATTTTTGAATGAAATGATTTGGGGAAGATTACTATTATTTATCAGGTTCAAACACTTTTCTGACTTTTCAGCTATAATCTCTGACTTTCAGTTACCTGTATTCTAAAGCTCCTCTACCAGTTCGATCTACAAGCTGACAATCACCTCATACAAACCGACTGATGATTGTGTGCCTGTCAAAGTGTGTTAAAGCCTGGCCATTTTGAACTTATACCAGAATGGATAACTACCATCAACTGTACATGCCACACTTATGACAGACCAACTTGTACCAAAATGTATATTTAAAGAAGACCTGCATTCATTTCATAGAGTCACAATGTAGAGTTTCCCCAATGAGCCATCCAGATCTTTATCCATCCCCTCTCATAAAAAAAAACACAAAAACATTATCAAATTTAAAGGCATTCTGTTGAAATCCTGACCTTTGCTTAAGCTTTTTAATAAGCTGGGCATGCTGGGAGACACTCTGACTACCTGCTTACCAAATTTCATGGTTCTGGGCTTGATATTTAGGTAGTTATTGCAGGTTAAAATTGGGTTTTTAACCTTATCTATGGGTTTTTTCCTCTTCTAAAATGTACTTTTCTGAGGTAGAATAAATAACCCAAATGTAAAGAAAAAAAATTCTCAAAATTGATTCAAAATGCTACAAACAAATTAGTTTATTCATTTTTTTGGTGCCAAACCTCACCTCCC
>JBCNYH010000009.1:4502639-4518713 GCA_039654325.1 Tandanus tandanus
ATCTATCTATCTATCTATCTATCTATCTATCTATCTATCTATCTATCTATCTATCTATCTATCTATCTATCCATCCAGTCTGAGTATCTCTCTCACATAAAATGTGAATTTTACGTGTTGAGCTCGGAGCTGAGGCAAGTAGCAGCACATCTTTACATTCAGGCCACATCTTGTTCTATTTTTCATGGATTGTGTTCGGAGGGGAACAAACGTGTCATTTTGGAGCTCTGCTGCTGATCGGGCCACACTTTAAATGACTTGCGGAGTGTCTGGAGGAAGGCTACGTCAACCCAGGGCCCTATACTCCTTATTACGCGGTAAATGGGGAAAACTGCTGGAATGTACTTGTTAAGACGAATCACTCTGATCCCTTCAATCCTTATACACCATCACTGCCCATCTTCAAAATTCATCTCAACAATCAAGCTAACAAGATTTCAAATGTGGCTATGACGGACCGAGCAGAAATACACACAGAGGTACGTTATCTAGCGGCTGCTGGTTGCTTTGGGCTGTGTAGAGAAAAATGGATTTATTGTGAGGCCTGACAGCGTTATTAGCGAGACTGCTGTGTATAAACCACAGCTTCATTAAGCTCATAATGATGATGCAGGTGCAGTGATCTGTTCATTACTCACTGTGAATTTCATCTCAAGCCAACAGCCGTTATGTCATATAAATAATAATGATAATAAAAACACTTCTAAAATGGTACAAGACTAGAGCCATATCAATTTATCGTGTGATGGTCTATGAGGATGATATGAATTCCACAAACTAGGTAGATAACCAGATTAGTTAGGTATCAGACAATGAAACATTGTTTTATTAGCCCCAGACAACGAAGGTAAATATTGATGTTTCAGATGGTTCTGTCTCATTTCCTCCATGATGGCGTTGTTGCATGGTGTATGACTCCAAGTCCATCATTAGCCAGCTCTCGTTTTTCATTTCACATCACCACTTACAGTATGTTGCTAGCCTTGGCAAGATATCATGTAAGCTAACTTATTATTGTTAGATTTCTACCTGACTGGTGTAGCATTAGCATTAGCAAATAACTTGATATGTTCTGCTGAGACAACTTCAGTGGCTATGTGCTATTCAGTATAGCAGGACACATTGAATGTGTCAGAAAGCTCCGACAAGCCCGCCCACCCCGACACCTACTGACAAACTTTTACCGCTCCGCCATCGAGAGCCTCCTGACCTGCTGCTGTACAATGTGGTTCAACAGCCGTGCTGCAGAGGACAGGAAGGCCCTGCAGCGGGTGGTGAGGATGGCAGAGCGGGTAATTGGAACTACGCTAACCCAGTGCCAGTGGAATTATCAGGGACCCCACACACCCTGGACACCCCCTTTTCTCCCCCTCCGCTCTGGAAAAAGGTACAGGACACTAAAAACAAAAACTAACAAACTCAAGAACAGCTTTTACCCACAAGCTGTTAAACGTGCCACTCCACCACCGTCACATACACTGACTGAATAACCATCATTCTAACCATCTTCCTGGACAGTGCAATATTACTCTTTAAGTGCAATTCTCATGTTTAAGTGCAATACTCACATAACATCATATAACATTTTAGCATCATGCACCTTATGATTAAAAAGCTCTACCTCTCACCCTGTGTATACCATGTACCTTTGACATATCATGTACCCTTCTGTATATGTCTCTAAATGTGTGAATATGTGGATAAATGTATAAGTCTGCACTTGTGTGAATATGTGGATAGATGTATATGTCTTTACACTATTTACATGTCTTATACAGGATATATGTATGTATACGTGTCTATATGTGTACATATGTGTATGTAGGTAGATGCATGTATTTAACTTAGTGTAGTTACCTTAGTTGTCTTTTGTGCACTTTTTTTATAATTGCTGCTAAAAAGAGAGATGCTAAACTGACTTTCATTGTTCATGCGGCAGTTGACAATAAAGATCTCTTTATCTTTATGTGGGTTCGTGATCAATGCTTACTGGAACTACTATGTAATTTCAATCTTGACAGTGTGAAAAATTACCTCATTTCTACTTAATCTGTGCCATAGCTAGCTGTAGCATTGTGTGTTATAATGGTATACCGTCTTGACTGTAAAAATTGTCCAGTAGAGATTTTGCTATATCGTTTATACCTCTTTTACACCGTTATCACTATGGTTACACCACCACGACACACGGGGGAGCCACCACCACAGCAAGTGGGCTGTGTTTAATGAGTGAGTGTAAGCTGTTATGCACCATATACAGAGCTCAATGGTATAAACAGTGTGTAAGTAAGCACGAATAATTTTTTTTTCCCAGGCGAGAACTCGGCTAATTACCATAAATGGTTGTGTCGGTCATGCTGACACTTGTGGCGCACACTTAGTAGCCTAAGCTACACACACACACACACACACACACACACACACACACACACACACACACACACAAAGGATAGTCCCTGTACCAGAACTCGTATACTGAAATCACTGAACACCAAAAGTTCTTTGTTTGTGCGTAAATGCAATATTTTTCCTTCAGAAGGAAGACAGAGTCTCCTGTCAGAAGGACATTCAACTCCCACCTCCGGCAGAGCTACAAAAACATCCCAATGGAGGCCGGGGACATGGACTCGAAATGGGCCATGTTCCGTGTCTCCATTATTAACCGGAAGGTCATCGGTGCCTGTCGTGGGGGCAACCCCCCAACCAGGTGGTGGACACCTGCGGTGAGGGGGCCGTCAAGCTGAAGAAGTAGACCTATCGGGTCCTTTTGGCCTGTGGGACTCCTGAGGCAGCGGACGGGAACCGACAGGCCAAACGTGCTGCAGCCTGGGCTATCGCTGATGCAAAATCTCGGGTGTGGAAGGAGTTTGGTGAGGGCTCGAAAAGGTTCTGGACCACCATCCGATGCCTCAGGAGGGGGAAGCAGTACTCCACAAACACTGTTTATAATCAACTGGGGATGTTGTCGGGAGGTGGAAGGAAGACTTCGAGGACCTCCTCAATCCCACAACACGCCCACTGTGGAAGAGGAAGAGCCTGGAGGTTCAGAAGGGGTTCTGCCCATTGCAGGGGCATAGGTAGCCGAGGTAGTTGAAAAGATCCGCCCTGAATATTTCAAGGCTCTGGATGTTGTAGGACTGTCTTGGTTGATACGTCTCTGCAACATCGCCTGGTCATTGGGGGCTGTACCTCTGGATTGGCAAACCAGGGTGGTAGTTCCCCTTTTTAAAAAAGGGGACTGGAAAGTGTGTTCCAACTATCGTGGAATCACACTCAGCCTGCCTAGGAAAGTCTATTCAGGAGCACTGAAGAGGAGGATCCGACCAATGGTTGAATCTTGGATTCAGGAGGAACAATGTGGTTTTCATACTGGCCGCAGCACTCTTGAGCATCTCTACACACTCTACAGGATCCTGGAAGGGGCATAAGAGTTTGCCCAGCCTGTCCACATGTGCTTTGTGAACTTGAAGGCTTTTGACCGTGGCCCTCGGGCTATCTTGTGGGGTGTGCTCCAGGAATATGGTATACCAGACCCGTTGCTACAGGCCATTCGGTCTCTACATTGCCAGAGCCAGAGCTTGGTCCACATTGGTAACAACATGTCAAATTCGCTGTTTTCCCTGAGCTCTATTCACTCACCTCTAAGTTCCTTTCATATCAGTCATTGTTTGAAGCTGAAGCTGTTTTAAGGTCTAAGGAACATATGTTTTGACCCAAGAGTCACGAAGAGACTTAAGAATTAAATTCTTTTTGCGTTCATATTGTCTCGTTGCCTAGTAACAGTCATCTCAGGACTCTATCCCCATGAATGGTGAACATTTTATGTGTTTGACTTTTACATTTAGACAAGCATTAACTCATGCATTCTGTTTGAACGTTCCATCAGATAAAAAGTCATGTGATTGTACAAACTGTGTGTGTGTGTGTGTATGTGTGTGGGTGTGTGTGTTTGTGTGCATTCCTTCTTCAGTGGTGAACAATGAATAATGGTACAGATGCTAGCAAAGTGGAACGAATAGCAAGTGTGTGTGGTCCAAATATTCCATAAGATATGTGATCACAGAGAAGGGAGTGTGTGAAGACGCTATATATTCTGATGGGGTGTGTGTGTGTGTGTGTGTGTGTGT
This sequence comes from Tandanus tandanus, assembly GCA_039654325.1. Classification (NCBI taxonomy): domain Eukaryota; kingdom Metazoa; phylum Chordata; class Actinopteri; order Siluriformes; family Plotosidae; genus Tandanus; species Tandanus tandanus. The sequence continues at coordinate 4,506,767 of JBCNYH010000009.1, forward strand.
GTGTGCGTGTCTGAAGATTATATTCTGATGGAAGTGTGTGTCCAAGCTGGAATGAAGTAATCTAAATGCGTTCAGGTTCAGATGGCGTTTTCTTGCTTGCTTGCGTGTGTGTGTGTGTATGTGTGTTAGAGAAATGCCAGTGTGTCAGAATGATCAATAACCCCATTAACTAGAAAAAAAAAAGACACACGAACCTGAGCATGTGCTTTTATGGAGATTCTAGACCACAATTCATTGCAACAGGTCCGTATCAACAGCTAATAGCACACATTTTATAAAACGCTTTAATATACTTTCTTGAAATGGTAGCTCGTTTTTTAAAGCCTACATGTTTACTACAGCAACACTTTACTAGAATGTTAGTTTTGCTGTTAATTCTGTTTACTCTAATGCAAGTTTTTACATTAGTCTTTTTACTTTAATGCTAGATTGGTGATTAGAATGTTTGCTATAATACTGCTTTGCTGTTTTAACCTGCTTACAGTTCATTATTTTGGTGTTTAGCCTGTTTACCCCAATGCTAGTTTGCTGATGTAGCTTGCTGGTGGCTATAATGCATAAAGTAGTTTGCTTTAAACCTGTTTACTTAATGTTATCTTGTTGTTAAACCCATTTAAACAATGATAGCTTGCTGTTTAACATGTTTAGTACAATATAGTTTGCTGTTAATCCAGCTAAAAGTTTGATATTTTGATGTTTACACTCATGCTAGTTTGCCGATTAGTCCATTTAAAATAATTCCAGTTTGCCTTTTAGGGTCATCAAATCAAAATCTTCTCAGGTGACCGTCTTGGATTTTTTTATTCAAGCACCTCCATACGTCTGATGAACACATACAAAATAGTTCTGCTTAATTCCTAATAGTTTCACAGAAATACATTTTTGAAACATGGTACCCTCAACCCCAATTTTATACCCACGAGCAAAATTTGAGCTTTTTGTGCATTTTCAAAAGGCAATATCTTGGAAGTAAAAGCATATAGAGACCTGAAATTTGGTATAGACTATATTTGGAAACACTACTGAGAGAAAACAATTAAAAAAATGACATCACACCATCAGAAATATGGCAATTTGTCCATTTGTGAATTTTTTATTTATTTATTTTTTTTTTGGAAAAGTAGACACACCTACTGAGAAGAAGATTACGCTCATATTGTAGATTTCATATATACAGGTACCTGATTTTCAGTAAGGAAAAAAATCATGTTCCTCAGTTGAAGATTCGTAGAGTTACAGCAACCTAAATATGGAACAAAAAAAAAAAAATTGCATAATATTGGCCTTCCTTCACAGAGGAATTTGACAATGTTGACACGTGAAATTTTTTGAAGATACATTGTTTATATGCCAACTTTGTGTTAATTTTTTTTTCTCTAGCTCAAATGCCTTCATGGTAAAAAAAAAAATAATAATTAACTAAGTCAACCGTTTACATTCAAAAATGATAGCAGTACAAATCTTTGCTGATAGAACTGTCAGTGATACAGCCCTCATATTTTGTCAAAAAGTGTATAAAATAAGTATATATTGCACTACTATATATACAATATACAATACAATATAACAATTTGTACAATTTTTACTTTGTAAAAAGTAACAGTTTTATTTATATAACTAATATGACAGACAAGAATATGACATATTATATAAAAGTTCTTATTATCTGCATATTTTATAATTATGTAGCTTATGTCTAACTGCTAGTAATATATTTATAAGTGCTCACTGTCTCTAGGTGCCTTAATAAGCTTACAGGTTACATAAAAAGTTACTTTGTAAACAATGCTGACCTAATCATATCTATTTATAACCTGCAGTTGTCCCTCTGCCCGACTAAGGGCAAAGTAAACTCTGTTATGATAACAATTTTTTCTGTACACACAATGTACAAAATTGATGTTTGCTAATTAATAGGAGGTCTCATTTTTGTAAAAATGTTTATAAAATGAATACATATGGCAATATGTTATTATAAACTATTGTGATACAACTAATTCACCAAAGTAAAAAGTTACAAAGAGTTTTATTTATATTAATGTTATAATACATAATATCCAAGTATGTATTTAAAGTATAAAATGTAGAAATGAATGAAAACGGTTGACCTAAATTTTCACAATGAAGGCATTTGAGCTAGAGAAAAAAATTTGGATACAAAGTTGGCATATAAACAATGTTTTCTTAAAAACATTCCTCTATGAAGAAAGGCCTATTTTTACCATTTTATTTTTATTCCATTTTTAAGTTGCTGCAACACTGAGAATCTTGAGGAACATGATTTTTTTTCTCTTTGACAGTCAGGTACCTGTATATATAAACATCTACAATATGAGCCGTATTCCTTCCGTATTAGTGATGGGTATAAAAATGAAAATATGCAAATGATGTCATTTTTTAAATTATTTTCTCTCAGTAGTCTTTCCAAATATTGTCCATACCAAATTTCAGGTCCCTACATGCATATATTGCCTTTTGAAAATGCAAAAAAGCTAAAATTTTTCTTGCTGGTATAAAATTGGGGTTAAGGGTACCCTATTTCAAAAATGTATTTCTGTGAAACTATTAGGAATCAAGCAAAACTATTTTGCATGTTTTCATCAGACATATGGAGGTACTTAAAAAATAAAAAATAAAAATCCGGTAAATCGGAGACGGTCACCTGGGAGCCTCTGGTTGATTTGTCATGGAATGACCCTTTAGGCTGATTACTATAATGCTAGTTTGCTACTAAATCTGTTTACAATAACAATAGCATGCTATCTAAATTTTCTATTTGTTACTAGTTTGTTTCTTTAGTTTGTTGCCTTTAAAACTAGTTTCTGTTTTAGCCTGTTTATTCTAATCCTAATCTGAGGTTAGACTTTGGGCCAGAGTTGCCAACTCTTCTGCTTCTGGCATGGCACACACTTTCACTCTCATGATACACAAACCCTTCTCACACCAAAACCAGATGAACCAGAGATCGTATTTTGGTTGGATGTCTAACATATTGATAGACAGTTGCTCAAGCTCACAGTAGGCGAGGACTAGCCATTCACAGCACAGTAGGACAGGAGCTGCTGCATTCATCCATTCATTGTCTATTCCACTTATACTGCCAGTCAGTGTTGTGTGGGGTACCGGAGTTACTTGAAAATTTTACGTTACAGCCGCACTGACGAAATAAGTGAAATACAAGTGCTCTAAGGGTACAGAGTAAATTTAAAAATGCTTAAAGGGTACCTGTGGTGAATAAGTGTTACTAGCTATTTAAAACGAATGTTTTTTTTCATGTTCTTAGATAAATATTGATTCTGAACTGCTCCAGATGATGTTGTAGTGTAGAGGTTGAAAGTTGTCTGAACGCTTTATCACCGAGCTGTTACACATACGCTTGTTACATAAGGTCGAGCGCCAAATTTACCGACAGCTTCCACTGGTGATCACCGGGGGAAGTTACACAAAGCTCGGAGTAACTAGCAGAAATGTAACTCAGGCGTATCAGTGACGATGCATTGGGAGATAAAGGGTTAACTGGGTTTCTTGCTTTAGTAATAATGCTATTCACCCTCAATATGCGAAATGCCTCTCTCTCTGTAATGCCAGGCTTTGTTATATTGCGTTTTTGTATATTACTGATGGTTTCTATAATTGCGACGTGATAGTGGTAGTATTAAGAGGTGGATTAAGTCCCCACAGAAGGCCCAGGTACCAAATGCACAGCCCGCCACTGATACACACAAATTATGCTGTAAGTGACCAACACCGGTACACTTTAAGCTATATAAACAACCAGCTAGCTTATCTTATCTGTCTATTGTCAAGCTCACAAGAGAGAAAAGAATGAAAGCAACAATGGTATAAATATGATTAAAATAACATTTAGATATTTACTTAAACAATGCTTAACATGTTACACATTTGCGTTTATACACCAGTTTAATCAGTGATTGAAAGTCAGGAGTCACATTCCACTGGTGCAATGGTAAAAGTCTGTATGGAGGGCCCTTAGGGACAAAAGGCACACGGACATTCCATTTTGGACTGCATCGAAGGTGTACTTCAACACATTGGGGTCATATTGCTTTTTCATCATGTTAAAAATGAAAATGAAAATTACTGCTAATTAGCTCTAAAAGATGTAAAGGCTAATTATTGCTAAGTAACAAAGATCTTCTTCTGAATTAAAAGCTTTAACATTAATTAGAATTTTTATATTAGCTACACTTATTTTAATCATCATTCATAATTCATTCATGACCTTTTCTATATCCATTTTAATAAAGTTTATTTTAATTCAACCAAGAATCTTTTAGAAAACACCATTTTTTAAGAACATTTGCAATAATGTTCATTTTATTGATCATTATTTCTATAGATTTTTTGAGTCATAATAAAATGTTACAATCATGGGACTGTTGTTGGGGACACTTTGGGGTCCTCAGATAAAAAAATCAAAATCAAATGTTTGATTGGGGATGGACATTTTTTACAGGGTTTTACAGTATTTAGTAAAGTTGCAGAATCAGCATGGTGAGGTTATAAATAAAAATTTAACCCACTAGCATTAGAGTTTTTACATCCGTTTCTATACAGCAGTATCCCAGACATCTTTAATCAGTAACTTCTGGTACAAGCACACGCAACCACTACTGCACAAAACCGGATGAGGCAATGTATCATGTATTTTCAAGAATGACTTAAAAACTCTGTTAACATAACAAGTTTGAGGCACGATGTCCTTGATCTCTGCGATTCAAAAACCCTCTACGATTTATAGCTATGCTTGGAGCACAATTAGGGTATAAAAAGGAGGCAGGGGGCATCCAAGAGATGAAACTTGAAGGAATTGTGTTTCCAAGTTGATCTGGATCCCCTACGCTGGCGCATCAAGGTCTGTTACGTTCTTTTAAGGTGTATTAAGCTCTACTGCACTCTACTACAATTCCCACGTTCTATCACGATTGACGTCAAATTGTAATAAATCGTAATAAAGAATCCACTAAGTTCCAGCAAGATCATTACGATTGAATCCCACACTCCTCATTATTCTCTCAAATCCTGCCCCAGTTAAGCCCAGGGTTATTGTTTTACAAGGGCCAAAATCAGGGGGTTGGGGAAGTTGAGGTTGGTTTATATTGAGTCTGAAGTAAGATTTAAGGTTCTTGTGTTCTTTTGTTGTTGCTGAATGTGAATTGAATAAAACAGCACAGTTCTGATTTTAGAAACAGCATGTCTCTGACTTTCATCACTGAGTGAAACTTTGTGCTTTATTGAGTTAGTGCATGGTGAATATAATATTGTGTAATTGTGAGTATTTCCCGAGGTGGAAGTCCCAGGGTGGCGTATTCAGGCTATATCCTTAAATCTTACAACTACGTTCCTCACTCCCGATTATCATAATTTTAAATCATGATGATGAACTGAGTCCAAACATGTGCTCATGATTTAGTGCACATACGTGTGCTAAACGCCGTGACATCAAAATCTCACTCCAGCCAGTGACCCGAAGTTGGCAACCCTGGTCCGTTATACTCTTCAGTGAGAGCCTAACCTAACTAGCCAACTTGTTGTAGATATGAGATGAACCATGTAGGATTGTAAAAAGTAGTAGCCTTAGCCTATTAGACTATTAGCAGGCACACAGACTCCCCAGACATGATGGTTAGCTACTTAGCTTTTCTTCCTCCCTTCTTCCCTTGAATTTAGTCGTATCCAATTCCAGCACCTCAAGTATTGCCTTCCTATCACATACGACCACCGCCAACCAGGGAGGGTGTAACTGTGCACATGCACATGCATTTTGGGCGGCCTAACATACTTGGAGGGAAAGTGCTATCCGCCATCTTGTACGAATTAGCTCTCAGACGAGCAGGACTGGCTGGTGATCGCTGTGGGCAACTTAGCTCCCATGGACTCCCAGTCACAGATGGCTGCCACATCAACCTGGATTCGAGTCTAGGGTCTCCGGACGTATAAGGATGGTTTATTTTGTGCCTGCACATTCAAACGCTTACATTTACCTTAGTCAAAACAGTGTGTGTGTGTGTGTGTGTGTGTGTAAGTGAATGTGTGAACACAGCATCCTTAATAGTGTACTATACATATCACTAATGATTTATTGCATTGAATCAGCTGCTTAACTAACAGCGTTTTACCTCACATTGATTAAATTTATCGATTAGTACACACATCCTGTTGTACACAACTGACTGATCAGAGAAGCTTCCCCTTCCCCAACAAACACATACACATGGTTGAGATTTAAATCTGAATGCAATGTAAATGCTAGATCAACATTACAATACCGATGAAACCTGTTAATTGAGTAGTGTTTATTATGGTAATGCTGAAATAACACTGTATTTGTAGTTGACAAGGAAACGTTGACGTACATTTATACTAGTCATGGGCGACTCGCGAAGGAATCATTTAAAAGAATTGATTCATTTAAGTGAACGAGTTCAATCGACTTGCAAACGCAACTGAATCGATTCACCAGCGTTTAACTAGTATAACTGTCTATAATCACATAAAGTAGTTGGAATCACTCAAAGCTAGCGGAGGCGGAAGTGCTGTGTGACGCACTGTGCAGCAGTTAGTCCCTACGGCTAGATCTCTGATCCTATCGTGTAGTGAACCGCTGAATCATTGAGTGGCCGAGTCGCTGAGTTGTTTGCGAACCCATGCTTTGCTAGGTTGTTCACGAACCGGGGAGTCATTCATTAAACTGCTTACTCGTTGAACGAGAGACTAGATACTCCACCTTAAGAAGACAGAAGCCATGTTTCTACAGTAGCACAGAACCATACAGGTTTCGAAAGGGAGAGGTCGGAAGGAAACTTAGTTACTTCCATTCTGCATTCTCTCAACTAGATGCCTCTAAATGCTGCTAACTCTTACACACTGTACCTTAAAAGGGTGGCACAGTGGCATAGTGGTTAGCATGTCTGCCTCACAGCAAGAAGGTCCTGCGTTCGAGTTCTGGGCATCTCCCCATGCTTGTGTGGGTTACCTTTTGGTAGTCGGGTTTCCTCCCACATTCCAAAGACATGAACATCAGGATAATTGGCTGTCCCAAATTGCCCCTAGGTGTACATGTGAGTGTAAATGGTTGTATATGTTGCCCTGCGATGGTCTGGCGAGCTGTTCAGGGTGTACCCCCCTTCGTCCAGTGTCAGTGCAACCCTGATAGTAGATTTAAGCGGTTCAGCAAATAATTATTATAAATAATTATTATAAATTATTATATAAATAATAACTGCTTGGGGTCATTTTAAAAGATAGTGAATATTTCCACGTTAACCTCACTTTGATTAGAATCTAATTACAAATGTATTATCTATCGTTTATCTTAAATATCCAGTGTTTTGTGCTCTTGATGAAAAAAAACATTGAAACCCCTGCCGTAAAACCCTGCTCCATCTTGGGTTTTAAAGGCACTATGATGATTGCGGATTCTTACTGAAGGTTATACTCTGCCTTTATGCTCTAACAGTGCCTGTTGCAGTTGTGTTTTACCTAAATTTTAATAATTCATCATTATTATTATTATCATTATTGGTCTTTTTCGTGCCTCCTTCGTGTGATGTGTGTGTAACGTAGCAATTTCACACTTCAGCATTATAAACACCTAGGGCTTGTGAGACATGGCTTTCTTCTTTGCGCTGGTGAGCTCTGCTTTGTTGTTGCCACTCTCTCAGGTGCACAAACAAATACAGAGCAGGCATTGGGCTTAGGATTATGGTATACTAAAAAAATTGTTCATATTTATACTTATCTTTGTACACCAATCAGCTATTACATCAAAACCACAGACAGGTGACGTAAATAACATAGATTATCTTGTTACATTGGCACTTGTCCAAGCTTAAGGATCTGACTGGACCAAATTGTGATTGCTGGAAAGACGTTTCAGAACATTTTCAAAATAGCCGATGAATTGGCAGAAGGGTCCTGGGCACTCAAGGTTCATGGAGGCTTGTGGAGAATGAAGGTTACCCACCTGGTCTGATCCAACTCGTGCTACTTACAGTAAATCTAAATTCTGGCATTGAGAGAAGGTGTCAGAACACACAGTGCATTGCAGCCTGCTGTGTATGAGGCAGCTCCAGACCACTCAGAGTAACCATGCTGACCCATATCTACTGCCAAAAGTGCCACCAATGAACCTGGGAACATCATTACTGGACAATATAGCAACAGAATAAAGTGACCTTGTTTTCTTTTACATCATGTCGTGGTAGCCAGTTGCCTGTGCACTGGTTATTCACAGAAGAGGTGGCATCAAAGTGCACTATGGGAAGAAAGCAGCCTGGCAGAGGCAGTGTGATGCTCTGGGAAAAGGTCTGCCTGGAAACCTTGGGTTCTGGCATTCATATGGATGTTAATTTGATGCTAGACATACTGCCTAACTAAACATTGCTGCATACCAAGGGCAGCCGTTCATGGCAACGGTATTCCCTAATGGCAGTGGCATCTTTCAGCAGAACAATACTTCCTGTCACACTGCAAAAAAATGTTCAAGAATGGTTTGAAGAACATGACAGAGTTCAATGTGTTGAATTGGCCTTCAAATTCCCCAGATGTCAATCTGATTGAGCACCTATGTGATGTGCTGGACAAACAAGTGTAATAAATGGAGGCTTGAACTCACATCTTACAAGACTTAAAGGATCTGCTGCTGATGTCTTGGTCCCCGATACCACAGCATATTTTCAGAGGCCTTGGATTCAATGCCTTTATGCCTAGAAGTATGACTGCCGTCATGACCACCTTGTTTGTTTCCCATGGGATTTTTATTTTGACAGCCCATAAAACAAAGAACAAAGGTAGATATATGAGATACATTTTAAGGTGCAGCTATGATGAGATAAAAAAAAAATGTGGCCTTAAAGCTAGTAACATGTAGGCTTATTTCACTTCCAACCGATTTGAAAATTTAGAAAATTAATTGTTTATTGTTTCATTAAGTACCTGTTAGATAAAACCTGAAATACGCACCCATAAAAAAAAAAGGTCATGCTCTATGGCATTGTCGCTTCAGTTGGTCGGGTTGAGGCTGCTGAGCATCATTAAGTGGCAAAAGATTGAAGTCAGCTGATGACCTGATTGACTGAATGAGCAGGTTATCACATCTAAGAGGTTTCTTCCCTGATGGCACGGATATAAAATTGTGGCTCATATAGTGAAAAAGTGGATCAGGGAGCATGAAGAATCATTTTCACACATGAACTGGCTCCACAGATTCCTGACCTTAACCCTATTAAAAGTCTTTTGCATGTGATGGAGGAGATTTTCCCATCATCGGTTCAAGATCAAAGAAAAAATCAAACATACTCTGGATGAGACGCTCCAACAAAATTTTAAAATAGGCTGGCAATGTATCTGGTCAAATAAATCTTGCCTGTAGATAAAGCAAGACATACAAAGACAATATCAACAGTAAAGAGACCACCTCATTACAGTAGAGGTATACAGTACAAGAGTATTGTCTGTGAAACTCATTCAAATATTTGTTTTTGTTTTTGTAGATTACAGTATATAAATTGTTAAAAACTGCCTGTTTTATAAAGAGGACATATTGTGGGTCGGAATGAGGGTGGACTTAGCCAGGTCAGACTGCACAAAACCTTCGGATTCCTCTTGCCACTGCTCTGTTTGAACTGGGCTCTCTTGGAGGTGTCTTTGGACTGTTGAAAATAATCCCAGGTGTAAGGAAACTGATGTTGCAGAGAAACTCCAAGTGAGTCAGAATACTGCTGTGAGGTATCTACATCAAATTGCCTACTATGACTATATATATCGCTGTATAAAACTATTTCTATACAATACTGTGAAGTATTATTAGTAACTATACCATTGAAGAAAATACCATCAAGGTCCTGTTGATTTTCAATAGTTAACAATAATGTTAAAAGTAAAGTGTTGAAAACTGATTGATTGGCATCTGCTAACCATTACCATCAGTCATTACCTAGCTTTGGTTTGGTCTTTTTTAGTGTCTATCCATCCATCCATCCGTCCATATTTTTTACTACTTATCCAAGGTCTCAGAGGCAACCCAGGCATCCCTCTCCCCTGCGACACTCCCTAGCTCATCCTGGGGGATCTGTTTTGGGGCCTCCTACCAGTTGGATGTGTCTGGAATACTTCTAAAGGGATGCGACCAGAAGGCATTTTAATCAGATGCCTGAACCACCTCGGTTAACTCCTTTTGATGCGAGAGTGCAGCGACTCTACCCAAAGCTCCCCCCAGATGTCTGAGCTTCTCACCCTATCTCTAAGGCTGAGCCCAGTTACCCTCCGAAGGAAACTCATTTCGGCCGCTTGTATCCGCAATCCTGTACTTTCATTCACTACCCAAATCTTAGCTGTGATGGTAGAACAAGATCCCGAGATACTTGAAATTGAGGCAAAGACTCATCCCCAAATCAGAGGGAGCAAGCAAACCTTTTACAGTTGAGGAGCTGACTCTTATCCTGGCTGCTTCACACTCAGCCCTGAACAGCCCCAGTGGATGCTGAAGGTCACATTCTCAAAATGCCAACAGAATCACATCATCTACAAAAAGCAGAGATGGAATTCTGAGGTTCCCAAACTGGACACCATTCTCTCCACAACTATGCCTTGAGATCCTGTCCATAAAAACCACAAACAGGATCGGTGACAAGGGGCAGCCCTGCCGGAGTCCAACACACAATTCTGTGCTCTCGCTTTGGGTGTACAGGGACCTGATGGCTCACAACAGCGATCCCAGTACCCCGTACTCCCTCAGCACCCCCCACAGAATCCCCAATTGTTTAGTGTCATTTATCTTTATTTCACATTTGCCTATCAATTATTTTCTCACAACATTATCTAGCTAAGCTAGCTTGATAAAGAATTTGGCTATTGGTAGTTTATTATGACATTGGATAACTTAATTTATTCATCATTCATTCGTTTTCTGAACCGCTTAATCCTAATTAGGGTCGCGGGGAGGCTGGCGCCCATCTCAGAAATCTCTGGCAAGGGCAGGATACACCATGAACAGCTTGCCAGGCCATCGCAGCGCCAACACACACACACAGCCATTTACACTCACACTCACACCTAAGGTCAATTTAGAACAGCTAATTAGCCTACTGTTCATGTTTTTGGACTGTGGGAGGAAACTGGAGTACCCGAAGGAAACCCACGCAAACACAGGGAGAACATGCAAACTCCACATAGAAAAGCCCCAAGCCCCGGATTCAAACCCAGGCCGTCTTGCTGTGAGGTGGACGTGCTAACCACTGCACCAACGTGCCGCCCACATTGGATAACCTGTTGAACAAATTTTTTTGGTGGTCAGCTTTGGTTTTGGTGAGTAATCCTGGTACCCATCATGGCATCATGAGAAATCTACTTGATTTATAAAACTAGCCACTTTCTTGACAGGTTGCCCGCTAGCTAATCAATGATACTGTTAAATCATCCTGTGGAACTAAAGGAAAGAAAACAACAGGAATGTGTTGATATTTGTGTGTATGAATATTTATACATGACAGATTTGTTATGAGCTAGTTTCGCTGACAGTATCGATATGGGTGTGTAAACTTCAGTCCTCACTAAAGTCACACTGCAGGTGCAAAGAGCAGTAGCCCCGGGTTTAACAGATGGACTAAAATCCTCAACTGGTGTTTCACACTCTAAATCCAACCAGGCACATTAATCCACAAACACACACACACACACACACACACACACACACACACACACACACACACACACACACACACTTGTGAGATTTGGTGCTATTTGGCTGTGATATGATCAGTGTAGTGAGGATAAACCCTGCTGTGAGTGAGCAAAAGCTTACAATTCCATTCACTCTCTATTATTCAATACTCATGTGCAATTCATAATATTTAATTTTGTGTGTGTGTGTGTGTGTGTGTGTGTGTGTGTGTGTGTGTGTGTGTGTGTGTGTGTGTGTGTGTGT
>JBCNYH010000009.1:4526671-4551511 GCA_039654325.1 Tandanus tandanus
TGTGTGTGTGTGTGTGTGTGTGTGTGTGTGTGTGTGTGTGTGTGTGAGAGAGAGAGAGAGAAAGAGAGAGAGAGTGAGAGAGAAAGGGAGGAAAATAGGAGAAAGGAAAATAAAAAGAGAGACAATGTGTGTGAGAGAAAGTGTGGAAAGGAAAGGGAGGAAAATAGGAGAGAGAAAGGAAAATAGATAGAGAGAGAGAGAGATTTGGATTCCTGTCAATAGCAGTTTATGCAAATTTTTTACATTTCCATGTAAATGAGGACCATTGGCCTGCACCATTATATTCACCTGATTTTGGACTCTCCACTCTAAGAATGACATCCATCACACACTTATGTAATATTTAAATTGAAATACCGAGATCACCATGCGTATTGTTAAAATAACCAGATAAAAATGTGAATAATTGAGTTTCCTGAATAAATAAATCAGGATTCACTCCCACAGATTAAGCTGGTTCCCATAATAATGACTGAACCCCCAGAATTTATACAAGACATCATAGCTAATTAGCTCCCAGATTAATAAATGCATTTATCAAACATCCGCTGTAGATAGAGAAGAGTCGGGTAGAACCAGCAGGTAGCATAAAGTACACCTGTGTCTAATTACTGACAGTGTACAGAACTTGTGTTTCTTCCCAAATTCCTTCTCCTCTGCCAGTGTCTCCACTTACTCCCTCTCTTCACAGGTGAAGCCATCCAGGCTCAAGAGGAGCTCATCAAGGCCAGGGCAGGGTCGTATATGAGGCAGGAAAACCAGGCAGTTCCAGAATCAAAGTTCTGTCGCTGAAACAGGCACACTGATTTAGATTTCTGACATGCCTCAGGACCTGCCCTGATCGAGCAGGAATGTACTGTGAGGTAGTGAGTATAGAGGGAAGTCACATCAGGCCTTGGTGGACTCAAGGTGTAATCAGAACACTGTCCATCAAATCCTGATTCAACGCGGGGTTTCGGGATGTGCAAGTCTGGTAAAGGTAAGAAGTGTTTATGGGTATATTCATGCAGGTACCATTCACTGTCCAATTTGGGGAGAAAGCATAAAGTTGAGATGACAGTTTGTCCTTGCCTCAAGCATCCACTAATTATGGGAACAAATTGGCCAGGGTTTCCAACATTAGCGAACTGTATTTCTGTGGATTGGTACCGTCACTGTCAGACTATTTGCTGTCTCCAGTGTAACATTGGCAGGGATGGTGGACTCAAAGCCATCTATGTCAGCTCTGCACTAAGGGGGCATGTGGGTTCCTCCCTCCTTCCTTGGCTGGGATTTCCTTTGGGAAAATTGATCCATTATTAAGGATCTTAAGACTTCAACGCAGGAAAAATGACCCAGTTGTTGGTACCAAAGAGCTGTGGGGAACTTCTCTTCCATGAGGCTCTCTATAATCCCATTGCTGGGCACCTGAGATGGAATAAGACCATTCTCAGTGATGTTCACTGAGGCACTGTGACAAGAGCATTCTCAGTGATGTTCAAAGGTGATGCTGCAGATGTCAGCTGATGGATTCATAAGCCACCCCAAAATCTCCACTGCACTCCTTAAGGTTAATTCGGATTATCTTCGAAAGAACTGGCATGGATCTCATTGGGCCATTAGGGCAGACTGCATGAGGGAATTGCTTTGTTTTAGTCTTAGTTGATTACGCAATGCAATACCTGTGCCACATTTTTGTATGCACTTTTGTGTGTTATCTCCCAAGTTGGGAAATCCTGATTTGTCACCCTTCCTTTGGGTTGTTTGTGGTCCCAATGACATTAAGGACTCATGGACAGAATCCTGCATGGACACTGCTATTGATCTGTGTATGCTATTGCCAATGTAAATGACAATCATTTACAGTCATGATTGACAGCTTCACCTACAACATCTCAGATGCTGACTTACAGAAGTCGTCTTCCCAAAGATCTGTGTAAGTGGATGGATGCAAATACAGCATCCAGGCTTCTACTTGAGCCATGGTCAGGTGTGTCCCCAAATTTATATGACTATAACCACTGAAGTCTGTCTGTGACCCAACACCAAAAAAGGGGTCAGGCATTTCCTGGGTCTGGCTGACTAGTATTGGACGTTTGTATCCAGTGTTTTGGACATCACCAGCCCTCTGAGTAACCTCAGTGAAAAGAGGGTAACAACGTTCAATTCAAGTGCACATTAAAGTGAATACTCACATTGAAAAGCCTGTTTGTCCCCATTTCTTCAGTTACTCAGACGTGGGGGTTGCTAAAAATTACAGAGCTATCTTACAGATTAGCAAATAACATAGATGAATTTATAAAGTCCCTCTCTTTCTCAGTACCACATTCAGGTAGGATACTGGTGATCATGGCCTCCCACAAGTCATGAATAAAATGCATCACAGATCTAAAAAAACTAGAGGGGCACTCAGAGAATGCAAAGTACCCCCCACCAGGCACAAATGGATTATTATAGCTTGGAATCGAAACAATGAAATATCTCCCCCTAGTGAGCGTCAGATGATCAAATCTAAAGATAGAGATTTTTCGGGATTTCAGGATTTTTTAAACATGATCCTGTGCACCGATCACCTCCAAAATTTAATGGGTTATTTCCAGGCCAATGCTGTACCCCTCCACCAATTTGGATAAAATTAGATCAGTATTTTTTTTCCGTAATCCTGCTAACAGGTAAATCGCTTGTTAAAAAGCCTTTAATAATTCCCTGAATCTGAACTGTGATTCAGATATGCTCCAAAATGGTACGGGTTCTTGCCAGGCCCATACTACATCAGTCCACTAAGTTTGGTGAAAATAGGTTTAGTAGTTTTTGTGTAACCCTGCTAGCAGACAAATTAACAGACAAACAGATGCTGGTAAATACATAACCTCCCCAGCCAAGAAGCAAAGATAATAAACTAGACTAAGAGAATCTCTGCTTACTAAGAGAATTAGCTATTAAATGACAAATTTAACTCCCAGACTCCTGAATTATCTCACAGTTACTAAATATCCTTACCAAAATTTGTTCCAAAATAATCAATTTGAAAAATAAAACCCCGACACTGGATAGATAAATTTTGATTTGCTCTCAGTCTTCGGTAAGCTATATAGCATGAACTTCAGCAAGGTATGTAAAAACATGTAAGATTTATTTCAATTTCCTGTAATATCTTCCAAAGTTTTCTTTCCTTGTTGCTTTAAATTTGCAACTGATCACTTTAAGTGAGGAGGTACGAAGATTCACACTATCACTGCATCAATATTTACAGTGTTTCCCCACACACAGAAATGCTAAAACCAAATAGAACACTCATACTTCCTTACTATACAATATGCAGAAAGCAGTATGTTAAAATCTGTAGGATGAACATTTTCTGCGAAGTAGGGTGAACATTTTCTGCGACGTGCAAGCGCGCTAAGCACTGAAGGTGGCGGCACGCACATGTTCATTGGGTTGCCCGTGTGGGCTCGTGACCACGTACACGACAATAAACTCAAGCTCATGCCTTTATGACACTTGCACAAGTATGGAGCTCCGCAGAACTCCGCTATCACCATGGAGTCCCGGAGTCCGTCAGCACATTCAGATTTGTCATTGTGCTGTTTTCCTAGCCTATTTAACTGATTTCTAATAAGATTATTAAAATGTTTTGCGTACATTTGGCCATTTTATTTTTGTGTCCACAACAGAAATGAATAAGTAATTTTAATATTTATTCTTAGAGTTAAAATTTTTGATTTTAAGTTTACTATTTTGCTCCCATTCCCATAGCTGTGTCCTAATAATTTGCAGGTTTTGGACCAAAAGGTCACTGGTTCGATTCCTGAACCAGCAGGAAAAATGTGTGGTGGAGGGGGAAGTAAGCTGCACCTTCCCTTCCTCCACCTTCATGGCTGAAGTGCCCTTGAGCCCTTGAAGTGAATGAGTTTGGTCCCCTTTTATGTGGTTACCTCACAGAATAACATTTTGCAGAATTACTGAGCTTCCATTTTGGGAAATCAAATGCTAGGTTACACTTAGGTTCCAGATTAGCACATTGCCATCCAGATTAGCTTCCTGTTAGCTACCAGGTTATTGATTTTGCTCACAAATTATGATCTTGCCAGTAAATAAGTCTAAGGATAAATAAGTCTAATGTTAAACGGGTTTGCTCTGAATAAAAGAAAAGCTGAATCTAATCTGAAATACTGTGTGTGTGTGTGTGTGTGGCTAAAATCGATCATAATGATCCCTGAATCAGCATTAGCATCAACACATTCTCTGGCTAAACGCACTACACAAGGCCGCCTCAGCACAAACACCACAATGAGACAATGGAACTAAAAGAGCATTGATTTAGCCCTGAAGCCGAACACAAACACCGAAGATGGACGGGTAAATATGTATCCATCGATCACACACATCCTCCCTGGCTGTTCTGCACTAAAGACAAATTACACACGCTAATATCTGACCAGAAAAAATCATTAAAAGTCAAAGACATTGCTTCTTCTGGGGCAGCTACTTTTGTTTTACTCAGTTTATACATCTATCAGCTGGCTAGCTATTTATCTTTCATATGCCTAATATGATGTATAGTATTTAGTAAATGATGTTAGCTGGCCAAACAGCGACTGAAATCCTGCCTTTTTGGATCTACTCTATTAACACTTTCAGTATCTATCCTTATATATACCTGTATATATATGCACACACATATTATATATATACCATGCCAACTATAAATATAAACACAAGCCTAGTTGTCAAGTGTAACCACTCTCTGATAAGATGGCGGCAACTTTCAACACGTTCCGAATACACGCAATATAACAAGTTAGTTGTGTCTATGTTTAAGATGTCATCAGTGTGTCCTGGTGAACCAGTACCAGAATGTATTCAGTGATAGTGATGTAAATTGTTCTGGATAAGGGCGTCGGCCAAAACACCGTAAATGTAAAATATAAATGTAATTGTTTTCACTTATACATATAGGACACCGCTGCCTTACACCGTATATGATTGCACATAACTATAAGTGATTCATGATCATGTCAAGCTCCTGGTCATCTGATTGGTTCATACCTGGTTGATATGCTTCAGCTTGTCGATCACTTGGTTGATGACCGGATCAGCCTTCTTCACACGAACTTCTGGGTTTTGTGCCTGGGCTCGTATCCCACTTCCAACAACTCGTTTTGTATAGCTGTAGAAAGAGCGGCATTTTAGTCTGTTGGACTCATAACATAATCCTAACACTTTGTATTTACAGAGCAGTGCAATATTTTATGTATACTGTAATTTATCACAATATGAAGCAACATAAGGATGCAGACCAAATAATAAAACCGATCGAATAAATAGTTCTAAAATCCTGCTACTGTAGCTAAGTTATAGCTTTATATACATGTTTGATGTTTTATCTTTTACGAACTTAACACAACATAATTAGCATTTTGACACAGTGTACACTGCGATTACAAATCACAGTCAATTACATTACTTTCACATTCTGAATGGAAAGCCTTACAAACTTCCCTGTTACACATTAAAATATGCATATGGGGGCAGCCGTGGCCTAATGGTTAGAGAAGCAGCTTTGGGACGAAAGATCGCTGGTTCAATTCCTGAACCAGCAGGAAAAATGTGTGGCGGTGGGGGAGTGAGCTCCCATTCCCATAGCTGTGTCCTAATAATTTGCAGGTTTGGGACCAAAAGGTCACTGGTTCGATTCCTGAACCAGCAGGAAAAATGTGTGGTGGAGGGGGAAGTAAGCTGCACCTTCCCTTCCTCCACCTTCATGGCTGAAGTGCCCTTGAGCAAGGCACCTAACCCCCAACTGCTCTTCGGCACTGCAATGTATAGCGGCCCACTTCTCCAAGTGTGTGTGCTCACTGTTTATGTGTGTGTGTGTGTGTTCACTTTGGATGGGTTAAATGCAGAAGTCAAAATTTCACTTGCGGAATTAATAAAGTATAAATTAAATACAAAATATTTTCATTATTGGGTGGTTTTGATAGTTTGCATTAGCCTGTTTCAAAAGCCTGCTGTTTCACTCTTGCAAGAGCACGAAATCACATGAATAGGAGGTGAATCCCTCAGTTTATATAAGGCAAGTTAACAGCAGTAAGATATATTAATCTGGCAAGTCAGATATAAACTAGTGAATTAAGCACAAAAAAAATTATACATGATTCTGTTCACATACATTAAGCAAGAGTGCGATCATACATATGAATGAAATGGATTCCGCGCCATGTATTCATATGCAGATTAATTCCACTTTACACAGTGAAACACAGTGAACATGTGACTTTTTCACTACTTTTTACATTTTGTTATTATATTTTCTACACGAAAAAAAGGTTAGTGAAACTGCATGACAAACTCAGCATGCGAGCTTTTATTATTTAAGTTTGGGTTTAATTTTCATTTAAAATATTGTGCTTACTAATCTATATTCATCTATCAGCATCTATAAGTTCATCTTATGTGTTTAACATGTTTACCGTGCGCTCACAGAGATTCAAACCACACTTTACAATTTCCAATTTTCCAATGTTTATACTAAGATTACGAATAACAGTTTATCTCTTGACATAAATGTGGCACTGATAACTCACAACTATTAACTTTACAACATTTATAACTTACAATTTCTACCTTTTTTGTTCATATTGTAAAGATAATTCAGAATTGACATTTTTTTAATGTACATCTTTACATCTGTAACGAGTACAACCCATAATTATAGTTTTACCATTTACGAGTTACCAGACAAAACGCCCACAAGCAAGGGGTGAACATAACTCCACAAAGAAATTGATGAGCCAGGGACTCGAACCTAGAATCTTCTTGCTGTTAGGTGGATGTGATAACCACTACGCCATCATGCTGCCCCAGGTCTCGAATATGAATCATAATTCACTTTAATGCTCACACTGATATTATAAACCAATTTATGTCTATGATCACAATCACCTGATTTTAAAGATTATACTACGATTACAACTCATAATTTACTCGTAATTTGCGTTTTCACAGAATTAAAAGTGTACGCCACCTTAGCCCAGAGTTGGCTGAGATAGGCTCCAGCCTCCCCGCGACATTAGTAGGATTGAGCTGCTTGGCAAATGAGTGGGTGAGTGAGTGAGTGTTAGCAATGTGATTATGAATTGCAATTTCTGACATAAATAATTGAAAATGTCATGGTGGGCGGGGCTATATCCAAAAGTTATGAACTGGAAAAGTTTGAAGTGCAAATCATTAAAATGAAATTTGTGGGTAAGTTGTGTGTTCATGAGAGCAAGAGACCGACTATTTAGCCTTTATTTCTTAAAGAGCAATTTCCCATAATGCAATAAAGGGCACTTCATTAACTCCCCCTCCAGGTCGCTCCCAGTCCCTGGAGTAGCACTGAAAGCACGTAAATAAATGAAATGTGTTTTAGTAGCATGAGCCTAATGACAGGCTTTGTGATCATGGTGAATCATCACACTGATAAATGATCACACCTACATGCAGAACGGCTGTGTTTTAATTCTGACTTACTAATACAGATGCACCAGCATAGCTGGTTCAGATAGAGAGGCAGAAAATTTGTACTCCTTTGGGGACGGTACATGAAGCAGAGCGACGGAACATGATGAAAAAGAGAAAAAGCCTGCAGATAATCGAGTGAAGAGCGAGCGGATAAAAAGACCATTCAATAAAACAGTGGAGCTCTGAGCCGAGACACAGGGAATATACCGGCGGGACCGCAGACGGGGGAGGGACAGAGAGGAAAGACCAAGACAGTAAGAAAAGTAGTAAGCTAGACAGGCTGACAGAAAACAGCCAGAGCCAGACAGAGAGAAAGAGAGAGAGAGAGAGATGCACAGAAGAATGTGCACTGAGAGAAAAATGCCAGACTGAAGGACAGACCGTGATGGTGGGAGAAAGAAATGGAGAGATGAGAGAAAATTCAGAGTAAGAGAGATAGAGAGAAAAAGGAAAGGCAGATAGAGAGGTAGAGAGATGGAGAGAGACAGAGAGAAAACCGAAAGCATGAAAAAAAGAGACTGCAGAGTCTCAGACAGATTGGAACAGAGAGAGAGACAGATACAGAGACAGGAGAGTCTTGGACAGATTTGAAAGAGAGAGAGAGACATAAAGAGAGAGGTGTCAGACCAATAAAATGAAGTGAGAAAGACAGACAGACAGGGAGTGTCAGGAACAGAGAAAGACAGACAAGTAGAAAGAGAGAGAGAACGAGAGAGAGAGCGTGAGACAGAGAGAGAAAGAGGGTGTGAGAGAAAGAGCATGAGAGAGAGAGAAAGAGGGTGTGAGAGAAAGAGCATGAGAGAGAGAGAAAGAGAGTGAGAGAGAGCCAGAAAAAGAGTATGAGGGAGAGCGAGAGAGAGACAGAGAGAGTGAGAGAGAGAAAGAGTGTGTGTGTGAGAGAGAGAAAGGGAGCATGAGAGAGCGACAGAAAGAGAGAGGTGTCAGACCAATACAATGGAGTGAGAAAGGCAGACAGACAAGGAGCATCTGGAACAGAGAAGGACAGACAAGTATGGAGAGAGAGAGAAAAAGAGAGAGAGAGGCAGACAGACAGACAGGGAAAGAAACCCCGGTCTGATGGATAGGAGAAGACATGCGGCGTCCTGAATCGTTCCGGGTGAACAGAGCTTATACCCTTGTTCCCTCACTCGCTGACCTTGGAGGGAATGACGAGAAGTAAACAAACTCCCTACACATCAGCAACTTCACAAATATGCACACACACCTACAACACACACCTACAACACACACACAGAGTTATGAGAGTCAAGCTGCCTCTTCACACATGATCAGTTCTCGTGCCTACAGTGTGTGAGTGAAAGATACAATGCCCTGAAGGAGAAAGAGTGTGTTAGTCCACACACAAACGCGCGCGCGCGCGCACACACACACATTCACACACACACACACACCTTTGTGAATAATCAGTTCTATAAGAGATAAAGCAAAATCTAACACACAATAATACAGTAATAATAATAATGATGATGATGATGATAATGGTAATAATAATAATAACAGTAATCCTACTGCTACTGCTACTACTACTACTAATAATAATGATACAGTAATCCTACTACTAATAATAATATACAGTAATAATAATAATAATAATTTACAGTAATAATAATAATAATAATACAGTAATCCTACTACCAATACTACTACTAATAATAACAATGATAATACAGTAATCCTACTACTAATAATAATAATATACAGTAGTAATAATAATAATAATAATTTACAGTAATAATAATAATATTTATAATAACGATAACACAGCAATCGTACTATTACTACTACTACTACTACTACTAATAATAATAATAATACAGTAATAATTATAATGATAATAATACACTACTACTACTACTACTAATAACAATAATAACACAGTAATTATAATAATAATACAGTAATAATAATAATAATAATAATAATAATGCTGATAACAATAGAAAAATTCCTGAATAAATTTTGAGATATTGCTGCAACTGCTTACAGAAATCACGTGAAAACTGGCGTGCTGAACTGAAGAACACTGTTCTGTAGCTGTGGAAAAACAGGTGGTGATAAATCAAAGAATCAAAGCATTTATGCTTTAACTGTAACTATTATTGTGGGGTTTAAGCCAAGCTCTATACCAGGGCTATTCAATTCATTTGGAATAAGGGCCAGGTCATGAAAACAATCCCAAATGAGGGAAGGAAAGCGGATACCTCCAAAGGTGATTGGTCCACTATAGCAGGTTGTAAGGCGGGGAAAACAAATTAGAATTTCAAGACATATAGGCCCAAAGGATTTCTACATTCAAATGACAAAAAATAAATAAAAATACACCACGTTGAGTAATCAATCCAGGTGAGCCGTATCACAGACATTTAGAATTTATAACTAACAGACAACATCCACTTCACACAACTGTCCCAACAAAAACAACAGGAGTGTAGTATGGTATTATATACACTATATATACTATAACAACAGTATAATATACTATAACAACATATGAGTGAATAGTAATATTATTATTCAGAATAGTGAATAATAATAATAACAATATTAAGAAGAAGAAGAAGAGAATTAAGTGAATATCAAAAAAGAAAAGCAAGGCTTTTAATTATAATAATACTAAGAGAAAGAGGAAAAAGGAAAGAAGAAGTGAATAATAAGATAGAAAGGTTCAGTTTTAAATATTATAATAAGAAAAAGATACAGTGAATATCAACACACGGGCAAAATACTTTAACTGCAATATTCAACCTATTAATCAGTCCGAATTACTAGTTTGATGAACAGAACTGTTACTTAACTGATTTAGTCACCAACATTTCACATCTAATGAGAGAAATTAGATTTTTATTTTTTTTATTTAGCACGTGTGTGGAAGAGAGAGGGTTGAACTGTTTCATGGGTATGGGAGGGGAAAGAACAGGTGAGTGATGGCGAGTACGGGATATGGGAAGTAAAAAAAAAAAGTTTAAAGAGCCAGCACGCTGCGTGTGTGTGTGTGTGCGCGCGACCTGCAACTGCACACAGATTACATTGGCATTTACTGAGTAATGTCTTAGGCACACGTCTTGCTTTTGGTCTTCTAATTTGAAAACCCTATTTCCCATCGCAATGAGGTTGACCGTATTTGAGAGCTAAGAATTTGGTGAACACTGTGATATAAATTATTTCACTGTACAGTAAAAAGTGTTTAAAGGGCCACAATTTAAATATGACCCTCAAAATGATTTTAAATGATTTTAAAAAGCTCTATTTTGTATTGACTTTAATGTAGAATTTCCCGGTACAGCTGTCAGTCAGAGGCTCGCCATTTTACAAGTGCTGTTGACTCTAACGTTACATGGTCAGAACCACCACAGATTTTACTCTGTTTTAATGTAAACTTTTTTGGTATAGAGTGAAAATTATGGGAGTAGCAGAGAGTTAAAGCTTTATCCAAGATAATCTTCTCTTTTCTCACACTCTAAGATGACATCACCCACTCCAGCCCAGAACATTCCACGCAAAAGACACCCATTATAAATACACAAACTGACTCAGAAATCCTTATTACACTATATTAAAGATTAAGAGAAAACTGTAAAAGGTAGCAAAAAGTCGTTTTTACTATCGAAATGTCAACTTCAGTGTCTACGTTTTAAAATTTGAACCAAGTTTCTATGTGAAAGTACGGCTTCTTGGCGAGGTGAAGTGAGGTGAGTTTCATGATCGTTTGTCGACCTCTCCCCATTCATTTTAATGGGATTTTTTGGAGTGGTTTTTGGCTAATTGTGTCGCCATGGTAACGCAAAATACCAATAAAAGTAATAGCACACTTTACGGCACCAAGATGCACATTTTGATATATACATTGCGCGGGTGCACTTTGCCGTTCGGGCTGCATTAAGTGCGACAGAAGAAGAAGAAGAAGAAGAAGAAAAAGAAAAGAAAAAGAAAGAGCCCCATTTTTCTAGGGTGAATAGTAATATGTGTCTGCTCTTAAGCAGCCACATAATAATGAAGATAATAGCAATAATAATACAGTACTACTACTAATAATAATACAGTAATAATAATAATAATAATAATAATAATAACAGAGTAGTAATAATAATAATATAATTATCATCCTCTCCGGCAAACAATGTTTTACTTGTGGTTGGTTTGTGAGTATGTGTTAGCAAATTATGTGCAGATTTCCATGAAATTTCTTCAGGGGGCTCGGCTTCAGACAATCAAGACTCCGTTAGATTTTGTAGAAGCTCCGGATCAAATTCCGGATCCATGAAAGATCTTTAAAGATTCTTTAACATTGTGGGATAGTTACGATTTTTGATATTTAGGTATAGTGGGGATTGGTGTGCTTGGTGGAGGTTTGCGCTCTCCAAGTGCTAACATAAGTGGAAAGCAATCCCTAAATCAAGTCTCTATCCGTTTATTTACATTCTCCATTCCATTTCTTTACTCTTCCTTCACTGTTACATGCTTCGCATTACTTCCTATATTAAATCTTTTTCTCTATTCGCTTTTCCCTCTTTTCTTCCCGATTTCCCTCCTTTATTTATTTTTCCTGTTCTACTTCTCTGTTTCTTTCTTATCTTTCCTTCCCTCAATTTTTCTTCCCATCATTTCCTCCTTTATTTTGGCTGCTGCACTTTTTGTTCCTGTCTTTTAATCATTTTGTTTCTTTTTCACTCAAATCAGACAATTAAACTATTATAATACACGGATTTATTTATTTTAATAACAGCAATGTTCTGAACAATCTTTCACCTGATAAAGACAGTGTGTGTGTGTGTGTGTGTGTGTGTGTGTGTGTGTGTGTGTGTGTGTTTGACAGGAGCCACCACTTTTGAGGTAAAAATAAACCTGATGCAGATGAGAGTTGTACCAGATGGTGCTGTCTCTTATTGTGAAGCTCAGGGAGGCACAAGTATGCGCACATACACAATTACATAATGACATGGAAAAAAAATATGTTGAACATATGAATTAAAAGAAAAGAATAAAGACATTGTCCAGTGACAAAAAGCTTCATGGTGGCTAAACACTTCCAGCTTTACAGTTAAAGCTAGCATCTAACATGGTGCGCTACTTGGGCTTAATGAAACATACTGTTTTGTTACCTTCCTTTTAAAGACCATTTTCATAATCTTCACTTTGCCAGATGAAATAAAAAAAATTTAATAATTAAAGGTGCATGGAAAAAAAGGCATCTTATTTTAGCAATGCTAATAATATACTGCGCATGTTTTCTGAGGAAGAAGGAGAAAAGGAACATTGACGGCCTTCCTAAAGAATGATTGGGAGGGTGTACAAAACACCAACGCACACAGAATTAGCATCAGGCTGCGTGACTCTTCCACGTCAGTGCTGTGGGTTTTTTTTTCCCGGGGTTTGTATTTCAGGAGGAGGTGTAATGTGATTACGAGGTCGCTCTGAGGCGTGCGGGATGGAGGATTATCAGCGCGAGAGACCTTGGCTCTGACTCTCCGCATTCTGTTTGAACAAAGCTAAGAGCTTTAGCGCCGGCAAATGCTCGGTAGCAGATGGCTAAATCTGGGATTAACGCCACCAGGTAAACAAAGCATAGGAGACAAAGATGGGCAGAAAGTTCAGCCAGGATGGAGGACACGACCAGAACAAACTCCCAGCTCGAGCTGCCTGTGAGATGAAATGAGTCAGAGGTCTCCAACCGTAAATAAAATAATTAAAGCCAGTATTGGTCCTATTTGGCATTAGCATGCTTGCTAAAGGCTGCTGTGGAATCCTACTGTTCTTCTAAATCAAGTATCTGTGATATTCACTCTGCCTGAAGTGAATAATTGTTTTAATACACTATATGGCAAATTAAGAAAATTAGATTTTTATGGTTATTTTTAAATTAATTTAAGCATCATCCCGAGTTTGAAAGGTGGATGATAACTATAAATATATACTAAATGGGAACGGTGTGATCTGATTGGTGCTTTATCTTGGGATAATGCATATTATCCACTTACCAAACTCAGGACAAAGCTTGAATTAATTAATGATGTAAAAATAAACAATAGAAAATCTCATTTCAGTTTGCTTTTCTTATGTTTCCAAGTAGTATATACTAAAACACTTATTCACCCCAGGCGAGGTGGATATCTTTTAATAGTCCCCTTAAAATCCTGTCTCAGGGACTATTCAGCCATATCCACCTGGTCTTCTGAGTATGGTTACTTATCCCAACTGCATAAACCAATCAGATCGTGCCGTTTCCATCTTGTATAAAGTAATAATGTACAGATATAGCTATGGCCTGAAAGTGAACTTCCCCATGAAATTTGTGTGGGCTGTGTTTTTTTCTGTTCATAATTACTTGATTATTCTGTTGGTGTTTTAAAAGGTAATCATGTTCTACTTAAAAATCAGGAAAATCACTGCCCAAAACACTATAAAATAATTTTTATGTTTTTATTTTGACGTGAAAAACTGTTATAGCATAAATTCCTGGATGGTGACACGCTTCAAGCTCCGGCCAAAGAGCAAAGACCTAATCACTACCTCAAAGCATAACAACCAATCAGCTTGGCAGTGCCTATGGACACCGGACGGACTTGCAATCCATCCAAAATCAAGTCAACCCCTGTGTCCAAAATCACTCAACACTCACTATGCAGTGCCATTTTGTTGTAGTATACACTATATAGTACACAATATATACCATCATGCATTATGTTCTTCTCTATGATGGAAGGCACAAGACAAATTCAGGATTCGATTCCATTCCATTCACTGAACAGCTTAATCTTATTAGGGAGCCTCTATCAGCCAACTCTGGGCCAAGGCAAGGTACTCCCTGAACATCTCGCCAGTCCATTGCTGGGCCAACACACAATCATTCATACTAACACTCACACCTAGGGGCAATTGGGAACAGCCAATTAGCGTAATGTGCATGTCTTTGGACTGTGGAAGAAAACCGGAGTACCTGAAGGAAACCCACGCAAGCATGGGGAGAACATGCAAACTCCACACAGAAACGCCCGAGCCCGGGGACTTGAACTAAAGACCTTCTTGCTGTGAGGTGGACGTGCTAACAACTACACCACCATGCTGTCCAAAATGCTGGATAATGGAACACATTATTAACACAGTCAAGTACAATTAAAGATAGTTATTAAGGAGACAACAGGAAATAAATATAATTCAGTTACAAGTTACAATACAGTGAAAGAAATTGATCCAAAGCTTCAAATATGATTTAATCAAAGGCAGCAGCAAACTGAGAAGTGTTTCTTTTGGATGATCCTCCAGCTTAGATGACGTTGACATTTCATGTTTTAACTGTGCGACAGTATTACACATTTAACGGCACCGAGAAGTGTCCGAAAACATTTTAACACTTCCATTCCTCTCACTCTACAGACCTCTGCATTTACTTCCCTAAATAGTGAGTAGAGGGTAGTGAATTCGTGAGTGCTTTCAGATATTAGATTATTAGAAATATTAGACTTTAGACTCTAGGCAGAAAGTGCTCATAAGCACACTTTTTGGTGAGTGATAATATTGTGTCACAATGTATTTCTGACAGATACTTATATGCAGCATTAATCCACATTAGTATATTTAGTATATAACAGTGTTTTACTCTATTCTCATTCTATATTGCATGATTATTACTATTTTCGCACTTTGTTCAATCTCAGTTGTTTAAACGTGCTATATAAATAAAGTTGAGTTGACTTAACTAGTGTGGGGCAAGTGTTGTAGTGGTTAGGGTGCTGGGCTCATGATCGAGAGGTTGTGAGTTCAAATCCCATCAGACTCCCACCCTGCTAAGATTACTGGGCAAGGTCTTAACCACAAGTGTGTCTCTTTCCTCCCAGCAGTATCAATGGGTACCAGTAAAAGTAACCTGCGATGGACTAGTGTCCCATCCAGGAGGAGTTGGACTTCTAGTCACGTCACGCTACAGAAACCGGGATAAGCTCAGGCCTGATGAGCCAGTATGCTCAGGTGTAAAAGCCCAACAAACATTACCTTACCTTTTTACACAGGAATGGCACAGTCTGTTTTTCTCCTATCTCGGTATCATAATGCTTAAGTGGAATTGGCATACAAACACTTAAGGTTTGTGATGATTGAGGCCAAAATCCTTGAAACTCAACAAAATGTCGTTCCAGAAAATACAAAGCTACAAAATGGCGTTCTGTCTCAGTGACATCGTCCTCGCCTTCGGTGCATAACTGTTCATTATTATATATTAATACATCTAAACTAAACACAAAGCCAGGCAGCACGGTGGCATAGCGGTTAGTACATCCGACCCACAGCAAGAAGGTTCTCGGTTTGAGTCCCAGGCTTGGCGAGGGTGTGGGTTTTCCCTGGGTACTCCGGTTTCCTTCCACAGTCAAAAGACATGCACAGGCTAACTGGCTGTTTAAAATTGCCCCTTGGTATGAGTGTGTTGGTCCTGCGATGGTCTGGCGAGCTGTTCAGTGTGTACCCCGCCTTCGCCCTGTGTGGACTGAGGATAGGCTCCATCCTCCTTGTGGTCCAATAGTAGGATTAAACGGTTTGGCAAATGAATGAGCGAGTAAACACAAAGCCAGGTAGCGAACACTAGCAGTGAAGTCACGTGTATCTTAATGTTAATACATTTAGAACACATGACTCATTCGTGACAAACACACGCACTCCTGCATCACTGTGTGTGGGGTTACTTTGAAAACAAGCATGATGCGAATGCATGACAGAGATGAATCAGTCACAGCATGTGCTGACAGTGCTAGCCTCCCGCTGCAGCTGTCAAAGGTAATTTTCACTCCTACATGCAATACACCCAAGAACAATGGGACAGAACACTGGTAGGTTGTGCAGGAGGAAGAGGAGGAAGCCAGGCTATCTATACAGCTATCTGTGTGTCCTGATCACTAACAGCATCCCTGAGAAAACACTGTGCTGGTTAGTGTGTTAGCTAGCTACAACGTTAATGCTTACATCTCAAGTCACTGTCCACCCTTGGCTAACTAGCATGTTTACAGCTAAACAGTGAATAAATTAGACTTCTATCATGCCTGTACATGGCTATGGACTGCTAAAAATTCAATGGGCTAAAACCGAGCATGTAGTAAATATTTTATTACATATTTAACTCGGTAGCTAGCTACTTTTAACCTAGATTCACCAAGAAATAGAGTACAAATCTAGAACAGTGGTACGTGGTTGCATGTTCTCCCCATGCTTGCGTGGGTTTTCTCCAGGTACCGTACATTAGGCTAACTGACTGTTCCAAATTGCCCCTAGGTGTGAGTGTGTGTGTGTTTTGCCCTGTAATGGACTGGTGAGCTGTTCAGGGTGTACCCCGCCTTAGACCAGAGTCGGCTGAGATGGGCTCCAGCCTCCCTGCTACCCTTATAGGATAAAGCAATTCAGCAAATTCGTGAGTGAGCGAGTGTTTAGCTTGGCAATTTCTAGTATTTTGGAGCTAAATGCTAGCTACCCACTGTCCATCTTGATGTATTTTTAATACATCTCTCTCATCTTCAGCTTCTCTTTATTACTTTTCCCACAAAACTGGAGCTTGTTGCTACGCTTTTTCTTAAATAATTTTTTAAAAATCATAACATGCTAGGGTTATATAATATAAATACCACTTTTTTTAGCATTTCCTTACAGTATGCTTTACTTTTTCAGCATTTCTTAACAGATAACAGGGGTGTGTATTTCAGCAGGTTGTAAATAATCTTCCAGAACAGGAAGGCAGGCGGTGTATGAGACACAAGCGGCATTTTAGAGCGATTTATGTCCTCCAAAACTGCAATTCTGTCATATCTGTGGACAGAGTGAACAGACCTTCAGAAAGAATAAAAAAAAAAAAGCCCAACACACTCTCTCTCTCTCTCTCTCTCTCTCTCTCTCTCTCTCTCACTCACACACACACACGGATGTATCACTCAGACAGAGCTCTTCTGCTGCACAAATCTCTATAACGCTGTCGATCCATCAGGCAATTTCCCACAATTCCCTATGCAGTCAGAAATATACCATTAATATATGGCGGCTATAACGCAGCAGCGCACAGGAGAGAAGCATCAAAGTTAACACAACTCCCTCAAGATCTGACTGGAGGAAATTGAAACATGTTTCCGCCTTGGTTTTGTTTGCTGTCAGCGATGCACTTAGTATTTATTGCTAACTACTCACTCATTCATTACCGAACAGCTTAATCCTATTAAGGTCATGGGGAAACTGGAGCCTATCTCAGCCAACACTGGCCAAAGACAGGGTGCACCCTGAACAACTTGACAGACCATTGCAGGGCCATCACACACATAACCATTCACATTCACACTTGCACCTAGGGTGAATTTGGAACAGCCAATTAGCATAATGTACATGCGTGTACCTGAGTGTGAGAGGTAACCAGAGTACCTGGAGAAAACCCACACAAGCACAGGGAAAATGCCCCCTACACACAGAAACGCCTGAGACAAACCCAGGAGTTGAACCCAGGACCATCTTGCTGTAAGGCAGATGTGCTTACCATTACACCACTGTGCTGCAATTCAGTGCTAACATTGCTGAGGGAAATGTTTATTTGTTATACATATATACGTTGTAAAGTATTAAATCTTGATTGGTAATTGCAGATTACAGGTTAAAAACTTTTATATTGGTTCGTATATCACAAATCTGTAATCGCAAAATAAAACGAGTCCTTTTTGATTCTTTATTTAAACTTTTTTTTAATTGCATCGTTTACATTATTAGTTTTTTTTATTAACATAAACTTTGTAAACAGACGATTGTGAATATAAACATAAATTGGTTTGTAATTTCAATGTGAGTATTGTAAAGTAAATTATGATTCATAACCATGCCACCCTGATTTAAATTTCAGGTAGCAGAAAGTAAGTTAGATTTTTTTTTTACACACCGTAACTCCTGAGCTGCACTAAAATTTGCCATGAAAACCTAGCTAGCATAGCTCTGTACAATACGCTGTATTGGTATCTGACAGTGGAGTGGCTGATTGCCTTATGTCACAGCCTGCCCTCATGTCGGTCTTCCTTATGGTTCTTTCTTTTTAGTTATGCTGTCATACTCATGCCTGAGTCCTTGCTTGCACTCATCACTGATAAACTCTTTTCTTTATCCAATACACTGTTATGAGCATAGCTAACAACCCCCCTCCTCTCTGTTTTTGTTGAGGTACACATGCTACTTCTGAGATAGCAGTGATCCTGATCTTTCTGTGTTCTGAATCCTATGATCCGTCCTGATGTGCTACTACTGGTTGGAGTTCTCATCTAAGAAGCCCCTCGCTCCTGCTGATGTTGATAGATATGGACCTAAATATACACTCAAAATGTGAAGACGACTTTTCCCTGCTGGTGATATAAAGTCTTTTACTGAAATGACTTAGGACTACAATTACCATTACAGTTATAAGATAACCAACCAGACTTCTTGTTAAACTATAGTAAAGTTTCTGCTACATGGTTTGTATCTTTTATCTGGTTTCACCCAAATAAGGATGGGTTTCCCTTTTGAGTTCCCTCTCAAGGTTTTTTCCTCGTGTCGACTGAGGGAGTTTTTCCTTCTACCATTGCCATGCGCTTGCTCTTAAGAATGTATATGGTAAAATTCTTTACAAGTTTGTTTTTACTGTGTAAAGCTGCTTTGTGAGAATATCAGTTGTAATATCTCTGAAGAACTAAATTGTGTTTCTCCAGCACTAGCTACCATGCAGAAGCAAGCAAAATAAATTAAACTTAAAATAAATTACTGCAGCATTAGCTAAGCTAGTCAGTCGAAAACAAACAAAAAAAAAAACTAGCTCACATAACTAGCTAACATTACCTATACAACAGTAGCTATTAGCAGCAAGCTGGATAAAGTTTAACTTTTTGCAATTATATGTGACTGGCATCAACAGCCAGGTTTGCTAGCAAGCTGGCTAACTTTGGGTAAATTGCTGTGAGGTCCAATGTTCAAGTTAGCCTCATAGCATGAACACAAACTAACAAAGTATATTTCAAACAGCGAACATGTCCTGTCTGCCTGGAGTAAGAAGGACATTGTGGATATTTTTATTTTTGTGCTTAATGTTTCTTTTAGAAAAAATAATGGTGTGTGACATCTGCTTCAGTAGCCAGGGGTGCCAGCGCTAGAGCAGCAGGTCATAAATAAGGTGTAGCAGGCATAGATTTCCAGATGTGAAGAGCGAACACGTGTTACACTGAGAGAACAGCAGGCAGTCGCGCTCCAGCTGCTGGGAATGAATTTTAAATTACAGCTCTTCAGAGGTCCTGAAGATGTGTTCGTCTGTAGCCCTCCCTGTCCCTAAAATGAAATGGATCCTTCCATCACAGTGTTATACTCGCATACATTCATGCAGACAGCTGTGTTTATTACAGCCAGCTGTGTGTATATATACATAGTTTTATTCCATCTTGCGCATACAGATGGTGATTGTGTGGCCTATGTAGTGAATAAGGTATGTATGTGAAGTTTGGGATACGTCCACAGTGGACTGATGGGGGTCATATTAGACAGCATCAAAGTATGCAATTATATAAAGGACCATAAGTATAAGGACATTATTTTTCAAATGCTTAGTGGTTGGCAGCAATGCCATTTATTATCTTTAGCAATGTTCTCCACCCCATTTGGTCTGATAAAATATTGCTTCTGCCAAGATAGATTACAGCTGCTTCACTTTCTCTGCCCTCTCATCCTCTGAATATATATATATATATATATATTGTGTGGCTCGTAATTGCTTTCATAATGTCTAATGATGTTAAATTCCTTAATTACCGCAACAGTCTTTGACATATGAGGCAGACATATTATCCATGACTCAAAATGAAAAACTATTCTTCTTTCCTGCGCCTTTATAATCACCCGTCTCTGACTATTAACTTTGTGCTCATTGTCTGTAGCCATGATTAAATATCATTCAGTAAATTCATTTGTAGGTGTATTCGTGAAAAAAAAAAAAAAAGACCAAATCAGTTAACACTATCTGCTGTCACCCCTTCAAGAGAAAGGAAAAACTGCAATGCGTTGACCTTAGGACAACATATTATATAGTTTAAGAGAAAACTGTGGCCCAGGTGCTACAATTTAGACCGGGGTTTTGGGATACTGCACCTGCTAATAGGGAAAACCTATCATTAGCACCGGCTGATAAACGTTTTCTTATAAGTGAGCTGGCCAGATATCTTGTCCACAGTAAAACCCCAGGAAATGTTCCAAACCATACCCTTTCCACTATATAGGCCACAAATCAGAACAACTCTGCTGCTACCATGGAAACGCAACGAAATGAGCCCTCCTGAGTCGAAGATAAGGACTCACTCTCCTCGTCACGGACACACTGACAGTGTTTTTTCCAACCCACACTAATCCGTTATGCATTAGATCCCCACAACAGCCATGTTTATTCAGATTTATGCAAATGACTGAATAATGGCATATACCTGGCAGCAGTTGGGACATGGAGGTGTAGCTGGGGTTCAAACCAGGGGTGATTAAAGGATATGAAGATGTTATAGCTCAGGATATGAGACAAGGGCAAAGCAGAAGCCCCAAGAGACACACTACACTAGTAGAATTATTTTAAAGTTTCGCTACAGGGTGTCCCACAAGTCCCCAGACATTTTAGCAAAAAATAAAAAATAAAAAATGCAACTTTATTGACAATACATCCTCAGAATGATGCCATTTCTCTGAAAAGACATACAATCACCTCTCCCACTCATGATGACCTCATGTTTACACATCTGGTGTTATGCAAGTAACTGCATTTCGAATGCATTCCTTAAACAATCTTTTTGCTGTAGCCATGACAACAATTTCAATACAGTCTTACTTTGTCAATTGTTAAAAATACTAGATTTCAAACTCCATTTCATAGGACTTATTGTATTAAAAGGTTTTCAGGTTTGACCCCAGAAAGCTCCTGTAGCTGCACTTCAATAACCGAGTTTCAGATTGCAAGCAGATCAAGGGCGCGCGGACGGCCGAGAGAGTCCAAACACCTGTTTTATCAGATCAGTCACTACACGATGTTCCCTTTAGAGAATAACAACAAGCAGCTACTCAAATCTAAACAACAAAGCACTGGAGAACATACCACAGTTGCAGAAAGAAGAAAAGAAAAAGTCTGTGTATATGTTCACCAGCATGCTCATTTTCAAGATGGATGCAAGGAGCTATACTGGCTGTAACTCAAGTAGTTTACACCTACTAGGGTAATGAGGAGGCCGAAGCCCATCTCAGCCGATTCTGGGACATGGCAGGGTGTACCCTGAAGAGCCTGCCAGTCCATTGCAGGGCCAACACACACAACCATTCACACTCACATCTAAGGACAATTTTGAACAGCCAGTTAACCTAATGTGAGTGTCGTTGGACTGTCGGAGGAAACCAGAGTACCCAGAGAAAACCTACACAAGCACAGGGACAACATGTGAACCCCACACAGAAACCCCCTCGCCGAGTACAGAATTCGAACCCAGGACCTTCATGTTGTGAGGCGAACATGCTAACCACTACGCCACCATGCCGCCAACTGAATTACCAAACATGGTAAAAGACAAGCTTCCAGGTCACTAACAATCGCAAACCAAATAAGTGATGCAAACCAATCTTGGCTGATGCACATTCTGTTTGACTACATTTTATGTATTTACATATTTTTTGCTGTTGCTGGACATTACAATTATTTGTATCTGCATACTTGTATCCAAGAGATGGGCCAGCTTCACATCACAAATATTGATTTATTGAGGGGGGGAAAAGGGTTTCAACATGTTATCTGGCATAGCAGCCAGTTCTGTTCTGGCCTCAAGTCAGATCTTTTCATCATGCAGACATTGACGAGGTCACTGACGAATACTGGAGTCTGACACATGGAAGTGGAATGTTTGAAGAGCAGAGAACTCTTCAAATTGTGTCAAACCCCGCAGAGTACAGCAGTGCAGTGCAGGAGTTTTAAAAAAACGGTCAGACACAACATCCAAACAGCGCAAGGCTTTGAGCGAGGCAAAGATAAAAAAGGACTTTAAAGGACTTCATTAAGGAACAATGCTAGTTGTACTGTGGCTTAGGAGACAGTTGGATGCAAAAGCATGCACAAAATGACAGGAAAGCCTTTGTACATGTTATCCTTCAGTAGAGGGGAAAAGTGTCAGCTGTCAAGGTTGCTCCTGATTGAACCTTTAATTCAGCACTTCTGTTTCAGGAAATAAACGGTACTGGCTCAGAGGAAGAAAAACAATGATCCTCCCATTTTGTTTTCAGAAGCCTTGAACAGGTTAAGTCAATGGGGATAAAGTGAAGGCTGAAGTTGAGGCATGTCTTCTATACACAGCTACACTGACTGAAGAAAATAACAAGCTCCTGGTCTTACTCCTTCACATGCAGAGCAAGATCACAAGGGTCTTTACATTAAATCAGACAAATCCAAAACTGATTTTAGTTTAGTAAGTGTATGACATCAACCACGCCATGATGAGTTGTGCTTCAAATCTTTGGTAAAAAAAAAAGTGCTTACCAAATGCTTGTATTAAAAAAATAAAAAAAAATAAAAAAAAAAGATCCTGTTCTTCAGCCAGTGCATTCCCTATCCCAATTCACACCACAGTGGTGACTGATGAATTAGGATGCCAAGTAATGTCTCTCCTTTTTGATGGAAAGCGCATGCAACATTGATACAACGCCTTCAGCAAGAAGATGGTCTCCACATCGTTTGTAACACCAGAATGTTTGTAACATCTTTCACTGTTACTGCTCCAATGCCTGCAGGACACATGGCTTCTCTTAAAAGATATGGACTACCATGTACTACTGCCTGTGGAAATGTCCCAAGTTGAAAAATGCGACAGTTCACATACGTTTCTTACAGAGGAGTCAGTGGATGATGGCGAATCAGACCATGGACTGTTTGACTGAAATATCTTACAGTTTACAGATTATATGCATCAACTAAATATTAAGATAATGATTAAATGATAGTTATTCAACTTATTTCAAGAGAGTTCATTTAATGCTAACCATTTGAATCTCCTGGCAGAAGCTCTTGAAAATAAGCTCTTTCTAGGGCTCAGAATCAACAAAGATTTTAGTATGTTATTTTGCATGTTAAATAGTACCAAAGTCCTTCACTAAACTGTTTGGATAATTTTTGGGAGGTTCAACCAAATATTGACCTTTCTACAAAAAAACATTGGGATTGCTGCTGTGACCAAATATTAGCTGGCTAGCTAAGGGCATGTTAACAGTGATGGTAACAGTAGTCTCAGCAATCAGACATAACCTTCATTTATTCGCCGCCACTGAACCGTTTTATCCTACTAGAGTCGTGGGAAGGCTGTAGCCTCAGACCTATCTTTTAAAAATAAAAATACTTCAGTGTCGAGAATGTTAAGGATTCTAGTCATCCATATCCAACAACTAGGAAGTGCAACAGATTTGAGTTCATTAGAAGTAGGGATCACCTGGGACCACCTGATATGATATCATGACTGCTGGGCGCTGATATAATTTGCACTGCGGTTCTATAAATACTCCAATTTTTTTTTTTTATTCTTTATATTATTATTGTTGATATTTTAATTCATTCATTCTCTGAACCGCTTAATCCTAATTAGGGTCACGGGGAGGCTGGCACCCATCTCAGCCGTCTCTGGGCGAGGGCAGAGAACACCCTGGAGTACACCGTCAGGAGTACACTGCCAGGCCATCGCAGGGCAGAAACACGCTGACGGCAATGCAGCCTACTCTTTTCAAAGGTCAGCAATGGTTCTTTTACATGCCTCTCACCACAGACAGTGAGAGACATGGCTGGCCTTTGATAACCCAGTTAAGCTGCACTAGGGAGCAGCAGTGACAACCCAGTGACAGTGGGGCTTGAACCCCCGACCTTTGGATCAGTAAGTCAGCACACTACCACCGAGCCACTACTGCCCCTGTTATTTTTATTATTTTTACAAATTTTGTCTGCCTTTTTGTTATAATTTTAAAACCTTGACGCATGTAAAAGAATGTTTGTTGATTGTTAATTGTAATTTCTACACAGAGTTATCAGATAATTTGCTACGATCATATGGGGTGCCGTGTTATCTCACAGTGTGACTATACAGAAACAGCAATATTTCACCACCTTAAATTCATATAAATTAACAAAATATATAACGATCAGAATGGCAGTGCATACATCGCCGTGCAGAAGAATGCCAATGCTTAATTGACTCTATTTCCCCCAATCTTATCTAAATTTATCAGAGTATTTTTATGCGGGCTCCCGAGTGGCGCATCGACAAGGTGCGCGACTATCAACCCGGAGATCGCAGGTTCGAATCCGGGTTGATGCCA
>JBCNYH010000009.1:4551633-4571188 GCA_039654325.1 Tandanus tandanus
TGTTAGGCCGCCCCCAAATACGCATGCGCTGCAGTTCGAAAAGAGGCGGGCGGCAGCATCACATGTCACGGAGGGGGTATGAGCTTGCTTACGCCCCTCCCTGGTCGGTGGTGGTCGTGTGATGGGGAAGGCTAAAGGTTGATGGGTGGGAATTGGATACAACTAAATTAGGGAGAAAAATGGGGGAAAATCACAAAAAAAACCGAGTATTTTTATGCTCATAATTTTATGGATATTACCCTGCTATACTAGCCTGATAGGTTAACACTTTGGTGCGTCCAATCTTCTTGATCAAAAACTATGTAATACATCATGGAGCTTTTTTGTTAAAAAACAAAACCACATTGCAGTATCTATATTTTTAAAGCTAATGACCCACAATAAGCTAGTCATTCCTCATTTTCTGGCTTTTACTACTCTCAGTAGTGTCAGCTAGTTGACTACACATGACTACACTGGACACAAGCTAACTAGCAATAAACTGGATAGAATGCAAACAGAACACAAGACTTGACCACTGGTCCAGAAAGGACAATAACATAAGTTGGGAAACTTGATGCAGGATGCTAAGCGGCATAGGGCATACATCCAAAACATTATAGTCCTTACAGGAGTACCAACTCATCATAGGTACACAATTTGAACAGTGAATATAAGCCTCATAAGAGATGATACCCTTATGGGGATATACAACACTTTTATGGCACATAACCCTTATCATCAAAGAACGGATAGTTCATAGCCGAAGTGCTGTGGCTCTCCATTTTGCTCTGTCCTGCACCAGTTGATACACTTTTACAAAACTCTTCCCACTGATCTCTTTAATGTTGTCAACTTAATCGGGTCATCGGTCTTCCTCTTTTCCTTTTCTCATATACTGATCCCACAAGCAAGTCCTTTTCCAGGAGGTCACTTCTAAGAATGTTGCCTATAAACGACATTTTTCTCTTGTTAATAGCTGACAGGAGACTCTCATTGCACTTGATTTTTTTCAGTATCCAGTCATCGGTCTTCTTTTCAGTCCAACTTATCCTCAGTAGTCGTCTGAAGCACCAAAGTCTGAATGCTTCGAATCCTTTTCTTGTCAGAGGTCTTGAGCACCCAGCATTCTGAACCGTGGGTGGCGATGGAGAAGACTAGAAATTGTAGTAGCCGTTTCTTAGTTGCTCTTGAGATTGCCTTGTACTTCCAGATGTTGGTGAGGGATACCATTGCATTTCTTCTGCTTATCTCCTTGGAATCATCATATTTGTTCGTGAGCATGGAACCTAGGTATACAAAATTTTCCACATTTTCAATATTCTTGCCATTCACTCATATCCCTTATAGGGAATGGAAATCTTTACAAGGGGTACAACCCTAACAGAGGATACAAATACCATACAATCATTATAGGGGATATAACATTTAGAGGGGGGACAATTCTTATAGGAAATACCACCTTTAAAGCAACATGCAACTTTGATTTTCTGTGCAACACCATATCGTTATTGTCATTGCAAGTTGGCCCGTGTAACCCTGCCTTAATAATTCATCATCTTGCATTGTGAGTTTTGGAATCAAAAAACTTGAAACGTGTTGCCAAGCAAAAAGTTGCATGAAAAATTGTCCCCGGCAACATGTCACACAGGGATCAGTTTTTAATTGAAAATTGTCATTACAAGTTAACCCGGTAACACAGGCTTAAAGGGGATGCATGCCTTAGAGGGGAGACAATTATTTAAAGCTGAGACAGTTATTATAGAACACTTTGAGGCAAAACTT
This sequence comes from Tandanus tandanus, assembly GCA_039654325.1. Classification (NCBI taxonomy): domain Eukaryota; kingdom Metazoa; phylum Chordata; class Actinopteri; order Siluriformes; family Plotosidae; genus Tandanus; species Tandanus tandanus. The sequence goes on from JBCNYH010000009.1 coordinate 4,553,398, forward strand.
ATAGAGAAAACAAGTTTTAGGGGACACAAACCTTATAGAAAGTAAAATCCTTAAACAGGATTCAACACTTGCAGGATGTGCAACACTTGCAGGAGGACATGCAACACTTGCAAGAAGACACCCAACACTTTTGGAACAACATCAAACACTTCCAGAAGGACATCCAACACTTGCAGGAGGACATGCAACACTTGCAGGAGGACATGCAACACTTGCAGGAGGACACCCAACACTTTTGGAACGACACCCAACACTTGAGGAAGGACACCCAACACTTTTGTAATGATACCCAACACTTGCGGAACGACACCCAACACTTGCGGAACGACACCCAACACTTGCGGAACGACACCCAACACTTGCGGAACGACACCCAACACTTGCGGAACGACACCCAACACCAACAGGAGGCCATACAACACTTGCAGAAGGACACGCAACACTTGCAGGAGGACACCCAACACTTTTGGAACAACATCAAACACTCCCAGGAGGACATGCAACACTTGAGGAAGGACACCCAACACTTGCAGGAGAACACCCAAAACTTTTGTAATGACACCCAACACTTTTGGAACGACACCCAACACTTTTGGAACGACACCCAACACTTTTGGAACGACACCCAACACTTGCGGAACGACACCCAACACTAGCAGGAGGACATAAAACACTAGCAGGAGGACACCCAACACTTGCGGGAGGTCGTGCAACACTTGTAGGCAATAAAACCCTTAAAGGGTATCCAACCCTGAAAGTAAACGCATCTTTTATAGGACAATACAAGCCTTATAAAAAAAAAATCAATGGTTGTAGGGAGTATTATCCTTAAAAGCAGTTACAACCTTGGGAGACAACTCTTATAGAAGAAATAACCCTTTAAGGAGATACAAACCTCATAGAACAAACAGTCCTTTAAGGGAACCCGCAAACAAGGACAACTAAAGAAGTGGGAAGACACATCAAATAATGGACTGGCCTGAACCTGACAATCTCTGGAGACAGAGTGAAATGGGGAAGGGTAGAGGCTGCATTTTCAGTGGCATCGCAACAAGGTCAAAGAACAGGTGAAAGTGAAACCTTATATGGGGATACAAACATTAGAGGGGACACAACTTTTACAGGTCATCCAGCACTTAAAGCAGTTGACAACTCTTGTAAGGGATACAACCCTCGTTGGAGAAACATGACCAATATAGAATATACAGGAAATACAACCTCCATAATGGCTATGTGCCTTCAAGTGGGCACTACCCTTATAGGAGTCAGCTTATAGGGCCATGCCCCACCACCAGAGTCTAAAACAATTTCTTCACTGCAGTAGTTATAATAATGTCGACTTTACTACTCTGTTGTTATAGGTGGAACCTATAAGGTTACTAAGGAAACAACCTATCAATTTCGTGTATACACTGGATACAGAGAAATGACAACGAACCCACCTGCCGTGACATTTCATATTTTTTAACAGGACACCACCCTTTTATGCGATACAGCCTGTAACTCATCCATGGATAAAATGGCACTGCAAGCCTGCACTGAGAGATTAAAGTAGTAGGCACTAATATAAAGTATATTTTCACCTCACTTACTTTTTAGGGAACATCTGCTGGGACCAGAAGGTGTAATTTACTGATGAGGGGGACTTATAACTCTTTTTCTTGCCCCAGTGCGCTTTATGAACTTGCTTAGACCAGGTGAAGTGAGACGATTAGCATTCAGAACATGTCCATTAAAACCAGATGTAATTTTCCACTGGCTAGCTTGGGTTAGTGTGTCAAAACACTATTTAGGGTTGTGGCATGCAGTTTGAGACCTAGCCTTTCCGGATGGTTTTATTTATCTGTTCCACAACTTTTACAATTGTTTTTTTTTCTATATTAATGTCTGTTGTTTTTATTATTTTCGGTGCGCTTCTTGAGGTTTTCGTGTGCACTCCACTTAGGTGAAGTGAGACGATTAGCATTCAGAGTGCGTACATTAAAACCGGCTGTAATTTTCCACTGGCTAGCTCGGCCCAGAGCTAATGAAGCTGAGCGGCAGTTCTTCACGCTGGACTCGAACCAGGATGGCTCTAATTAAACATCCTCTAGGGGACAGAACAGACGAGCAGAACAATTCTGAATGTGGTGCTTCCTTTTATAAAAAGTTACGTTTACAGTACCAGCACTTTTTTATACTGTGGTTTAGACTGCAGTCTTCCACATAGTATTACATATCAATCTATTTATCTCTCTTTTTATGCCCTCTACATGTCAGTAGATCCATCCAGCTGCAGATTTATTGGCGTCCTTTAAATGAATTAATCATTTTAATTGATTTAAACATACACGTGTAGTATTTTTTTTCCCTTTGAAAAATGTTCTAACAGAGCACATTGGTCTCAAAGTACTGGCGCCCCTACTAATTCTATTGTGCTGTTACGTTTGAATCTGGGAAAAGTAAACTGGTAATAAGCTAAAATGTCCTGGTAATAAAAATAATTAATGCACCTAATTAACACAGGGGCCAAAAACAGATCACAAAACATCAGTGTTGTGTTTTGTTATGTTTTTAACATAAATGTCCTATTTTCATGGCATGGGTGTGGAAGAAGAGGGTGCGGGTGTGACCTCTCCCCAATAGACAATATATGGCAAATGTTTGAACAAAAATTGTGACGCCATCCTGTTGCACACCTTGTTAACCTGTTTGGAGGAAAAATGGGACAAAAGAACACCATCAGTTGGTGTCTTTAGTCCCTAAATATCTTTTAAGTATTATAAGAAGGAAGAGTAACATTTTTGCTCACTCATTTGCTGAACCACTTAATCCTACTACTAGGGTCACATCTACAGTGAATTTGGAACAACCAATTAGCCTAATATGTATGTCTTTGGACTGTGGAAGGAAATTCACACAATCATGTGGAGAACATGCAAACAGTATCTTAGCACATAGTGGTTAGCACATCTGCCTCACAGCAAGGTCCTGGGCTCAGGCGTTTCTGTGTGGAGTTTGCATGTTCTCCCCGTACTTGCGTGGGTTTCCTCCACATACTCAGATTTCCTCCCACAGTCCAAAGACATGCACATTAGACTAAATGGCTGTTTCAAATTGCCCCTAGATCTGAGTGTGAACTGTGTCTGTGCTGGCCTTGCAAAGGTCTGGCGAGCTGTCCAGGGTGTACCCCGATTACGCCCAGAGACGGCTGAGTCTCCAGCGGTTTGGCAAGTGAGTGAGTATTCACTGGGTGCCAATAGATTTACTATATTGTATTTAATAATGGCATTTTTCTGTTCCCTTGTTAATAATTCAGACAGTTCATGTTTCTGCCCAGTTAATGTTTTTTCTTGTTTGTTTTAAGTGTGTGCATTTGTGATTTGGACTCTGAACTTTGACCGAGTGGCTCGTTCATCTCATGTTGTCATTCAAAGAGCAGTGTGTGAGAGACACAGAGAGACATTTTCCTGTTCTTAACTAAAGGAATAATCAGACAAAGACAATACTGTGTTTGTGTGTCTCACCATGTCTATATTTATACGCTAGGCTTAGCGCACAGTGAAGGGGGCGTTCACAGACAAACAGCTGTTAGCTCGTCAGAGAGAACGGAGCCTAAATTAACCCGGTGCTCTCATTTTCTGAGGAAATCACACAGCCAAATGACACACACCCTCAAAATGCTAAACGATCAATTACAGTGTCAATGAATAAGGGTCAGCATTTTAATGTTTGCTTTCTGACAAGAGAAAGACAGTTAGCATCTGTTAGCAATTTACACCTACATTCTGTCAGGACGCTTTGTCATTTGTTAGCGTCAAACTCATGTTTTATCACTCTACACTGTTTGTTAGCAGGATACCTCATAAATTAATGCTCTTCATCTTTTAGCACAATACCTCACCTGTTAGCAATGTATCTCACCTGTTAGCACTGTACCTCACCTGTTGGCACTGTACCTCACCTGTGGCAATGTACCTCACCTGTGGCAATGTACCTCACCTGTGGCAATGTACCTCACCTGTTAGCACTGTACCTCACCTGTTAGCAATGTACCTCACCTGTTGGCACTGTACCTCACCTGTTGGCACTGTACCTCACCTGTTGGCAATGTACCTCACCTGTTGGCACTGTACCTCACCTGTTAGCACTGTACCTCACCTGTTGGCACTGTACCTCACTTGTTGGCAATGTACCTCACCTGTTGGCAATGTACCTCACCTGTGGCAATGTACCTCACCTGTTGGCAATGTACCTCACCTGTTGGCAATGTACCTCACCTGTTGGCACTGTACCTCACCTGTTGGCAATGTACCTCACCTGTTGGCAATGTACCTCACCTGTTAGCAATGTACCTCACCTGTGGCAATGTACCTCACCGTTGGCAATGTACCTCACCTGTTAGCAATGTACCTCACCTGTTAGCAATGTACCTCACCTGTTAGCACTGTACCTCATCTACTGGCATTGTACCTCACCTGTTAGCAATGTACCTCACCCGTTAGCACTGTACCTCACCCGTTAGCACTGTACCTCACCTGTTAGCAATGTACCTCACCTGTTAGCACTGTACCGCACCTGTTAGCACTGTACCGCACCTGTTAGCAATGTACCTCACCTGTTAGCAATGTACCTCACCTGTTAGCACTGTACCTCACCTGTTGGCAATGTACCTCACCTGTTGGCAATGTACCTCACCTGTTGGCACTGTACCTCACCTGTTGGCAATGTACCTCACCTGTTGGCAATGTACCTCACCTGTTGGCAATGTACCTCACCTGTTAGCACTGTACCTCATCTGTTAGCACTGTACCTCAACGGTTAGCACTGTTCCTCACCTGTTAGCTATGTACCTCATCTGTTAGCACTGTACCACACTTGTCAGCAGTGTACCTCATCTGCTAGCTGCTCTCCATCTCTTAGCACTCCACATTTTCTCTTAGAACTCCACCTTATTCGGAAGGTGGCTGCCACTCTTTGCAACATTTCCACAGAAAAGGAATCTCAGCAGGCAGCTCATTTAAGCCTTTCATCACTGCATTTAGAGTTCATTTTGCTGTGCACGTGACAACAGTTTCTTTACCAACACTTTTTAGTCGAACCCATGAAGGGTGCCACACTCGCAAGTGTTTGCCCTCCTTTAGGATTTAATTGTGGAGGAAAAGCAAACCATTTCAAAAAAGAGGTGTAATTTTATATTCTTTAAAAAATATTACCAGTTAAAATTACAATGACATTTGTGAACGAGTTCACCAGTTAGCCGACATACAAGCACTACAGCAGGAAGTGTAATAAAAGTGCTTTATGAAATGATGATCAATGGCTGAATGTTTGTTTCTTTCACACATTGAAGCCATGGCAAACAATTACTGCTCCCTGAACCAGTTAGTTCTCCTGCTACATTTAATTTTGAGCAAGACAGGGGCTAAGTGATGTCTGCACTGGTTACTGATCAAAAGGTCGGTGATTCAGGCCCCAGTTCCACGAAGCTGACACTGCTGGGCCCTTGAGAAAGGCCCTGAACCCTCAACTGCTCAGTTGTGTAAACAGCCATAAATGTAAATGCAAGACAACTGCATAGAATTTCATCTCAATTAGGAGTGAACAATTGTTTGGATGAGGGTGCGGAACCAAAAGCATCATCATGATTGGGGACACTATTGACATTCTGGCTGGACAGTAGAGCCTCGTATCAGATGCTTTCCATCTGGCATCCCAGAAAATCCTCTGCAGAGTTGCTGAGTGACTGAGATGCTGATATCTGTCCTGAGTAGAATTGTGTGTGTCAGCAGTGAAGGAGAAGCAACAGACAGCTAGCCATAGCCTTTCATCAAACTTGGTCCCAACCCAGATGAAAAACCAGGAGGGTTAAAGATGGGCTGAGGGCTCGCAAATTTAGTAACCGGATGTCCTGGAGTCATTAACTTTTCTCATCGGCCTACCGAAATGTAACACCACCCGGCCCAACAAGCTACCTCAAATTATACTCCAAATGAAATCACAGTCCCTCTTTTATTGTCATTGTGTGCTCTCATAATTTCTATTTAAATTTTAAAAGGATCACAAACAGGTTATTAATAGCGTTGAATTATAGAGAAGACTGACTCAGGACTATCCACCTGTTGGCTCTTTTCTCCTGGGGGATGAGGAATATCCCTGTCTTGACAAGCCCCTCAATCTTAAACTGTACAAGTGGCTGACATCATCACTGAGAAGATTTTCGGAATAATGCAGTTGTGGTGGCAAATTTTTGCCAACAGCCTTTGTGATAATAGTTGGCAATTCGTGCATCATCCTCCACACAATATGCCTGGATGAACATTCACCTGAAGAACACAAGAATACGAAGGAGGGATCCAGGGGCACAACCAAAGAGAGTGCTCTGGGAAAAAATATTATTATAATAGGCTTTTAAAAATCATTATAATTTCCTCAAACAACAACAAAGTCCTTCCTGTTTCTCTGTCTGCCTGCCCTGTGCTCTCGGGTGTGATTCAGCAGGGCCCACTGCGGCAGATGAACAGGGTTCACCGTGACACATTGAAGAAATTAGGACACACGGCACAACAGGCTGCTTCTGCCTGAAGGCATCATCCATGATGGTGAACCATGGCCAGAATCCTGCACTCACCTCGTCGTTTTCAGTTCCAGTGAGTGGGCTTGAGCTTCTATGCCACAGGGAAAGTAATGGCACCCCTTTCAATTCTTCCTCAATGGTTCTTTAGGGATCAGGCATTGATTTGTTTATCACTTTCCCTACTTGGTATCTGACTATATGTCTATTTGCCTGTCTGTCGGCCTGTCCCTAGTACCAAAAGGGGGCCAATAAAAAGAGAGAGAAGCAGATCCAAAGGGTCATACCCAGGACATTAGAGACAAACAGACAGCTGAAGTCTCATCGATTCGCAGAGAAAACACACACACAGCTGCTGTGTCCTAATCCAGAGGCGCAGTGCTCATTCATCTTTGCACTCTGGAGGATGAGCAGGGTGCAGCAACACATTAACCCTAATAAACAAGGGAAAAGACTAGAAAACCTACATAGGAACCCTAAACACACAAACACACACACACACACACACACACACATCAGAGATTACTTTCCCTACCAGATGGGTTTCTGTTCAAACTTTAAACTCATGCTCCATCACCAAGTTATGGGCTGTGTTCCAAGTCATGGGCAAACACTCTACACAGCCACAAGTTAATATAGACTGTACTCTGTTGGATGATGTGTGGTAGAACTAATTTGGGACACAGCCATAACAGAGCACCGGCAACCAAGAGTGGTCAAACAGTGGCCTATTTCGATCCATTAACTGTTGCAGTTTGAGATGCAGCCATGATACCAAAACACTGATCGGCCATAGCATTAACACCACCTGACTGGTCTGTGTCGAGACTGCCACTGTGTTCTGATATCTTCCTATCATAGCCAGCATGAACAGTTTCAGCAGTTTGCGACAGTACCAGATGTACTAGCCTTCGCTCCTCATGTGCATCAATGAGCCTTGGGCACCCATGACACTCTTTCAGTTCACTGGCTGTCCTTCCTTAGACCAATTTTGGTGGGTTCATACCTCTGCATGCCAGGAACATCCTACAAGCTGGTCGGTGTGTATTATATAAATAGATTGACAGATATATTCATATAGCACAAGCATTAATTACATCTTTACCCTTGCACCCTTTTCAAATACTGCACCCTTGTTCCCTTGCTTCCCTATCCACCCTTATCATTGCTCCATTTTCCCTGATCCCCTTAAATATCTACTCTTTTATTTCCTTTGTTTCCTTGAAATCTCCTTGCTCTGCTCTCTTCCACCCTCCCTTGTCCCCTTCTCTGACTGCACCCCTATCACCTCACTTCCTCAATCCATAATCACTTTATTTTTATTTCTTCTTCCTCCCCTGTCCAATGCTCATTTTCATCCCTTTCCCCAGTTCCTTCCCTCATGCATCCTTCTTCACTTCTGTCTCTTCTTTTTCCCATCCTCTAGACTTCTCTTTTTGCTTCGTTCCCATCATTATCATCTTCACCTTGTACTTGGAGCTTTCTATACTCCGTCACCCTTCCTCCATTTATTTCAAGAACCTGAACCTCTTCTTTGTCGTGTTGCTTCCTAATGTATTTCTCTCATCCATCGTATGCCCTTTTGTGCCCTTGCGTTGCTTTTTTTAAATATTATCCTTGAAAGTAAGTCCCCTTCTGCCAGGGCAGCTCTGATATTCTTACTATTACAGTAATGAGTTAATATTCCAGCAGCAGCACATGCTATTGCACAGAATTTCCATTACCCTGTGTGTGTGTGTGTGTGTGTGTGTGTGTGTGTGTGTGTGTGTGTTTGAGAGAGAGAGCGAGAGAGAGTCCTCAGGTGTGCTCTAATGTCTGCAGGTCAAAGTGAGTGGATTAAATCTGAATCTAACACACACATACACCATAGGAAAGTATGCTGCAGCACAGTGAAAGTTGATGCCACTGTGTGTGTGTGTGTGTGTGCGTGTGTGTGTGTGTGTGTGTGTGTGTGTGTGTGTGTGAGGAAGAGAGAGGGGGGGGACAGTCTTATCTCTGCAGGTCAAAGTGAGTGAATTAAGTTCAAATCTGATGTTTTGGACATGGCACCACACACACACAACACTATGGTGCAGCACAGTGAAACTAGATCCCACTCTGTGTGTGCTTGTGTGTGTGAGTGAGAGAGAGAGAGAGAGAGAGAGAGATAGAGAGAGAAACTGATAACACACTGATGGCTTTTATTTTATAGTTTTATTACATTCATTCAACCTTACTGGAAGTGCTTGGATGATGATGATTCAAAACGAATCGCCTTTTCAAAGGTCTAAACACTCACAAAACTTTGAAGCACACAAGTTTTGGTGTAAATTTATGTATTTTAGGGGCTCCATACATTGCTGTTTCAAAGTGTGTCGATAGCACCCCCTGGAAACTTTCAAAAAAGTGCACACATTGAGCTTAGTTAATCATGGGTAGATCAAATTCAGTACGCATATAGCACATGTCCAGATCTACAAAAAGCCTCTTGACACCATCACCTAAAATCTACAGGAGGTTGGCCATTTTCATGTTTAGATGCAAATTTTGCTTATTTTCCACCACGTACGCACACGTTATCTGAACAAACTTCTCAGAGAGGATTATCAGAGCTATCTCAAACTCAGTCAGTCACTCAGACTTTGTGATCAAAAAATATCAAAACCTAGTTTTCTTTCCTTCACAGAGCATGGCCATGGTGGAACCTCAAATTTTGATGCCTTGCCATGAAAAAGGAAGTTGCTTTTAAGGTTGCTGTGGCTCAAAATTTTTTTACCCAATCTGCCCCAAATTTCACAGATTTCATCCCCGACAGGCCTGCTGGGTGAGGGCTTGTTCAGTGCTGCTTGATCCTTTAGCCAAATAAAGTCAAATGGTTAGATAGAAGGATGGAAATTTATGATAATTCTTTTTGTTATTTTGCATGTGACAGAACTAGGCAGAGAGATAGACAGGCAGTATTTATGATGCATATATATTTAAAATACCGATTTCAAGTACAAATACTGTGTGTGAGATGTCTATGTAATGACCTAGTAAAAATGCAGAATGGTGCATGCAGCCTCGGGATGATGTGACGCAGTAATTTGGCGCAGCTTGTAGAGATCTGCAGGAAAATTGATCCAGGACAAGGTGGGAGAAGTGAAGGTTGCCAGCTTTCTATTGAAACGGTATTTATGATAAATTGATGTAATTGATGTAACACTTCCTGTTTACATTTACAGCATTTGGCAGACGCTCTTATTCAGAGCGACTTACAATTATCATTTTTATACAACTGAGCAATTGAGGGTTAAGGGCCTTGCTCAAGGGCCCAACAGTGGTGATAGTGGGGATTGAACCTCTGACCTTTGGATCAGTAACCCATCGCCTTAACCACTAAGCCACCACTGTTAAGTACTTGTGTTCATTTTGTAGCCTGGCGTAAATTGGTAAAAGGCCAATTTACACAATGTTCTAGCAAACTATTTGAGTTGCAGCCCTCACAGTTAACGTTAGCTGTCTACTCTCAGCCTATGTTGACACAATAAAACATCAACAATGCAGATGTGTTTTGTGTCTTATTGACCAACATTAGTGTCATTTTGATTACATTTCCAGTTGTGTTTAACATCAAAACATATTGATTATTTAAATATTGCTGACCGAGTACTAAAATGTTTTTTTCAATTTAAATAAGTGTCTGATGATTGATTACATAATTAATAAATGAACTAAGTAGGATCATAACTTGGTAAACTATTGCATGAAAGACCGCCTGACACATTATTGATAACATTAAGGTTAACAATTGAAGAATTAATGAATTCTTTACTACCTAGTTGCTATGGATAATAATTGGGGAAAAGAAATCAATTCAGTTATGTATCGCGATTCTTTCCTGCAGTGATTCATGTATCACCACACTGGCTGCAAAATCAAGATTTATTCGGGGTGGTGAAACATTGTAGTTCCTTTATAGTCCTACAGTCTAAACTATTTGCACAACATCCTGTGTGGTCAAAGTGAAATTTATTTAAGTGAATTTATTTTTTGTTGTTGTTGGGGTTGTTTTTGATTGTTGTTTTTTTTATTATTTACATGATTCAAGGGATTAAAATTGCAACAAAACGAAGCAGAAAAAATTTGTAACATCGAAGCGGGGTAATTTATAGAATTGCGATACATACCGAATCAGAATACAAATCAAATTGGTTACTAGGTACCATGATAATATCGTATCGCGTAATACCTGGTGATTGATTGATTCATTCATACATTTGCAACAGCTCTATCCTACTAATAGGGTCATGGGGAGTCTGGAACCTATCTCAGCCAACACTGGGCAAAGCTGGGGTACACCTCAAACAGCTCGCCAGTCCATCACACCCTACCAAGTTACACTCACATCCACACCTTGAAACAGCCAATTAGCCTAATGTGCAGTTTATTAAGATTAGCAGTTTAGCAATCTGTGTGTCTTTAGATTGTAGGGGGAAACCGGTGTACCCAGAGGAAACCCACACAAGAATGGGGTGAGCATGGAAACTCCACAGAGAAATGACACCACCTGAGTCTGGGACTCAAACCCAGGCCCTTCTTGCTGTACAGTAAACTGTTGGCTACTTTAAACCTAAGCTTCATGTGGATGATCACAGGGATATGTGGGGATCTGACACGAAACAGACAGGTGAGAAAGAGCTGTTTAGTCGACTTAAGTTAGCAAGCTAGCAAGTGAAGGGAGAGATCAACTAGACTAATAGAAGGCTGATGAAGCGATTTCATGCACAGTGTTTTAAAACAAAGTGTTTTAGTATTTTTAATATAAAAAATATAGCAGGTTGTATTAATGGACAAGTGAATAAATATATAGGTAGATAGCAACAATTATAGAAAAAAAAACACATACATGGTTTTTATTGTTATTATGCACATTACAAATATAGGCAGAGAGAGAGCGAGAGAGAGAGAGAGAGAGAGAGAGAGAGAGAGAAGCCATTTAAGAAGTCATACACCCTCTGATTAATTTGTCAATTATTATATCATCGATATAACCCTCCTTTCTTAATAACGCTGATACGAACATACATCATTGTCCTACATTTATTACTTTGTGTGAAAGTAGCTCTACAAATATATAAATAAATAATCATTATTTCAGCAGTGTGACATCATCTGCAGTGATGCGTACACGGAGCTGGTTATTTCTCTGTCTCTTCGTGCTGATAACGTGGTGGAGGCTGAAATGAGACAGGCGCTAAGGTGAAAAGCTTCATCAGAGCAGTGTGTGAATAACCACAGCACCCCCACCAGACTGTGCTGAGGAGCTGCACTTTGACTGGACCATTAGAGTACTGCTGATCAGGAATGGCGGGACACTCCAGGGTTCTCCCTCCACAAACATAATCCTGATGTATTATTAATAAAAAAGAGCAAAACACAACTTCAAATCAATGTGTACTTCCAGGTTAAATGGCCTGGAATCCTTTTAAACACATTGATCTCCCCTCAGAGCTTCACAGGGAGCAGAGTTCAGCAGTGTGTGTGTGTGTGTGTGTATGTGTGTGTGTGTGTGTGTGTGTGTATACTACTCACACACCACAATCTCCATATATAAGGAAGTAGGTGTGTTACTGAACCCTGTATGAATATTTTTAAATTACAAATAATAATAATAAAAAAAATAAAACTAATATAAACATTAGATGTACAGATCGATGCTAGTCATGTATTCATTCATCGCTGCTCATTTTAAATCTTTGCACATTTCAATTTTATGCTAGTTTTGTATTTACAATGGGCTTTGTAGCTTTGCTTATCTCAGCCCTGTCCTACTCAGCCCTGCATCTCTGTGTATTTTGGCTTCATGCTAGTTTTATAATTCGGTATGTTTTTATTATGCTAGTTTTGTAACCTGTTGTAAGCCAGGTTTGTTTCTGTATCCACCTGTTCCAATGGGACACTTGTCAGTTTACTGTGACAGAATGCGGGAGACATAGCTAACCAAAACCACCCGAATATGTAGCTAGCGAAGAACTGTTTTTAAAATGAGCTCAGGTTCAGCTTGTGCATCATTACATCAATTCAAGAAAACTTTTTTTTTTTTACATTAACGAGGGAAGAAAGAAAATCCCAAATATAAATATAAATGTCAAAAACCACCTTCTCACAAAGAATACTTTATAAAATGTCTGGATCCAGAATTTGATCCTGAGTTTTTATTTATTTTTTAATTTAATATGCTGTATTAATCCCACAGGAGAAATTTGGATTCTGCATTTAACCCATCCAAAGTGAGCACACACATGTACAGTGAGCACACACTCAGAGCAGTGGGGTGCCACACACTGCGGTGCCCGGAGAGCAGTAAGGGGTTAGGTGCCATGTTCGAGGACACTTCAGCCTTGAAGGTGGAGATCACTTGTGAAATTTAATGGGGTCTTTTTTATCCAAAGCCCAAACTTTGGTTTAAATTTCACGAAAACCCATACAATTTGTGCAAACAGAAAGTATACATCACCCCCTGCTGGGCCTGCTGTAAAACACTCACTCATTTTCTGAACTGCTTAATCCTAATTAGGGGCGGGGTACAACCTGAACAACTCGCCAGACTATCGCAGGGCCAATACACACAACCATTCCCACTCACATTCGCACCTAGAGGCAATTTGGAACAGCCAATTAGCCTAATGTGCATATCTTTGGACTGTGGGAGGGAACCAGAGGACCCAGTGGAAACCCACGCAAGCAGAGGGAAAAAATGCAAACCCACACTGAAAAGCCAGAGCCTGGGACTCGAACCCAGGACCTTCTTGCTGTGAGGCGGAAATGCTTACCACTACACCACCATGGCTCCCTGCTGTAATACATCATCTTCTTCCGCTTGATCCGTGGTCGGGTTGTGGGGGCAGCAGCCTAAGCAGTGAGGTCCAGATGTCCCTATCCCCAGCCACTTCATCCAGCTCTTTTGGGGGGACACCGAAGCGTTGCCAGACCAGCCAAGACACATAGTCCCTCCAGCGTCTTTTGGGTCGACCCTGGGGTCTCTTACCGGTTGGCCATAACCGAAACACTACACCAGGGAGGCATTCAGGAGGTATTCTAATCAGATGCCTGAGCCACCTCAACTGGCTCCTCTCAACGCAGAGGAGCAGCGGTTCTACTCCGAGCTCCTCTCAGATGGCCGAGCTTCTTACCCTATCTCTGAAGGAGAGCCACGCCACCTGGCGAAGGAAGCTCATTTCAGCCGCCTGTATCCGAGATCTTGTTCTTTTGGTCACTACCCAAAGCATGTGACCATAGGTGAGGGTAGGAACACATATATTGACTGGTAAATTGAGAGCTTTTCCTTTCGGCTCAGTTCCCTCTTCACCACGACGGACTTTACAGCAGAGGCTGCACCAATCTACCTGTCGATCTCCCATTCCATCCTTCCCTCACTCATGAACAAGACCCCGAGATACTTGAACTGCTCCACTTGGGGCAGGACCTCATTAACAACCCAGAGGGTGCATTCCACCCTTTTTCGGCTGAGAACCACGGCCTCGGACTTGGAGGCGCTGATTCTCATCCCGGCCACTTCACACTCGGCTGCGAATCGCTCCAGTGAGAGCTGGAGGTCCCGGTTTGATGAAGCCAAAAGGACAACGTCATCCACAAAAAGAAGGGATGAGATCCTATGGCCACCAAATCAGATCCCCTCAACGCCTCGGCTGCGCCTAGAAATTCTGTCCATAAAAATTATGAACAGAACTGGTGATGAAGGACAGCCTTGGCGGAGTCCAACCCTCACTGGAAACGAATTCGACATGTTGTTACCAATGCGGACCAAGCTCTGGCTCTGGTGACATAGAGACCGAATGGCCCATAGCAACGGGTCAGGTACATCGTATTCCTGGAGCATACTCTACAATATAGCCCGAGGGATACGGTCGAAAGCCTTCTCTATATCCACAAAGCACATGTGGACAGGTTGAGCAAACTCCCACGCCCCACCAGGATCCTGTAGAGTGTGTAGAGCTGGTCGAGAGTGCTGCGGTCGGGATGAAAACCACACTGTTTCACCTGAATCCAAGGTTCAACTATCAGTTGGATCCTCCTCTCCAGTACTCCTGAATAGACTTTCCCAGGTAGGCTGAGGAGTGTAAGTCCATGGTAGTTGGAACACACTCTCTGGTCACCCTTTTTAAAAAGGGGAACCAACACCCCAGTTTGCCAATACAGAGGTACGGCCCCCATACCGATGCTGTGAAACAATGCTTAATAAAAAAATAAAATAAAATAAAATAAAAACATTTTGTCTCCCAATATTAAAGAATCCTTTAGAAAAAATCCTGAATCCTGAATGTAATCTGGATCATCTCCAAAATCTCATGGATTCTTTCTTGTCCAGAGTTTCAACTCTAGTAGCAATTTCATGAAAATCCACATGTTACTGTTAAAACACACACAAACTGCAGGTAAAATATTACTCGGTGGTAACAAATCCTTGATGAAAAAAGGTTCATCAACAATGGCACAAGATGAACATGACTTGTGTAGTAAATCTTATAACCTACATAATGCATCATGACTCCACTTTTCCTTAGCATAATAAAAGATCGTTGAATTTACTTAACAGTAGTTGCCTCTGCCCGGAGGTTTTCTTCACCTCTCTTTGTTTGTTTTTCCTGTTTGTCAGTTTCTTTGCGTGCAATATAACTCAAAATATTATCCACAGATTTTACTGATTATTTTTTCTAAAGTAGGGTGTGGTACAAATAACAAACCATTAAAATTTCGGAGGTGATCCATGCATGGGATCATATTGAAAAAAAAATCTGAAATCTTGAAAAATCCCTACTGCTTAACAAGGCACAAAATGGTCAGCAGACACCCACTAGGGGCAGACATTTCATTAAAACTATGCCAAGCCAAGCTATGAAAACCTGCGGTTTTAGGCAGGCTTTTCAGGTTAATCAATGTACTTATCACTGTAATCCACTTGTGCTTTGCGGAGGAACTTTGCACTCTATGATCACCCCCTAGTTAACTTTGTTACTTTGTAGGTAACTATATGCTTCTGTACTTTTCTAATACTGTACTTCTGTTCTTTTCCCATAATTCTTCACCATCAATACATTTCGAAAAAAAACTACATCAGGCCATTGCTTCATATCATGTAAACGCTCTCAGAGACCACGACAGTCAATATATCCACAGTGACAGGCCGCATGCTATGAATTTTGGGAATCTCAAAAAAAGGGTGGATAGTATTTCAGATGTATTCCAAGTTTTGTTCTCTAAATTCCAGCTTTGTTCTAGTTTTGTGCATATGTGTATTTTAAAGTCATTGATAAAATGTCCCAATATTAAAGTAACTCTAACCCTGGCTAACATTAACTACACTGACTAAACTTCTTCAATGACTGTTTTAGCCAAAATCTATGTAATAATAATGTTAGTAACTTACTGTGAACTTTAACCAGTTGGATAATAAACATCTAAAAGCAGCTAAATAACTAGACTAGAGTAATGTGGCAGGATTTCGGAAAGGATTTTAAAAGCGAATTTACATGGTTCGAAGTAATTAATAACTCCTAAGAACAGCTATCTATTTCAATTTCAATTCAATTTCAATTTTTATTTGTCACATACAAAATCATACACAGTACAATATGTAGTGAAATAGTCAGCAGTGGATACTCACATCTCAGATTCAGTTTACTCTGAATAAAATGACACATTGTTCTAAAGGTCATGTGCAAGGACATATTTCATTTACTAACATTTACTAATTGAATGAATGAATGATCATATTTAAACCCACCCCGTACCTATAATTTGTGGATTGATAATAATGTACCTGCTTCCTGGTTGATATCTTCCATTTGTTGGCGGAAAAAATGTTCAATTATAAAAGTTTATCTTGAAAAAGAGCAGCACACAAAGACTAAAAGCATTTAGCAGCTTTTCGGATGAACAGGAAACATGGGAATGACCATTAAAGCCCTAAAAATAGTAAAATATACCAAGGCACTGTCTGAAAGCAACACTCCCCTTAAAGGTACAGTGTGTAACATTTTGGAGGATCTATTAGCAGAAGTGAAATATATAAATAAATAGGTTTTCATTCATTTATCATCATTTTAAAAAGTCACTGAGCTTTCAGAATTTTAGCTGTTTGTAGGCTGTTTATATCTACAGAGGGAGGGGGTCCCCTTTCATGGAGGCAGCCATCTTGCAACGCTATGTTTCTACAGCAGCCCAGAACCATACAGGTTTTGAAGGGGAGGGGTAGGAATTAAATTTAATTTGTTTGAAATCTGGAGCCTCTTCCACTAGATGCCAGTAGATACCGCTAAATCTTACCCACTGTACCTTTAAGATATTTGTGAGTTGTTTTTCTTTTGCATTCAAAATTATTTATGCCGATATTTTCAAAGTCAGCCTTGTTCTTTCTCATCTACCAGGTCCAATCACAGCAGCTCTAACAGCATCACTATGACAATGATTCCGTCACATGGCTCATCAATTTCTTAACTGCCAATCAGAGTTTGCCAGCTAGTTTGTGGTGGTTAGCCTCCATGCTGAAAATTGTTCAAAACTGTCAAATACCAAGAAGAAAATGGGTTATTAATAAAAACTGTCCAGGGCCCACAATACAAACTCACCCACAGCACCCAACGAGGCAGGGAAACATGAAACGGTTTGTATTACAGCTGCTATAGAGTACCTATTACAGCTAGAAGAACCATAAGATAGGCAAGGGAACAAAGAAGCAACAAGATGAGGAGATGAATAACTAGCAAGGTAATGAAATTAGGGATAAAGGGGTTTGAAGATAAGAGATGGGAGGAAAAACTGAACAAGGAAGCGACGGACTCTGGGGGGTTGGGGGTGGACAGGAATAAGAGTAGTAGTGGACACGAGAGGACAAGTTTTGACAAGCTAATGGAGCAAGGAGAGCAGTGTATGAGGGAGAAAGGTGAGAAGGGTGCAAAGGAAATGAGGGGGGGAGAGAAAAAGGAAGGAAAGAGAATAATGGGATGATGAAATGAGGACATGTGGCAGTGAGGGAAGAAGGGAATCAGGTTTTTTCCTGAAAGTCATTTTTCTTTTTCAGACTTTTTATTTGTGTATGCGTGCAGGGGAAGGCACAGAGAGCTGTGACTCAACTCTTCACACATTAAAACAGCAAATTTACATTACTCTAAAAAGATGATGTGAGACTGTGTGTGTGTGTGTGTGTGTGTGTGTGTGTGTGTGTGTGTGTGTGTGTGTGTGTGTGTGTGTGTGTGT
>JBCNYH010000009.1:4590557-4608140 GCA_039654325.1 Tandanus tandanus
GTAGGGAGGAAGTGATGAAGTCTCTAATTAGTCCTTCGAAGCACTTCATCACTACTGAGGTAAGGGCCACTGGGCGGTAGTCGTTGAGACAGGCGGGCTGGGGTTTCTTGGGGACCAAAACAATGATGGACCATTTGAAGTTTGTCGGGATTATAGACTGATCCAGGTAGAGGTATCTGAATATCTCAGTGAACACTGGGGTGAGCTGGTCGGCACAGGCCTTCAGGACCCGACCCATGATGCCATCTGGTCTTGCTGCCTTCCTTGTATTCACTTTCCTGAATGCCTTTCCACACCGTGCTCCGAGATGATGAACATGTTTACCTCTCCAGGAAGGCAGGAACAAGGGATAAAATTGGAGGAGATGGTGTGTACTACTCCTCAATTTGTGTCATGTTCATTTGACTCAGAAAACATGATGGAAAAGAAGTAGCAGCCAGAAATGCAATGTTGCTGTAAATGCGATGCTACCAAATGGACAAGTCACAATTGTTGCATTGTTGTCTACAACACCACAGAATATAGTTACACTTCTGGCTAACTGTGCATCAGACTATATGCAAAAATATAACATCGCCTACCAGAGTCGAATCCAAAGTTCAGTAGTCAGTACAAAGTTTAGTGTATAACTCTAGAGTTCAGAGCCATAACTGTACAGTCCAGATCCAGAAAGGGATTTGGTTTCAAGATGGGCTGCTTTCAGCTATGCTGCATTCCTTAGTCCATTTTTATAGTGTGCAATACAGTCTGAGAAACCACACAAGCCTGTTTGTGACAGTGATCAACTCCACAAAATCATTCAAGGCAAGTGTGTGATAACTTAAATATGCAGTTCGAACAATGCTACACTGGAAACCATACTCGTTAGCTTCATTAGCACTGTGGATCACACAGGCTTTAAGCACAAATTCACTGCTGTGGGAGACTCCCATCTGACAGAAATTCTCTTGGGAACACATACATAGCCACCTACACGGAATTTCTGCCCTCCCACTAACATGCACAGGGAGAACATGCAAACTCCAACCCAGGATTTTCTCACTTGGGCACTCATAGGGGCAATTTGGAACAGCCAATTAACCTAATGTGCATGTCTTTGGACTGTGGGAGGAAACTGGAGCACCCAAAGGAAATCCATGCACACATGAAGAGAACATGCAACCTCTACACAGAAACACCCAGAGACTTGAACCCAGGACCTTCTTGCTGTGAGGCAGATGTGCTAAACACTACAACACCGTGGTGCTATTTAAGCACAGTAAAAATGTTAAAAGTAGATAAACAATACAGATCTTGAAGCTCTTTGTGCTGTAAAAACAGAGAAAGGCTTGTTTTAGTTTGCTTTATTTTTTTTTTCCATGTAGTGCATACTAAAAATTCGAAGGAGTTTAAAAAATGTCCTTAAAGGAAGTTACACCCAAACTAAATATCAGCTTGCATGCATCGTTTATGTTTGTTTCTATTAATTCGAGCTGTTTCAAGAACCTATAAATTTCATGTATAAAATAAAAACAAGCAATTACTCTGCACACAGATGGCCGTCACTGTAGTGCAAAAAGTGGTGACGAGTCACGTGATCATCCCGTGTTTTCGTCAGCAATACGGAACTAATTTGCATATAAATACATGGTGCGGTATTCTTTTATTTTATATTTACAAACGCACGCTTGTTTAATGTACGTGAAAATGTGGAATCTCACATGATTTGCATTTGTGCCGAGTTACATTTTATTCAAAAATTCTCTTTTTAATATCTGATTTGTTAGATTAATATCTGTGTACTTCTATTGCCATTAACTTGACTTATATGAACTGGGGGGTTCATATCCTATTCTTGCGATCTCTTGTACTCACGAGAGTGAAACAGAAGCCTTTGCAAACTGGCTAATGCAAACCCTCATATGGATTTTAGCAGATTGCAACTTTAAAATGTAAGTAAAAACCACCTGATCATGAAAATATACATATGTATGGGTAAGAAAGGGAAAGTATAGAAAGATTGTTTAAAAAAAAAAATAATAATAATAATTTAAATTGCATTGCTTAATACCATCGTTAAAGTTTCAAAAAGATGTAGAGGTATTAGATAAAAGATGGATGGAATATAGCTTTATATAGTTTTGTATGTTCCTGTGTAGGCTCAGGAGGATGTCACTGAATTGAATATTCCCCTCACCGTTCCATCTCATGGAATATTCATCCACCTCGTCAAATAAGTGTTAATTACTATTAAAAAAATTAAAATGAAAGGGCACAGCTCTGGTGGAATGTGTGTGGTCACCTTTAAGGAGTGGTTAAACTGCTGCAAGGTATCATGGCAATACAGACTAGTAGCTGTTATTTTATATAGCAGTGTAAAGAGGTTTTCAGTTACTGAACACAAAACAGAATTGTCAGGAACATCAACATTTACCTCAGACGCGTCAGACATTGATTAAGAAAATACTGTACAACAAAAATTACTATGTAGCTGCTGTTAGCATGAGCTTTAACCTAATTTTCACATGATGTAACAATGAAAACTGTCTAAAAACATGCAACTGTTGTAGAATGTAGCATGCAATTTGCCATAAGACACAATTTGTTTGGAATTAACACCTCATAGTTAATACACCTCATTTAAGTCAGGAAATTGCAAGCCACCCAGCAACTTACTAGCACCTTACTAGCACCTACAGCACCAATTTTCCTAAGCTGTTGATCTGCTATTGAGCAAAGCCGTACAGATGTTCCAATAAATCCACTATTAAAGAATGGAGCACTGCCATGAAGTGTGAGAAGGCGCCAGAATATGAGTCACGGTTTGGACGTGCGTTGACTCACACAGGTGTGGGAGCGTGCCAGATGATCTCATGCACGTGTTTATTGAATAAGTGATCAAGCGTGCTTCGGTTGGCTTCATGGGCTGAAGATGAAACTGAAAACCATAACTGACAGCCAAATGACAGGTCATGAGCGCAACACAGTGTCCGAAATACAGATATAGAAATAGAGGTAAAGATGTAAGACAGATATAGAAGCACAGGTGGTAGAACATACAGAAAGATACAGAGATATTCTAGAAAGCAAGCTATACAGATAGAGATTGAAAGAAATATGTTGAGCAACAAGCAGGGGCAGAGATAAGACAGATAAAGAGACAGAGGAGGAGACAAATACACAGACTTTGAGGGAGCAAAAGAGAGAGAGAGAGAGACAAAGTGATAGTGGGACAGACTGAGACAGAATAGCTTTGGGTGGCAAATTACAGACATGCAGGACATTTGATTTGAGGTTAAAAGGACCGCACAAGTGTGCGTGTGTGTTTACAGTCAAAGAAACATCTCATCATGAGCCATTAGCCTCCCAGAAAGCAACTTAAGTGCCTTAAATTACCACCAGCATGGCCCTGTAATACACACATCACTGAGGACTAACATTACACACTGACACAAGCACACAGGGACCAACATGTAGGTTGGACATGTATAAGAGTTCGACCACAAAACCTCCAGAATGTCCCAGATGCTAATAAAGTCCTCGATCAGGCATTTGTTGTCTCTTAAAAATATTAATGGAGCTACAAGAAACCCAATCTGACCAGATTAAACCAGCCGCAGTTTGATTCAACTTGTGTTAATCGCAGCCCTGTTAATGTCAACCAAAAGGCAAGCTTCCAACCTGATCCGATCACACTCACCTTGTATGGCAGCAATATTTTGTGTGATGAGGAGCTTCAGGTTGTAGCTGAAAGTCTGCAAAAGGTTCCGGATGTCCTGACAGACTGCTGTATGGTACTGCTCCTCTACCTTTCTCGTACAGCAGGTCATACTGCAGCTATGACACACCTGAAGATCCGACCCTGTCAGAACAAAAAAGAGAAATGTATTTTTTTCTGTCAATAAGGGCGGCATGGTGGTATAGTGGTTAGCACCATCACAGCAAGAAGGTCCTGGATTCAAGACCCAGGCTTGGGAGTTTCTGTGTAGAGTTCTCCCTGTGCTTGTGTAGATTTCCTCCAATTACTCCTGTTTTCTCCCAAAGTCCAAAGACATGCACATCAGGCTAAATGGCTGTTCCAAAATGCCCCGGGGTGACTGTGTGTGTATATACAGTGGTTCTGTTTACTATCAGGTTGCGTTGTGTGTGTATAGTACCAACAATTACTTGTGTCAAAACCTTTGTCTAGTACTTGTGTTTATAAGAACGAGGGTAGTCACTATGCCAGAACTCACATACTGAAATCACTGAACACCAATAATTGTAAATATTTTGTTATATTTGTTAGTGTTATTTATATTCACTGCCAATGAAAATGCAATACAATTTTATTTGTGATACTTTTGGGACCGTCCTATCTGAGCATGAGTACTGGTATTTCAGTGACCCAAAGCACCTCAATGACTCATTTCCAGTAGCAGCGCTTACCGTCACACTTCACTGAGCTTGAGCTCTGGATCTCGACTCTTTTACAGCTCCAAGTTTGTTTGGTGGTCTCAATAATCAGAAATGGGCACATTTAACAGATGGTCATCTTGCCTACATAAAGCTTAGCAAAAATGCATAGCATTCTGCAGTGGAACCTTGACCATGCCTCGACTGTCACATGATGATCAATGATCGAATATCTGTAGCAGCAGGCATTTCATGTCCTTCCCTGGCCTGTGTATTCACCTGATTTGTCACTCATCAAACACTTGAGGGATCAGCTTGGATGCCGAGTATCAGGCCGAGTACCAGCACCACAGAACAGGCAGGAACTGAGGCATCGCAGGAGGAGTGGAGAAACATTCCACACGACAACATAGGGGCTCGTCAGATCCATGTGCAGCCGAATTAAGGCCTGCATTAACTCAAATGGAGGCTATATTCCATACTAAACTTAGTTTTTCGGATGGACATTTTGTTGTGATTTTGGAAAGAAGGGGTGCCTTAGTTTTGTTTAAAGTTGCAATATTTTGACACAAAAATTTTCAGTTGTTATTGATTAATACTCTTCAAGTGATGTATGAAATTGATTTTAATAATTTAATTGACCATTTCGAGATATTATAACATCTAATTTATTCTGAGTGTTGCGTATTCATTGACAGTGACTACATAAATGTATACTATATCTATATTCTACATGTAGTATTTAATTTACATTAACTGGGTTTAAATCAGTGGAATAACATCAGACAAGTTGGACATTTCCCAAGTTCTTGATTTCCCAAATTCCAAATTGAATGACCGTCCCATTACACTCTCATCACAACTTTGACTACAGAAAGTTTTTCAGAGTTATGGATACAGAAGATTTCATCAAAACCTTGGGAGAAAAAAAAACAAGCCTGGTGAGGGAACAATGCTTTATAACAGGTGCTATAACATACAGTACCAGTCAAAAGTCTGGACACACCAATTCTAACTGAAATAGGAGGTGTGTCAAACTTTTGACTGGTACTGTATGTATTGTGTACACTTCACCACCAAACAATGCAGCACAACTCATTATCCAGTCTCAACTCATCACTATTCAGATTCAAGATGAGGGTATGCATGTCAGATTACCATCATGTCCTAGCTACAGCGTGTGGGGGGACTTGATAAGGACTCCAGACCTTGAGACCGTTCAGAGCCTGCAGTCCCAATCCATAGAATCAACAGAGTCGAACCTAGTATCCCAGGCTGCAGAGACTGAATTGAGACAACTGCATATCCCAAGTCGAATCAAACCAAGGGGTTGCACCCCTAGAGTGGGACACCCTTATCCATAGCCCATACATTGTTCTCAATAATACAACTTAGCAGTTCAGGGTTAAGGGCCTTGATCAAGGGCCCAACAGTGGCAGAGTAGTGGTACTAGTGCTCGAACCCCTGTCCTTCGGATGACTATTCTAGAGCCTTAACCAACCCTCAAGTGCAGCTTCCTGGTTCGCAAGTTGAGTTGAGAGCTCTAACATAAAGATTATTTCTAGCTCTGGAATCTAAGTAGAGCAGCACAGTGGCATAGTGTTTAGCACATCCACCTTAAGAAAGTCCTTGGTTCGAGCGCTGGGCTCAGGTGTTTCAATTCAGTTTGCATGTTCTTCCCTTGATCCCACAGTCCAAAGACATGCACAGCAGGCTGATTGGCTGTTCCAATTTGCCACAAGGTGCGAATGTGAATAGTTGTGTGTGTTGGCCCTGCAGTGGTCTGGCGAGCTGTTCAGGGTGAACCCCGCTTTCACCAGTGTTGGCGGAGGTAGGCTCCAGCCTCCCCACAACCCTTGAAGGATTAAATGGTTTGGCAAATGAGTGGATTACAATTTAAGTCCAAGTCAAATTCCAAGTCAGAGTTCAAGTCAAATAGAGAAAGCAATACAATAGTATCCAATTAAAAGTCTGTGGTTTCAAGATGTTGAAACTAAAGTCCCAATCAGAAAAATGGCACTAGTGAGGATGTCCTGTTTGATTACACTGTACCCTATGCAGGGCATGAAGGAAGTGAACAGAAAGACATTTAGACAACCCAACCCAAGTGAGGGACGGTTATGTAAATCATGCTAAATTGTGTAAAGAAATGTGGGAATAACAGGAGGTTTACGTTTCCTATCCAAAGAACAAACACCTGAATACCTTTTTTTGTTCTTTGGTGAATGTTTTAATTTCTGAAAGCTTGCGCTTACGTATCAAAAATATCAATACCCCTGCGCAACTGTGGATGAGAAATGTGGACGTCTTGGCTCGACCCTATCTACATGGTCCATCAATGAAAAAGTAAAAGTAGAAGATAAAACAGATAAAACAGGAACACCTACATGCACTGCCCAGACAAAATAAATTTGCACACACAAATATGTTGTTGTTTCGCCTTTAGCCTTGCTTACAGCATGTAATTGTCATGCCGTTATTGGAACAAATGTAAGTAACATAACATTTATTTCCATCCAGTGTTGGGTTCATTTCTCACCGACGTCATGAATTGATGAGGGAAAAACTGAACCACTCCAAAAAGTCTTCTCCAGCACATCCCGAAAACTTTCAATAGGGTTAAGGTCAGGACTCTGGGGCGCCAATACATATGAGAAAATGATTTTTCATGTTCCCTGACCCACTCTTATTATTTGAGTCCCCATTTTATATCATCAGAAAAGAAAAAGTCCATTGATGTGATAACCGGCTCATTCAGTACATTCAGGTCATCAGCTGATCTCATTTTATTGCCACATTAATGTTGCTGAGCCTCGACATGAACAACTGGGGCAACACTGCCATGGAAATTGCATGCGGTGATCAAGGTTAAATGCATTCCATGAAAATATTAATGTGTGACTTTTTTGGCTTGGCAGTGTAGTTACATCTCGCTTCTTTAATCGTGGCTGTGGATGGGCAAACCGATAATCCCTTCAGGGTTCTATGTAGATCCTTTCATCAAGTCCAGCATCTTATAGCATACGGTCAGGTGAACATCTTGTTCCTGTTTTTATCTCCTTGGACGATATCATCAAGGCTAGCAACAACTCTTCATACACAACACACTCAGTACCAGCACACACTCCTGTGTATGCAGGTCAGGTGTGCAGCTGCGAGTCTGAACACGAACTGGCACACGTGAGTGTAAAAAACCCCTCTGCATCCATCAAATGTTTATCTTTCAGGGAGATTTTCCACCACACTTGCGGTTTTCGAATAAAACAATTTTCTTGATTGTCATCTCCTCGTCTCATTCAGATAATCTGAGATGAGCCTCGGGCAAGGATTTTTTATCCTGCTGAAACTCCACCCAAAAGTTAGCGATCCAGATGGATTTCTTTTCTCAAAGCAGCGACACGTCACTTTTCTTTGCTGTGTTAACAAGACTCGTCAAGCCCCAACACTCAGTGGGAAAAATGCAAACATTATGTAGAGGGATATAGAAAGCACGCTTGTTTTGAAATTTCTGGAATTCTCCAGGAAAAACTTCACACCCAATGTGTCCCCCAAAGGTAGGAGTCTCCTCGAAGTGCTTGAAACCTCTTTATAGCACCTGACCGGCAGTTTTGTTGTTTGATATTAAATACACAATGTTGGTGGTCATCCACCCTGTTCCTGGGGGTCCACCTTCCTGCAGGTTTAATCACCAAACAAAATCCAACACACCTTATTTACCTGATCAACAACTTCTTCAGGTAATGATGAGATGGTCAGGTTGGCACAATTAGGGTTGAAGCCAAAGTATTTGAGATTAAATCTCCAGAAACAGGACTGGTGACCTCTGCATTATGTCAACACAGTAAACAAGTACCTCTGCCCCCTTTTATCACCACCCTGTGTCCTAGGTGTTCATGAAACCATGGCGATTTCTGTCAAAATATGCCTCAGGAGGTGGTGGTGTCATGTTAGCTCAGCTCTTATATTCTTGACAGGAGCATTCAGTAATCCCTCAGAAGTTTCCACCAGTTTCTGTTATCGCCAAGGTTTTCCCAGAAAGACCGCCATATTGCGTCTCAGAATCACTGCTGTTTATAAATTAGCTTAGTATTAAGCTCTCATACAACATGAACCTCTTTTTAATCCTTTTTTTACATATTTTCTTTATTCCAAACATCTACATCTATCCACAGGAAGCTAAAAGATAATGACAATGTTCTACTTCCTGCAAAAATTTCAGATATTTCAACGTCAAAATAGGGTTTAATGCACTCGAGGCTATTTTTGAATAGCGGAAATCTGACAGAAATAGCTGAGGGAATCCCTATTGTATTCCAACCTTAATTACTCACTTATTTATTTGCTGATCTGCTTAATCCTACTTCTAGGGTCACAGGGAGGCTGGGGCCTATTTCAGCCAACACTGGGCGAAGGCAGGGTACACTCTGAAAAGCTTGCCAGACCATCGCAGAGCGACACACACAACCATTCACACTCACACTCAGTGGCAATTTAGAACAGCCAATTAGCCTAATGTGCATGTCTTTGGACGATGGGAGGAAACCGGAGTACCCGGAGGAAACCCACACAAGCATGAGAACATGTAAACTGCATACAGAAACACACCTGCCAGGCCCAGGGTCTTCTTGCTAACCAGTACACCACTGTGCCCCACTATTCTAGCTTCAGCCCATCATAATTTTAGTTTCCAGTTGGTGCAATCAACCAAACGCCCAATCAGTTGAGATCCATTCCAATAGTCAAATACAATTTTGTGACTAGTGATGCTGTCTAGTGTTTATGGGTTTATAAGATCGCTAGCTGTTACCATCTGAACTGATCCCACCATTTAAACCTTTGTTCTGTAATCCACTTGCTGGAAGCACGTGTGTACGTGTTTTGCTTGTTGCCTTACGGAAACTAAATAGTGGCAAACACAGATATGAACCTCTGCTTATCTCATCCTTTTGAGATGAAAGGATAAAACGGTTTAGACGGGAAATCAGCCCACTCCTAAACTTCACTGAAACTTAGCTGAAAAGAATTCACTGATCAAATCTTGGGGCCCTCACAAGTGTGGGATCTAATGAAACTTGCAACAACGATAGACCTCTTTAGAAAAGAAAATTTGAGCAGCACACTACTTGAAGTCTGAGCTGCTTTCAGAGCTGCTGATTGGCCAGCTGCTGTAATACCAATTTTGACATCATAAACTGGTGGATTAGAATCAGTGTATGGTTAATGTGGTCCCTTACCTGTCCTAGTAGGGGGTGTATTGCAATGCTATCCTTTACCTTTCCCAGGAGTGTTCAGTACACCAGATGCATCGATCTGCTGCAGCTGCAGAAGTTTGCGCACTCTCTCGCAGTTCATCGAGTTGTTTTGTTGCGTTCTGGCAATGAGAGCAGTGAGGCACAAACACACCAACCACCACCGGCTCTCCATTTTAGCTACAAGAATCCAGCTGGGGTAATGGAGCTGTTCAGATGGACTCCAGGTGTGGAAGGAATCGTGATGCAATTGCAGGTGATGCTACAAACACTGCACAGGATCAGAGGAAAAGCCACATTAAAGCTCAGAAGCTTTCACTACGTCATTACGGTTTACTCAGCCTGGCATGCTCTGGCTTTTCCGAGTGAGAGATGTGAATAAATCTCATAAGTGCATTAAACATTAACCTGATCACCCACTACAACCATGAAGACTTGAATAAACCACGCTATAGCCTTGCAGACAAAAGGTTAGTGCGGAATGTAAATTCCTCAGAACTGAAACAAAATTCATCAAAACGCAAAAACAAACATCAAATTTAATTCACTAAATAAATAAATAAATAAAAAGGTTGATTCTTAAGTCATTCATTAAATCCTAACACGACTCATTTCACCTACATTTCACTCAGGCATCAAAAATAACTTCAAACTCTAAACAAGTCATAATATCTTTATAAAGTTTAAGTACATCTCTAAACTTAAGTCTGACACGACATAGCCACATCAGTCATTTTCTGAACCACTTTATCCGATTAGGGTCGCGGTAAACATACTTAAGCATACTCTCACTCACTCATTTGCCAAATAATTTAATCTTACGGGGGGTCGCAGTGAGGCTGGACAATGCAGGAAACACCCTGAACAGCTTGCCAGTCCATTGCAGGACCAACCCACACACAACCATTCACACTCACACCTCGGGGCAAATTGGGAACAGCAAATTAGCCTACTGTGCATGTCTTTGAACTGTGGAATGAAACCAGAGCACCTATAGGAAACCCATACAAGCACAGGGCGATCAGACCACAAAAAAATACCCGTGGTGAGCCCGGGACTTGAACCCAGGACGTTCATGCTGTTGAGTGCTAAGCACTTAAGTGCTCATGAAATTGTGATTTGATCTCAGGAGGCATTTCGTAAACTGCACATGAAACACTATATAGTTTTAGATATTCATTCAACCTTAGAAAATAACTCACTAACCTAGAACACTTAAAGCCTAAAATGACTATAAAAACACGGCAAAAAAATAAAATAAAAATAAAAAAAATATTTAAAAATTATGCCAAAAAAGGGAATATTAAAAAGGTTTTTTGGGGGTTACTCTAATAAAATAAATAAATAGTTCTGCATTATATTTCAGATCCTCCAATAACGAATGAATCTCAGGACCTTTAGGTTAAATATTCATGAATAACACTGAAACACTGAACAATATTATAAACCTCATCATGGTGGGTTTACAATAAACCCACCAAAAAAATTAAAAAAAAAAACAATCAAATCAGCTGATACATGCATACAGCTACTCTGAGAAATAAATAAGAAAAAAACACCCCTTGGTTTAATTTTAATCCATCCAAATGAAATCACAGGAAAGAAACAACATTCAGGAAATCCCAGAACTTCTTTACTAAAAGGTCAGAAAATCAGGACTCTACCTTCAAAATGATATGCATTAAGCCTCACACGATGCAGAACCAGCCAACACAACCAACCAACACACACCAGCTTCACTAGAGCTGTCAACAGCAACATGGGCAGGGTCCTGAAATCGTCTCTGCCTCCTCCTCCTGCTCCTCCTCCTCCCTAACATCATTCCACACACACATATTCCTACATCACAGTGGAACACCGGGCTACCTGAACACCCTCATACACTCCAACTCACTCCTGAGGTTCCAACACTGCTTTTTCCTGAAAGCAACATTTCATCCATCACCAAGTTCACTCAGAGCCACAGTCTATAATCTTTACTGCCATAATGGACCATAATCAACTTCTTAAATCAAGAGTCAAAGCACATGTCACATCTTTCCTCTCCCAGTGTTTGATCTCAAGGCTACAGC
Organism: Tandanus tandanus; assembly: GCA_039654325.1. Classification (NCBI taxonomy): domain Eukaryota; kingdom Metazoa; phylum Chordata; class Actinopteri; order Siluriformes; family Plotosidae; genus Tandanus; species Tandanus tandanus. The sequence goes on from JBCNYH010000009.1 coordinate 4,602,253, forward strand.
AGCACCTAGTGGACAGGAAAGAGCAACACCAGAAGGGAAAGGGAGGAAAGCTGGGGATATAAACAGTGAGTAAACAAGAGAGAAGGGTAAATAAGGAATTAGGATAAGAAGGGAAAAGGATAGAAAAGGAAAGACAAACAGAGGGAATACAGGTAGGGGGAGTCAACGAAGGTAAAGAAAGAAGACAGAAGTAGAGGAAGAAAAGTTCGGTATGAGAAAAAGCCTGATATAGACACCCAGGAAAAGGTCTGAACCACAAGGCTCCAACCAGCAGTATAAATAAGTACCAGTAAAAACACTGGAAAGGTAACCCACAATGAGCGAGCACCTCATCCAGGAGTTGAACTCCTAGTTGCTTCACACTAAAGAAATCAGGATAAGCTCCAGCTCTAAGACACTAGGATCGAGTGAAAAGAGCCCAACAGACTTATGAAGGTATGAGAGGACTGCAAGAGAGCCAGAAATACAAAGAAACAAATTAAATAAGAATGGATAGTATGAGGCCTTATATAAGAAATTGTCCCTGAATTAGATTCATACTATAAATATATCCAAGGGAAAAGAAACAAACAAGGGGAGAGGGAGAAAAGTCAGGAACTGAAAGGAATGAAATGGATGAGTGGAGGAAAGAACCGAGAGGAAAGCAATGAGGAGAAACAAGTCAGTATTCTGTAATTACTTTTTAATGTTCAGAAAAGGTATATAATGAGGGGGGAAACTTGATTTGAAACACAGCTGCCTACTGAGTGCTTGTTCTGAAAGATTAGGCAACCCCACCATTCAGGCTGGAAGAACACACAAAAAAAAACCCAGCAAACACATATCTAGTGCATTATTTTAGGTGTTCTTCACTGGTTTTCATTCATAAAAACCTTTCACACACATCAGCACCACAAGGCCAATACACCCGTTAAACTAAGCCAAAAACATTGTTTACAGGTAATCATTTGGAACAGGGCCAGTTAGATATACAGTAACACCTCCTACTATTAAATGGGTTAGTACCTGATTTGGAACACAGCCATTCATGTGTATATAAACATTATTCTGAAGGAGAGGAGGGAAGGGAAGGGAAAAGGGGGGGGGGGGGGTGTGAATCACTAAAAGTGTAGCGTGATTAAATGCAGGGCTGCTGCCTTAAACTAAACATACTCTATATAGAGCTTGATTTAGAATACAGCCAGACATTGGACAGGTTTCAGATCTAATTCCGGAAAACCTGGTAGAGATTAACACCATGTTGATACACACACTAAAAGAAATGAGTAATACTTTAAAAACCAAAGTAGGTTTGGAACACATCCCATTTGAGAGAAAAAAAACCCAGAATCATTGGAAATTATTTTTTATTTTTTCATCACATGTAAAAACACTCAGATCCCAGCTTTATTTCCTGCTATTCACCCTTAAACTCCATTATTGTTACACAGCAGGAAAAATATGGTCAGGTTTCTACCCAGCAGGCTGTGAGGTCCGCACTCCTGTACAGGCCGGGACAAGTGCAATACGTCTGTAAGTGCACACACAGCATTGTCACCGATCCCAACCTGCACAGCAAGGGGACGACGAGGATGCACTGGGGCACACTACCGAGTCTGGGGCAGCCGCTGCCGCCCTCAGTTTTGCATGGATTTGCACAGCAGATGTAAAAATCAAGCAGAATGCAAACCAGCAAAACTGAGCGTGGACCAGCACCGTTAGGACCAGGACTGAACACGGGACGAGATCACCACCACATGAAACAAATACCCACAATGCACTGTGGGGTTTAGGACACAGTGCTGCAGAGACGGAAAGATGGATGAAATAAAGGAAAAAGAAACGAAAGCTTACAAGACAGGAAAAAGATACAGGTGAAGGAGGGGGGCAGCAGAGAAGGAAGAGTGAATGAAAATCTAGAAAGGAGATGGAGTGGAAAAGGGTGACAAAGTGCAATAAAAAAACAAACAGGAAAGGGAACTGGAAAAAAGACAAGACAGCAGGAAGGAAAAACAAAAGCGTGCAAATAAAGGACAAGAGGCAGAAAAGATGAGAAAAATGACATTTGATGAAAAAAGGAAAGAGAATGGAGGTAAAGAAAGAGGCTGAGGAAAACCAGAGAGACAATGTTTAAAAAGCACGAAAAGGTTTTAGATTAAACATGGTCCAAGAAAAGAAATAAAAAAAGAGATAAAGGGAGAAAAAAATAGAGAATACGGAAGGGAGAGAAGAAAGAAGGTATGATGAAGGGGATGGAGAGGAAAAGAACAGATACATGGAAGTAAGGGAACAGTGGAGAAAAGAAAATGGAGAGAAAGAAATACTCAAGTATGGAAAAAAAGGAGAGAAACAGGAACGAAGGGAGGATGATGCACAGGTTTGAGGCATAAAGAGCAGATGGAGGAAAAGGGAACAGAAAACAGGGAAAGACTACAATAAAAACAGAACAGGAGGAAACAATTGAACAGAACAAAGGATGGAAAAAAGGACAAGAGGAAGACGTCAAACACAAAGGTAAGCGAGCAAGAAGAAAGAACGTTCACTGCTGACTGACATGATTTATTCACAACCTTTGGGCCAGTTTTTAAGGTGGACCTTTCTGGAAACAGGAAGTGACGTGATGTGCCACGCCAGGAAGTGCCGCCTCGAAGCTGGGAGTACTTTAAGTGCTCACACTGCAGTAGATCACTGACACACTACCTGCACTATAAGCACTTTAGCACCACTCGAGCTCTGACCATGCCTGGGACAACGGGATGGAGGAGGAGAAGCAGGTCGCTGTCAGTTTTGCATAGATTTGCACAACTCTTGTTTTCTTGTGGTGCAACTATGCAAAACTAGCCGAGAACTGCACCAGAGTCGGGGGTTGGAAGCAGCGGGCGCTCGTCGCGACGCTAGTCACGGCCCCTCATGCCAGAAGGAGCACTTAGGGCAGTAGGTGCTAGTCTACTTCACTATCTGCACTAGATGCACCTTAGCACAAAGCCGTACGAGTGTCTCCTGTTGTGTTCAGGCTGATCGGAGTCACCACGGCCGGCGCATTGCTAGAAGTGCCTCCACTGCAGTAGATATTTCTTATTACTACCTGCACTGTAAGCACTTTGGCAATACAAAAGCACACTGTGGATTTGGAGGTACTTCTGTGTCCAAAAACTAAGGAACCTCGGATGTGTTGCATTAGACCTAAAGAAAAGAACAGACAAGAAACAAAAAAAAATTAGGGGTCATGTTCAAAACATGTGCATCATATTCACAGGAAATACCACATCGTGCTTATAAAGCACGTGTCACGTGATTACAACACCAGTCTCCCATCAGATTACGAAACATAATTAAATAAAAAACACGCACTAATTTACAGCACAAGGCGTCGCGTGAGAACAAAACCCAGAGCACGCGAGTGGTCGACCGCGCTGCGCGTTGGAATACCACGCATGCGCAGTTGCAGCATAATCGCGCGCGTGCGCGGTTAGCCCCATCCCCCCTCATGATAAACGGTAACATGGCGCCGGCGAGCTCGCGAGTTAAACCATTAACGTGAATGTTAGTCCACGTTTAAAAGCGTTCAGTCGCAACGACTAATTTCACACAAAGTACACAAATGTATATTTAAAAAATAAATAAATAAAACGTTCACAGCGACAAGACGAAACCGCAAATTAAAACTTAGGCTGTGTTGTTGCCATAGCGCTGCGCTAATGCTAGCAGGCTGATGCTAACTGCTAGCGTGTTACGAAGCAAGCACGCTAAGCACCTCAAATGCGGTGTGGGGGGTGGACAAAATGACGGGGAAATTAAATAGCCTGACAAAAAGAGTTGTAAATTTATTAAAAAGTGTAATAAAGTGAATTACAGTTAATAACTAACAAGTAATTTAAATAGGGTTTATTTTTTTTTAAACTAAACTGGTGCGTGCTAGCTGGTTAGCTCCATGAACACATCGTAACAAAACGAGCAGCTTCCCGACTAACAGCACACAATCTTCATTCCACAAAAAACCCACAACCTGTTATTTTTTAAGGTTTACAATTACAGCGTTAAATTGTATTAATCTTTTTTTTGTTCAACGCGCCACTTTGGCGTTGCTTAGCACTGGTTGCTAAGCTGCTGCGGTGGTGGTAGCAGTAGAGCGCGCGGCCTACGGAAGCTGCTCCCCACGCGCTGCTTGCTTACTGTTCACCGCGCGCGCTTTGTTCTGTTAACAATAAACGCGGTGAAGAGCTTTTTAAAAACAAGAAATCAGCCTGATCACATCCTCCGGTCGCTCATGTTGGGTTTGCTGGGGGTGTACTGGAGCTCAGATCGAACTGAAGAGCAAGGGTACGGTGCAGGGTTTTTCAAATCTCCCCCCTTCATGTTTTCATGGAGGAGCAGAGGGCGACCATGCGCCACTCTTTACTACACTGTTTATCAGCCATAGTTGCGTTTTATACACCGCCCCGTGCTCCTGAAATCTCCCTCCGCGCGCTAAATCAACCCCAAATCACGGATTACATCGTTCAAAATCAACGTTTCACGGCTCCTCGTGTTCGTTTGGGAACAAGAAACACGCACGCGACAACAGGTTCCCCGTGAATCAGGGAGCGAGAGTAAAGCCACTAGCTCACTGTGAAATCCACCATGTTCAACACACCACTCTCACACACACTTACCCCTGTTTAGTGCCGCTGTTCTGCCCCAAAATGTACCAAAACTGCACCACAAACTTTTACACGCCGCCGCCTGGAACGGGTCGCACGCGCGTCTGAGCCCCACCGCACCGGAAATATTCACCCAAACCAGTTTGTAGGTCGTAGTAAAACTGAGAAAGTGGCGCGAAGGAAAAGCTGCGTAAACCATGTGCTGAATGAAGGGCGGATCCCGCGATATACGCCCAGTCCCCCCCCTCTAGCTCATTAGCATAAACACTACTTCCGGTCGGAACGTAAATAACATCCCATAAAGCCTATAGAGCGCTTAATTTCATGTCTGTGTCATTACAGTCATGCAAACACAACTTTTTCAAAATTTACCCAAACTACAGCTCCCTCATATCCAAATCCATGCATTGTATATATATATATATTTTACGTATCACTCATTTGCCAAACCACTAGGGTTGCGGGGAGGCTGAAGCCTATCTCAGCCGACATCGGGCAACACCCTTAACAGCTCGCCAGACCATCTCAGGGCCAACACACATACACACAACCATTCACACTCACACCTAGGAGCAATTTGGAACAGCCAATTATCCTAATGTCCATGTCTTTGGACTGTAGGAGGAAACCGGAGTACCCGGAGGAAACCCACACAAGCATGGGCAGAACACAGATCCGCACAGATCCAGCCAACACTGGGCGAAGGCGGGGTTCACCCTGAGCAGCTCGCCAGTCCATCGCAGGGCAACACACACACAATTGTTTACACTTACACTCACACCTATTTGTCAGTTTTGCAAACTTCACAAAGAAACACCCGAGTCAAACCCAGGACTCAAACCCAGGACCTTCTTGCTGTGAGGGAGACCGTGTTAAAACTACACCACCAAGGCCCCCCTTACATTTCTCATTCACTCATTTGCCGAACCACTTTGTCCTTTTAGGGTCATGGGGTGCTGGAGCCTATCACAGCCGACACTGGGTGAAGGCTGGGTACACTTTATGTGTACTTGATTATGGCGTAGTGGTTAGCACATCCAACTCACAGCAGAAAGGTCCTAGGTTCGAGTCCCAGACTCGGCAAGGGTGTCTTCTCTGTGAAGTTTGCATGCTTGGGTGGGTTTCCTCCTCCCACAGTCCAAAGACATGCACATTAGGCTGACTAGCTGTTCCAAGTTGCCCCTAGGTGTGAATATGAGTGTGAATGGTTGTGTGTGTGTGTGTGTGTGTGTGTGTGTGTGTGTGTGTGTGTGTGTGTGTGTGTGTGTG
>JBCNYH010000009.1:4635957-4647552 GCA_039654325.1 Tandanus tandanus
GCCAGGCACGGAAGAAAACACTCCATGGCAACGCTGCTGTAACTTTCACTCATTGAGAAATGTTTCTCTGCTTGCATTAAACCCGGCCGATGACCCTTGGGTGATGCTTTTAATTTTTCAATATGATGTTATATTTGTTACAATATTATATATTTAGTTATAAACAAGGCCATTTGATTATTTTTCTGTAATAAATATAGCTTTGAAAGTGAAATTAATTTTAATATTTTAATAAATTTGTCCAGGCAAAAACGGGAATGTTTATATTTAAGAAGCTCTTATTATCCAGTACCATCAGAGGGTTATTTTAAGTCATAGTTTAAGTCATAGTTAATGAAAATCGGTTAATAGGTTGGTGAGATATGGGCTTTTATACATGAATGTCCACATGTGCGACAAGACCTTTGTCAATGACTGTAGGCTGGAGATAAAATCATATGAACTGAAAAATATAAACTACTTATTAACCGAGCGTGTGGTCTGTACAGAGAAATCTCAGCCCAAGGTCCTTAGTTCAGTCCGAGTTGAAAGCGACACTGAGATGTCTCTGTACAGAGCAAGCAAACAATGTTAATGAGTAATTTATTCTATGGCATCTTCACGAGGGCTTTGGTAGCTTTCAGCTTGTTTCCCTTCCAGTGATGAAAAAGCTTTCTGGTGAGTAGCGAATTCTTCATGGGAACACTTTATCCCTTAGTATACAACTTTTCTCTTCAAGAAAATGCTGAAAGCTTCTTTGGAAGCTGCTATAGATCATAGCACAGTGCAGCTAGCTAACGGCTAAGTTACTGTTTGGATAACCCTGGTCCAGATATGAATATAATAATATTAAATATTATTAGGCCACATAGATCATCCCAAAGTTGGGATGGTCATTGCAGTAATTGTTACCAATGCTGGTGGGATTCTCAGTGAAGAACCTTTCCTTTTCTTAGGCCTAGTGTGATGTACAAATATGGTAGGAACTGCATAAGCCCTCATCTTCTTTTTTTTTGTGGCAATATTGATCCTCCTCAAAATATGCTTGCTGAAAGGAGTGCAAGTTGAGTTTTCACATATATTCCTTAAATACCCCATAATAATCATTCTCTCAGTCATTCATTTGCCAAACTGCTTAATCCTACTAGGGTCCCAAGGAGGCTGGTGTCTATCTCAGCTGACACTGGGCGAAGGCAAGGTACACCATTAACAGTTTGCCAGACCATTGCAAAGCCAACACACACACACACACAACCAGTCACACTTATGTCCACATCAAACTGGAGTACCCAAAGGAAACCCACGCAAGCACTGAAATGCCTGAGCCCGGGACTCAAACCCAGGACCTTCTTGCCGTGAGGCGGATGTGCTAACCACTGCGCCAACATGCCTCCCAAATAATAATCGTGCTCTATATTTGAAAGCATAAAACTCTTTTAAAACTTTAATTAGAAGTATTGTGTAAAGCTGTGCAGGTGGAATGTCCCAGGGTTGTAGCAACCCTCTATGTGACATCACCACAGGGTGTGTATGTCTATTATTAAGTGTATGTAAGCCTCCATCGGTTAGAGATGACCATGGAAGAAGCTTCCTATGTCCTTCCTCGGCAGTGTTATTGGTGGCTGTGAAGGCCTGTGTTGGAAAGGCAGTCCCTATTCCAGTAGACACACTTGTTGGTGGTGGCAGCTCTGCTGGTGTTGCAGCGCTGTTTTCTGCTAGCCCTCTTGTCTGCTGCAGCGTCCATCAGCTTCTACTCCAATGATTAGAGTTGTTGGTGCAGGGTACCTCTCCATGCTGTGTGGTCAATGTCAATGTCAAGGGCCTTCATGTCTCTCTTGCAGACATCTTTGTATTGCAGCTAGGTATGGCCCGTAGCTCTTCTTGCAGCTGCCATCTCTCCATTAGGTGATGAGTTTGAAGGTCATGTGACACACTGGCAGGAAATTGTGACATAGAGTCAGAGGAACTTCGAGTCTAATCGGTCTTCCCGTTACCTGGGACATCTACAAGTAACACAGCTACAAGTAACTTGTCTATTTTATATCTGCAAACAAAATTTACCGAACACAGTTTTCTGTAAGTATAGTCTCATTATTGTCAGGTTGTTTATGCAAACCATTTGTTTCTTCTGTCTAATTCTTTTGGCAGGACATACATCTGGACTCCTTTCTCCCATTGATTGATGCATTTAAATTCCATTCAGACATCCATGGTATGCCAATATACACACTATATCAGGGATGTCCAATGTTATCCACAAAGGTGTATGGGTGCAGGTTTTTACTTCAGCCAAGCAGTAGGTACACTTTCCACTTGTTTCAATCACTGATCTCAAAAAAAGATTACTTTGCACATTAGTCTTTAAATTTTTGAAGCCGGGTGGCAGCCATCTTGGTGAGACCACCTTGCATGAAGATATCAAAAAAAGGAGCCGATGAAAGCCAACACGGCTCGAAAAATCAGAAATTTTTACTGCGGACATTCAGAATACCTTAAATTCATATAACTTTCACCGATATTTGTAATTAATTGGAAAAATAAAAAAAGCCCTGCATAGCTAAAATTTGCCAAAAAAAAAAAAAAAAAAGGTTTTAAAATGAAATGTACCTACTGGATGTAATTATTTCCACTTTCTCCATCTTTTCATGCTACCTGGGTATAACTTTTAATAGTAATGTGGTCTCACCGAGATGGCTGCCACCTGGCTTCACAAATTGAAACACTAATGTGCAATCTAATCTTTTTTTTTATTTTATTTTTTTTATCAGTGATTGAAACAGGTGGAAGGTGTGGCTACTGCTTGGTTGAAGTGAAAACCTGCACCCACACTGGCCCTTTCTTAATAAAATTGGACATCCCTGCATTATATGAACAAAATTTTATAGACACGACCATCTAACCCATATGTAGCTTCTTCCCAGATGAAAAAGATGAAAGCACACAATTGTGCAGGATGTCTTCATCTGCTGTTGGGTTACAATTTCCCTTCACTAGAACTAAAGGGTCAAACCTGCTCTAGCATGACTGTCCCCCTGCTCTCTCAGTGAGCTTCATGAAGACATGCCTTGCCAAGGTTGGAGTGGGGGAACATAAGTCGCTTGCATAGAGCACTGACCTCAACACCACTGAACACATTAGGGATGAACTAGAATGCCAACTGCCCCAAGTGCTCCCTCCTGACATTAGTACCTGACCTTAATAATGCTCTTGTGGGTGAATGATCACAAATACCCACAGCCTACAATCTAAAATCTAATGTACAGCCTTCCCAGAAGAGAGAGACTTATATTAACAGTAAAGAGGAATGGAACCTGGAGTCCGACCATCAAGAAAAACATGAGTGCTATGGTCAAGTGTCCAAAAAATGTGTCCATATATTGTATATACAAAATTCTAGCTGCAGGGACAGCATGGTGGTGCAGGGGTCAGCACTGTTGCCTCAGCAAGATTTTTCTGGGTTTGAATTTTGCAGTTGACTGGTAAGTTAAAAGTGTGGACGAAAAACAAAACAAAACAATATTAGACAAGATAAAAAAACTCTTGACCTCTGCATTTGAATGTGATATTAAATATTAGAAATGTAAACCTTCAACTGATTTTTTCCCCCACCAAGAAACCAAAGGGTGTGTAAACTTTTGCACTCAACTGTATGGCATCGGTCAAGATAAATATTGCAGTTAAAAAGTTAAAAATTGTGCACCCAAGGCGAAATGGATGTCACATTCTTTTTGATCTTGTTTTGGGAATAATACGAAGAGCTCTTTTCCAAAACACGACAAGCGACATGTTCTTGAAAAACGAGTTAGTGATACTGTAGCGCCCCATTCAGTGGCTGGATCAAACGTTTTTTCACATTTATTTGTGAAAGTTTGGGGAGGAGTTCATTTTGGTCATTTATTTGCTAATACTAATAATTTTATGGAGGGCTTAAATTAATTCCTTGTAAGTTGTAAATGATGCAGACATTGTAGATATTGATGAGGAGTGAGGTACCCCGGTACACTCTACACCCCTGCCTAACTAACTTTGACATGAAATTGATTGCTGGTGGATTTTTCATCCTTCATTCATTCATTCATTTTCTGAACCGCTTAATCCTAATTAGAGTCGCGGGGAGGCTGGCACTCATCTCAGTCGACCCTGGGTGAGGGCAGAGAACACCCTGGACAGCTCACCAGACCATTGCAGGGCAGAAACTCGCTGACGACAAACCAACGGCCTACTCTTTTCGAACGACAGCAATGGTTCTTTTACATCCCTCTCAACGCAGACAGTGAGAGAAATGGCTGGCCGTTGATAACCCAGGGGACAGCAGTGACAACTCCGACCTTTGGATCAGTAAGCTAGCACCCTACCACCGGGCCACCACTGCCCCATTATACAGTCTACTACTTTAAATTATTTCAGGATTTACTGGTTGTAGCGATGACATCACAGCCACAGATAAGTGTCCAGAATTTTTTTGCAATAAAATCAAAGAAATAATAATGTGAGGGAAAAGGATTTGACAGCCATAAAATAGTGCCTTATAGTGTTTTCGGTGTGTTCTGGCCAAATAATTTCTCCAAGCTGGGGTGATAACTCGTTCACACACTTTTAGGTTTAGTTATAACATGTCATGAGAAAACTCCAAAAACCTGATTCACACTCATGTGTTATTGTTCATCTTAGCACTTAATAATAATAATAATAATAATAATAATAATAATAATAATAATAATAATAATAAAACTTAATAATAACATTATTAATATACAGAATGTACTGTAACATAAAAAAATCACTCTCCTGCCATCTTGTGGTACAAAACAGAATGTCATCAAGCTAGACGCATGAGTCATGGTAAAAATAAAATAAAATAAAATACAAATACAAAGGTTAAGACATGAGTGAATATTAAAGAGATAAGAGCAGAAAAAGAGCAGGAAGTAATCAGGAAAAATTCATGAGTTTTTTCTATCCTTATATATATATATATATATATTTGGAACATCCAATATGTGCCATATGTGCATGTCTTTGGACTGTGGGAGGAAACTGGAGTACCCAGAGGAAACCCATACAAACATGAAAACTTTACACAGGAACGCCTGAGGCTGGGAATTGAACCCAGGACCTTCTTGCTGTGAAGCAGACATGCTAACCACTACACTCCACCTCAACTCTTCAGAGATATGCACATTTCTAACTACAACCACATTATATGTCCGAAAATATTTCGAAAATATGGTTGTAACCAAGCCTCTAAATAACAATCCATATTTACAGGTGGTGGCATGGTAGTGCAGTGGTTAGCACGGCTGCCCCACAGCAAGATGGTCCTTAGTTCGATTCCTGGGCTCGTGGCGTTTCTGTGTGGATTTTGCATGTTTTCCCCGTGTGTGTGTGTGGGTTTCCTCCCACAGTCCAAAAACATGCACAATAGACTAATTGGCTGTTCCAAATTGCCCCTAGGTGTGAGTGTGGATGGTTGTGTGTGTATTGGCCCTGTGATGGCCAGGTTGTACTCTGCCCTCGCCCAGAGTTGGCTGAGATAAGCGCCAGCCTCCCTGCGACCCTAATTAGATTGAAGCAGCTTAGAAAATGAATGAGTGAATTTACAGGTAATTCTGATTTTGATTATATTGGTGATGTTTGAACAGTTGCACTTTAGTGTCATCTACTGGATTTTAAAATGTATTGCACTCTGCTAGTCAGCTCGATGGTATCGTGGTTAGCATGTTTGTCTCACAGCAAGAAGGTCCTGGGTTCAAGTCCTGGGCTCAGGTTTTTTTAGTGTGGAGTTTGCATGTTCTCCCTGTGCCTGCGTGGGTTTTCTCCTGGCACTCTGGTTTCCTCCCAAAGTCCAAGGCCATGCACATTAGGCTAACTGGCTGTTACAAATTGAAACGAGGTGTGAGTGTGAATGGTTGTGTGTGTGTTGCCCTGTGATGGTCTGGCAAGCTGTTCAGGGTGCACCCCACCTTCGCTAAGTGTCGGCTGTGATGGGCACCAGCCTCCCCGCGACCCTAATAGGATTAAGCTGTGAGAGATGATTTGAGCCTGGTTGTGCTTATGAATGCTACAATTTCTGTGCTGATAAGAAAACAAAGAAAATTATTGATATTGTTTGTTTGTTTGTTTTTAAAGCAAATTCACCAGTACTTTGTAAAAATTTGACTGAACAACTGTCACTGAGTATTGGACTAATATTTGACCAGGAGTGTGTATACTGTGAACTAGCCACCACTGCACTGAGGTTCAGATTCAGCTCATTTGCTGGTAGATTTTCAGTTTTTTTCTATTCCCAGAAACTTCTGTCATGTTGTTCACAAATGAGTCAACTGTCTTTTCCTGTTTCATTTCTTGCTAACAGAAACCACACCTGCATGCCAAGATGTTTGTTCTTAGTATGTTAGATCCTAAAGGCATCTTTTAATGTTAACATGTGATAATTCATTAGAGTCACACCCTCTCACTCACAGACTCACCGAACCGCTTAATCCTAATTAGGGTCGCAGGGAGGGACACTGGGCGAAGGTGGGCTGTACACCCTGAACAGCTCGCCACTCCATCACACACAACCATTCACACTCAAACTCATACCTAGGGGCAGCCAGTAAGCCTAATGTGCATGCCTTTTGGACTGCGGGAGGAAACCAGAATACCCAGAGGAAACCCGTGCAAACAACATGCAAACTCCACCCAAAAATGCCCTCGCCAAGCTCAGGACTCAAACCCAGGACTTTCTTGCTGTGAAGCGGACGTGCTAACCACTACACCAACATGCTGCCCTCATTAGAATCAGAATGATAATAAAATTCTGTAAAGAATAACTGACGTTGCCCTGCGATGGCTGGCGAGCTGTCTATGGTGTACTCTGTCCTCGCCCAGAGTTGGCTGAGATCCAAATTAGGAGTAAGCGGTTAGTTCCCTGCGACCCAAATTAGGAGTAAGCGGTTCAGAAAATTAATGAATGAATAACTAACTTTGTGTTGATGAAACAATTATACGGATGGACTTCACCCAGATGTATGGTATCATTCCACCACTAGGGGGCACTTTAAATGCTCTTTGTAAATTTGTAAATGTGCATCATTATCCTGAACATAGAAGCAGATGTGATTTTGAAGTTTCTGAGTGTTACCGTGGCTACTCATTAAAGATTTCCCCTGACTCATTTCCCATGGATTGAGACAAACCATACTTGGCCCAGTATTTAGTCTTTCTCTACATAGTTACCACCTAGGGTCACACACACTTCTTCCATTGCTGTGGACACCTCGCCTATGGAAGCCTGCAGGTTGCATCAGGTTCATCGTCTGGGAAGTGCTTGGACTTCAAAAATGATTAGGATCAATCAAATGGTTGGAAAGAGATGGGAGTCAGATGGTGCGAGGACAGGAGAGTAAGGTGGGTGAGGAAGGATTTCGTATCAGTCATCTCATGCCATGATATACTGAGTCCAAGTCTTGGGTTACTGGAAACAGGAAGTGAGATAAAATCTTGGGAATTCTGTAATTATTGACACCAAACTTCAGGAATGTGTGAAAGAATAATAATAATAATAATAATAATAATAATAATAATTGTATGAGGAATAACAATTCATTGTTTTCCTTGAAAGGTCTCCTCAGGTTCGTCTTCCTCCACAAGAATATTCGTGTTCCCCATACTGATTTGGACAACATCAGAAACAAATGCCGTGTGTACCTTCAGGGCACGGAAGAAGATCTCCACAAACCTCACACTAGGCATGAACCCTAGTGATCACCTGAGACACACATCTTTCACACACCGACTGACTGAGAGCAGCTACTGCACGACTGTGTGTGTATGTGTGTATTCATAACTAATAATTGCTGATATAATAGCAGTGTGTAAGTGTATACTCATCACGCTGATTAATGATGCTTTGAGTGATGTCATGCTTTGATGAATATGATTGAGGTCCTCATTGATCAGCTAAATGTCAGCTGTCAGACACATGGCCTCGAGGAGGATCTCAAACAAACACACACACACACAGACACACAGTGCAGTATAAAGAGCAAGTGTGTGTGTGTGTGTGTGTGTCTGTGTGTTTCTTGGTTCCGTGGTTCCTTGAGTCTGTGCAATTATTGATTAGCAACTGAAATCAATTCATCTCAAAATCACGAAAAAACACAGATTTCAGATTCGCCTGCAAACCCGGCTGGAATTACGTATCGATCAGAAATAATAATATCTCAGCTTTGATACAAAGATAGAAATATGTACTAGGGCAAGGTGACTGAAGTATATGCAAGAAGTTACACAAAGCAACCACTAGATGGCAGTAAGTGTCCACCGCAGTGATGGATCTCACATCTCTCATCTCTCTCAGTAAATCCATAACTGCTCTCTCTCTCTCTCTCTCTCTCTCTCTCTCTCTCTCTACTTGTCTTGATTTAACTGATGGACAGGCATGGTTAAGTCAATAAGGGCGGAGCTTGAGTCAAATGTAATCAACCACATCCACAGCATGACCACCAGTCTTTCTTTTATTATATTGTATAGTGCTGTATGTAGTCTACTGTATAATCTGTTTTATAGCATGTAGAGTTTCCCCCCCCAGATATGTTTGTTGTCTGGTACCGATTCCTGACCTGGAGAGATGATAAATGTCCCCTTATGGGGGGTGGATAGAGCTTTCCCTCCAAGTGTGTTAGGCCGCCCCCAAATATGCATGCGCAGCAGTTCGAAAAGATGCGGGTGGTAGAATGCATGTCACTGAGGAGGCATGTGCATGCTTACTCCCCTTCCTGATTGGTGGTGGTTGTGTGATAGGGAAGGCAGTACTTGAAGGGTGGGAATTGGATACAACTAAATTAGATGAGAAAATCTGAAAAAAAAAAAAAATGAATGAAAAAAGTATAAATTAAAAAATTTAAAAAGACGTTCCCTTATGCAAGCAAAGCAAACTTCATTTTTCTGGCACATAATGTTGCTGGGCCTTGACCGGACCAGCTGAACACAGCCAGCACTTGTATGTGGGCTGAAAAATGGGTCCCATAATGGGCCCCAACTCAACGGCCCACATGTGTATGTGGGCCACACATGGATTATGCTTGATTCTTATATATTAATTAGCATAGTTAGCTGTATGATTAGGGCGGCACCATTAGGTTAGCACATTCGACTCACAGCAAGAAAGTCCTAAGTACAGTCCCGGGCTCGGGCTTTTCTGTGTTGAGTTTGCATGTTCTCTCCAGGCTTGTGTGGGTTTCCTATGGGTTCTCCAGTTTCCTCCCACAGTCTAAAGACATGCGCAGTCAGCTAGTTGGCTGTTCCAAATTGCCCCAGTTGTTTGTGTGAGTGTCACTGGTTGTGTGTGTTAGTCCTAAGATGGACTGGCAAGCTGTTCAAGGTGTTTCCCGCCTTCACCTAGAGCCCTGAGGACCAGCCTCCCCACGACTTTAACAGATTAAGGGGTTCAGGCAAATCAGTTAGTGAGTGCGTGAGTGAGTACATGGCCACCAAGTGAGCATGACCCCAAAAATGGTAATTTTAACTGATGCCAAATTGGCAAGCCAAGGTGGGACACCTACGCTGGGTGGGTTACTAATGGGAAATAAATTGGGGAGTTGAGATGGGACCACTATGGAACCCAAGTACAAGTGCTGGCTGGGTAAAAACAATGCTCTGTAATCAAGGTGAAAGGCAGTCCAATAAAACATTGGCAGTGTATGTAGTGTATTGCAAAATATTATATCTTTTACAGGTCTACATCAACTATTTGTCGCATATCTCTAACATAAATTTTCAAATTGTTTGCAATTATTGGGGTTAATAGATTATCATTGTATTTGGTTAGATTATTTTCAATTTAATTTTCACTTTCGATATAATCAAGCAATTAAAAGCAATCGGGAGGCTAACTTTTTAAATTTGCAGTGTGATAAGTTAGTGGTTTATTCAGTCACCTAGGCTATATAAACAAGAGATTCGCCAGTCATCAAATCTCTGCAATACCACATCTGCAGTCACTCTGGGTGAATGTACGAATTGAGAGTTTTCGTCTTGGCTTCTTCTTTTTTTTTGGATGACAGGGACTTTTTTTATGGAGAGTGACAAGTGCTATTAAGTTGCTTTCATCTCCGAAGGTATGGAGTGCATGCACTCTCTCTTCGTCAATGTCTCTCTCAGCTCACAGTTGCTTGGCTCTGTGGGAGTGGCTCCAGGCTGCTTTTTCTTGATTTATAGGGCACTGGGGATGGAGGGAACATGACTTATAAAACTAGGCTTCAGGACTAGTGCACTTAAACTATACAGCAGAGGTTTAGCCTGGTCCTGGTCCTGGAGGACTCCCTGTCCTGCACATTTTAGTGCCCCTTCTTTATCACATACACTTCAAGTCAAAGGTGCTGTTAATTAGGTAATTAGATAAATCAGGTGTGTTGGGAACAAGGAAAACCCCAAAATGTGCGAGGCGGGGGGTCCATCAGGGCCAGGGTTGGGAACCTCTGGCAAAGATCTCTGAACTGAGAACACAGAGCTCTAGGAACAGGGACAGGGAGTTCTCCCAGTGCTTGTGTGGGTTTTCTCTGGGTACTCCAGTTTCCTCCCACAGTCCAAAAACATGAAAAACATGCACATAGGGCTAATTGGCTGTTCCAAATTGCCACTAGGTATGAGTGCGAATGGTTGCATGTGTTGGCCCTGCGATGGTCTGGCGAGCTATTAATGGTGTATCCTGCCTTCGCCAGTGTTGGCTGAGATAGGCTCCAACCTCCCCGCGACCCTTACAGTAGGATTAAGCGGTTCGGTAAATGAGTGAGTGAGTGAACAATTAACATTTCAGAACAAAGGTGAGGTGGATGTGGCTGAATAGTCCCCAAGAGGTAATGTCAAGAGGACTATTAAATTCAGCAACATCCGCCGACCCTGAGCTAAAATTCCAGTGATGTTACTGGACCTATAGTGAGAACCCTTTATTACAGGACCTTGGACAATTATAAGATACAGGGAATTTAGTCTCCAGGGAATAAATTACAGGGCCCTTGGGCATCTTTTGGAGTATATTCTTAAAAAGCTTGAGTCGAGGCAACTGGACTTCTTTTTGTCATTTTTTTAAGACGTTTCGCTTTTAATCCAAAAAGCTTCATCAGTTAGAGAATCTGGTGGAAAGTTCCAGCCTTATATAGGCTGAGGAAAAAACTCTCAAGTTACATGCGAATCACTAAATCCATTCCATTGTTTGTTAGGGTCCTTTGTCCACCTGGTTTGTATATGGTGTCGTTTGGTCACCTGAATAAAGGTGTGAAGTGGAGTGAAACCTCTTGGGAAAAAGATCCAGAGCTGCCTTGTAAGTGCTTGGAAGGTGAAACCTCAATCCGCCTCCTCGGTTTAATGCTGGTTTTTCCTTCTTCACATAGATGGCTTCTTTTACTCTTCTTTCAAACCATCTCTCATCCAGAATCTGTATACTGCTGTCCTCAAATGAGTGTCCCTTGTCCTTGAAATGCCATGGACCTCTGAGTCTTGACCTGAAGAGGTGCCTCTCCTGTGTTGCGCCATCCGTTTGTGCAGTTGTTGTTTAGTTTCTCCTATGTACCGGTCTGAGCGCTCCTCGCTGCACTGGACTGCATACACAACGCCGCTCAGCTTCTCTTTGGA
>JBCNYH010000009.1:4647652-4668339 GCA_039654325.1 Tandanus tandanus
ACTCAGTGGACAGCAACATCAAGTTCACCAGAGAAGATGCACACAACAACAAGTTACCTTTTTTGGACTGTGCTGTATACATGGAGGAGGATGGAAGTCTCAGCACTGGAGTCTACAGGAAACCAACACACACTGACCAGTACCTGCTTTTTGATTCACACACCCACTGGAACACAAACTTTTCAAAATCAAGATGCAGGAAAAAGAAAAAGAACAAAGTCATGTCAAGAAAGCAAACCTGCGAATATCCAAAATGGGCTTTTGTCAAATCAGCAAAGAAATCCAGAAGGAAAAACACGGCATCCAACAGAGAGGAGAAGAAGAGCGGGGCAAAAATGTTGTTATTCCATATGTGGCAGGAGTGTCTGAGAAACTTCAAAGGATTTTCTCTAAACATGACTTTCCAGTAAATTTCAAACCCAACACCAACCTCAGACAAAAATTTCCACATATATCTCAGTCCACATATATCTCAAGGACAAGGGACACTCATTTGAGGACAGAAATATTTAGATTCTGGACAGGGAAGAGAGATGGTTTAAAAGAAGAGTAAAAGAAGCCATCTGTCATCATCATCATCGTCATCATCATCTTCTTCCGCTTGATCCAGGGTCGGGTCGCTGGGGCAGCAGCTTAAGCAGTGAGGTCCAGATGTCCCTCTCCCCAGCCACTTCCTCCAGCTCTTCTGGGGAGGACACCAAGGTATTCCCAGACCAGCTGAGAGACATAGTCCCTCCAGCATGTTCTGGGTCGACCCCGGGGTCTCTTCCCGGTTGGACATGACTGAAACACCACACCAGGTAGGCATTTGGGAGGCATTTTAATTAGATGCCCGAGCCACCTCAACTGGCTCCTCTCAACATGAAGGAGCAGCGATTCTACTCTGAGCTCCTCCCAGATGACCGAACTTCTCACTCTACCTCTAAGGGACAGCCCCGCCACCCAGCGAAGGAAGCTCATTTCAGCCACCTGTATCTTGTTCTTTCGGTCAGTACCCAAAGCTCGTGGCCATAGGTGAGGGTTCGAACATAGATCAACTGGTAAATTGAGAGCTTTGCCTTCCGACTGAGCTCCCTCTTCACCACGATGGACCAGTACAAGCTTTGCTTTACAGCAGAGGCTGCACCGATCCGCCTGTCCATCTCCCATTCCATCCTTTCCTCAGTCGTGAACAAGACCCCGAGATACCTAAACTCCTTTACTTGGGGCAGGACCTCATTCCAGACCTGGAGGATGCATTTGAAGGTGCTGATTCTCATTTCGGCCACTTCGCACTCAGCTGCAAATTGCTCCAATGAGAGCTGGAGGTCTCAGCTTGATGAAGCCAAAAGGACAACATCATCTGCTAAAAGCAGAGAATCCCTTAACACCTTGGCTGCACCTAGAAATTCTGTCCATAAAAATTATGAACAGAACCGGTGACAAAGAACAGCCTTGGCGGACTCCAACCCTCACCGGAAACGAATTCGACCTGTTGTTACCAATGTGGACCAAGCTCTGGCTCCGGTGGTACAATGACCTAATGGGCCATAGCAATGGATCCGGTACCCCGTACTCCCAGAGCACACCCCATAAGATAGCCCAAGGGACACAGTCGAAAGCCTTCTCTAAATCCACAAAGCACATGTGGACAGATTGGGCAGACTCCCATGCCCCTCCAGGATTTTGTGTGTAGATTGACAGACTCCCATGCCCCTCCAGGATTGTGTAGATTGAGTGTGTAGAGCTGGTCGAGAGTGCTGCGGCAAGGATGAAAACCACATTGTTCCTCCTGTATCCGAGGTTCAACTATTGGTTGGATCCTCCTCTCCAGTACTCCTGCATAGACTTTCCCGGGTAGGCTGAGGAGTGTGATTCCACGATCGTTGGAACACACCCTCCGGGTCCCATTTTTAAAAAGGGGAACTACCACCCCAGTTTGCCAATCCAGAGGTACGGCCGCGATGACCACGCAATGTTGTAGAGACGTGTCAACCAAGACAGTCCTACAACATCCAGAGCCCTGAGATATTCAGGGCGGATCTCGTCCACCCCCGGAACCCGACCACCAAGGAGCTTTTTGACTACCTCAGCGACCTCAGCCCCAGCAATGGATGGACCCCCTCCCGAACCCCCAGGGTCTTCCTCTTCCACGTAGGGCATGTTGGTGGGATTGAGGAGGTCCTCGAAGTATTCCTTCCACCTCCCAACAACATCCCCAGCTGACGTGAGCAGCTCCCTATTTCTACTGTAAACAGCATTTATGGAGTACTGCTTCCCTCTCCTGAGGCGTCGGATGGTGGTCCTGAACCTTTTCGAGGCCAACCAATAGTCGCTTTCCAGACCCTCATCAAACTCCTCCCACACCTGAGATTTTGCATCATTGACAGCCTGGGCTGCAGCACATTTGGCCTGCTGTTTGACCTCTCTGTTGCCTTGGGAGTCCCACAGCCCAAAAAGACCCGATAGGCCTCCTTCTTCAGCTGGAAGGTCCCCCTTGCCACAGATGTCCACCAGCGGGTTCGGGGGTTTCCGCCACGGCAGGCACCGATGACCTTCCGGCCACAGCTATGGGCTGCTGCCTCAATAATGGAGGCATGAAACATGGCCCATTCGGCCCTATGGATAGAAACACTATAAGTACTCAGTTTCCCTTGCCCGGATGCGGGTTACCGCGTTCCCCTCCTGAAGCCAGGCCTGGGGGAGGGGCTCCAAGGCGAGTGCCTGGTGGTCGGGCTTCTACCCATGGAGTCTGGCCGGGCCCAGCCCAAAAAGGAGACATGGGTCCGCCCTTCCATGGACCCACCACCTGTGGGAGGGGCTATAGGGGTCGGGTGCACTGTGAGTTGGGTGGCAGGCGAAGGCATGGGTTCTGTCGGACCGATCCTCGGCTATTGACTCTGGCTTCTCTATGCCAGCTATGTGAAGAAGGAAAAAACAACATTTAACCGAGGAGGCAGTTTGAGGTTTCACCTTTCAAGCACTTACAAGGCAGCTCTGGATCTCCTTCCCAAGAGGTTTCACTCCACTTCACACCTTGATTCAGGTGACCAAACGACCCCATATGCAAACCAGGTAAACAACCCTAGTGGACAAAGGACCCTAACAAGCAATGGAATGGATGAGGGGGACAGTGATTTGCATGTGACTTGAGAGTTTTTTCCTCAGCCTATATAAGGCTAGAACTTTTGGATCAAAAGCGAAACGTCTTCAAAAAAATGACAGAAAGAAGTCCATTTGCCTCGACTCAAGCTTTTTAGGATTACCATGACCTGGATGATTGAGAAGCTACACCAACGCTTTGGGAGTATAAGACTTCAGAAATATAGATCACTGGAGTCCCAGTAAAACCCTAAGATGGCCTGTAACAAACAGGCTGTAAGAAGAGCACAGATATATGGGATTGCCTGGATTTATAGGGCTCTGTAAACATAGATTCTTTGACTGGGAGTATAGGGTTCCCAAATAAATGAGGCCTGGGTATAAAACTAGAGTCTTGATGAGGGGATCTTTATAGACAAGGGAACATGAAGCACTAGGAACCCTGAGACTGAGAAACATAGGGCATTGTTATCGTAGCATCCTGAACAAATAGGGCAGGAAACCAGGACACTCTGGTTCTACAAGTACATTCATGTGTGATGGAGGGAAGACCATAATACAACGCATAGCATCTCTTCTTCTTCTGGAGAAACGGAAGAGGGGAAAAAATGACAAGTCTGTTATTGAATACGCAACACTTGGTGCTGTTTGTCTCACTCACTCTTTCCCCCACACTCTTCTTATACTTCAATCAACCACAGGCAGCATGATAGTAAATAATTCAGTAGGTGTTATGCTTGTGTTTGGGGGTATGTGAGGGTGTTTGGATATTCTGCTCTGCCATACCTCAGCTGAATCTCTCCTAAGTTTGATGTTCTGGGTAAACATTTGCTCCTACGTTAATATTTCACGTTGTATTCATTTGTAAAATCCAAATATCTGCAGGCTTGTGTGATGGAGATAAGGAAAGTGTTTATGCACACAAAGAACATTCTAATGTTGGCAGGAGGAAGTCTGCATTAATAATTAATGCTAAAATTGAACACAGGCAGACACAATGAATACAGGTGTAACAAAACCAGATTTAATGCTAATAATGAAAGGAAACAAACAAAAAAGAGTTAGGGCTAGTACAGTTTATTAGCAAATTTACAACACCAGAGAAAACTATATCTACTGAACAGCGCTCACGGCTAAGGCGCAGCATTCACGTGGTTCTGGCTCATTGTATTTTTATTTTATTTGATTTTATTGAGTGTTGCATAATCAGTGCAAACAAATAGAGTTTGGTTGCAATGCTGAATCCAGTACTGCAGTTACCAAAACTTAAGAGATTTATCTTAAACTTGAATAAACAATCCCAAACCAGCGAACACAGGTATCATTTGATGGAACTGGTAGCTAGGAAGCAAATATGGACAAACACGAGTTCACTTTACACTAGAAATTACTTTATATGATGTTCCAATTTAATCACATTCATTCATTCATTCATTCATTCATTCATTCACCGAATCCTACTCGAGCCATTAGGAGGATGGAGCCCATCTTAGCCGACTCTGAGCCAAGGCAGGGTACATCCGGGAACAGGTCTTCAGTCCATTGCAGGGCCAACACACACACAACAATTCATGCTCACGCTCACACATAGAGGCAATTTGGAACAGCCAGTTAGCCTACTGTGCATGTCTTTGGAGTGTGAGAGGAAACCACAGTACCCTGTGGGAAACCCATGCAAGCGCAAGGAGAACATGAGAACTCCACACAGAAGCTCCCTTGCTGACCCAGGACTCAAACCCAGGACCTTCTTGCTCTGATGTGGACCTGCTAACCACTACCCCACTGTGCTGCACCCATTTATTAGCAAGCTTACCTGAAATACTCTAACAAATAGTCATATTACAGTGAATGGTTATTGATAAAATACTAACCTGCACATTTTTTGTTATGTCACAAAAATGTGAAGGTCTGGTGTTGTTTTTCATTCATTTGAAGGAGATGAGCTTACACTTCTCTATGCTCATGCTATAAATCTACTGAAACTCTTTGTTCATGTGGCTGTTCCATGATATTCTAGTCTCTGCAGATTTTTTCTCCTTGACATTGAATATAAAAGACAAATAACAATACAAGTGCTTACTGTGTTGGTGTTTGGTGTCAAACTTGAGCAGAGAGGCCCTTTTTATTTTACAACCTTTGCCTTGAGCGGCCATAAATGTAACATCTGGTTTATAACAACATACTTGGAGACAGAGGGGAATGTGAAGAACTTGACTTGATTGATGCTGACTGAGTTGTTTTTATAGGAATAAAGTTATTGGTAATTAAAGCTACAAGCACAAAAGGGTGTAAAGTACTAAGACCAAGCTGCTAGCATTAGTTCAGATTAATTCATGACATCCATCCATCCGTTCATTATTTATACCCCTTATCCATCAGGGGTGTGGGGTAGGAGGATCCAATTCCAGGTGATTTTGGTGAGAGACGGGCCTACATCCTGAAGAGGTCGCCAGTCTATTGCAGGGCTAAAACAGACATAAACAAATATTCACACTCATATTCACTTGCATGGGCAAGTTAGCATAACCAGTAGACCTAATGTGCATGTCTTTGTACCATTAGAGGAAACCAGAGTACCTGGAGAAAACCCACCCAAGCACAGGATGGACGTGAGCATAGGTGTCTCAGAATGTACTCAGTTTACTGCTGAAAATGTAAATATGTACCTATTGGCACACTCAGAAAGCACTGAAATCTGTTATGTGCAACGTACATGGACCACATGCACAGAAGTATTCTTCCTAGCTAATATTATCTAATTAGTACAATAATAATAGCAATACATATCTAATTAGCAATTACATAGCTCTGTTGCTATTTCTTAAAGGTAGTAGTGTCAGGCATGTGCTGTGTCTCCAGATTTATTACTGTAAAGTGTAAACAAAATTGTTTAATCAGCTTAATTTTTATGCCTCCACACCGGCGATATTCAGGGCTGAAGGCATTCTGTTTCTGGGTTGTCTGTCCGTCCAGGCCATTCTTCTGAACAAGATATTTCAAGAACACTTTGAGGGATTTTCTTTGAACTTTGCATAAAAATCCACTCTGCCTCAAGAATGAACTGATTAGATTTTGGAGGTCATAAGTCAAAGGCCAAGGCCACTGTGGTCTTATGTGTGCCATTCTTATGAATGCAATATTTTGAGAATGCCTTAAGGCATTTTCTTTGAACTCTGAATAAAAGTCCACTCTGACCTAAGGATGAAATGATTAGATTTTGGAGGTCAAAGGTCAAGGTCATTGCAGTCTTATCAGGTGGTAGACTAGTTGTTTTTTCTGTAACTGTAAATAATGTAATGTCATTTCACTCCAAGTTGATAGAAATTCTTTGTAACATGTTTGCATTCATTTATTACATTGTTAAGCACTGCCTACTTTCAAAAAAATGACCCAGTGACGGTGAACTAATGTGACATTCATCCCCTCTATTACTGCCGAAGGACAAACTATTCTTAATCAGACTAAATGGCTAGTTTCAGTGTATGTGCAGAAGTATTGCATCACTGTTGCACAGATTGTTTCCCTGTTTCAAATAACACGATGTTCCACTTCTATGTACTCTAAACCCTCTCGACATGTCAAACTGACCTTCTTTGAAATTTATCTGTCATTATAACTTTACCTTCCCTTAAAATACCCATTTTTATCAGTGGCAGACAGAAAGCTGAGTAGAAAAAGATCAAGGCTGCTCACATTTGTAGCTCCGGGCAAAATGGTCCAACAATAAAAGTGCCAGAATTTTGAACCAGGCACAAAAAGGAAGCGTTTGATATCCAGTGGTACCCATTTCTGTCGGAAATCCTCTCATTTAAAATGTTCTAGGGTTTGTGTCCACTGCATGTGTTGTGGAGGAAATTTTCAGTCAAGAATAAAGGAGGCTTGATTTGTGATAAATGCTCACTTTAATTACTACAGCATAATATATTAGTCATTCTGAGCATAACTTACCAACACATCTTGGATAAATGTTGATGTTTCAGATGATTCTGTCTCATTTCCTCTGTCCTCTTTATATTGTGAATATAAACGTGTGGTGTTCTGGGAAGACCTGTCAGTTGGCAGACCTAATGATTGAGATACATGCCAAAGAAAAACATATTATAGTTTATATACTGTATAATGGAAAATATAAATATTCTTAGAGCACTACATATATTCATTTGTGGTTGTGTTGCATAGTGTATTACAAAAACCATTAATGTTCGTTATTGCATCAGAATGTTCCCTGCATTCTCAGAATGTCTTTGTAAAGAGAATAGGCCAGAGCGCGCGCACACACACACACACACACACACACACACACACACACACACACACACACACACACACACACAATGGCCAGACAGTACTCTCCAAAATTAGGTCCTGTCGTAAATGAGAGTTGGTCCAAAAATGAAGAAGAAGAAGAAGAAGAAAAAAACCCCACCTGGTTCAAGCTTCATAATTCTTTTTATTTTTACCCACTGCATGGCACGTTCTATTAATTGTACATGCGGAAAATAAAGATTGCGTATTAGTTCATGACAGAACAGTAGTCAGTGTTGTTTATTGGGGCTGTTCCCATAACCTCAGTATACAACTAAAATTAACAGTTAGAGTTTTAGCTAAATAAAAGCTAAATAAAAAAAAGCTATACAGTATATTGTTGTTAACCAGCTTGATAGTTAGCTACTACTATAAATGTAGTGTAGTATTAGCACATGTGATTTGATACTTATTCTAGTATGTTATATCCTTTTTAGTAACAACCCATTCACAGATACTCGTATTAATAATGTGGTATGCTATCTTTCATGCTGTTTCAACAGTGTGGGTTTAATTGTTTGTTTGTCTGACTCTTAGCAACTTCCTGTCCACAGTTTTTGACAGATCAATCTGAAATTCTTATGATGGGTAGGCGATCACCCAAAGATGTTTCCATAAAATTTTTGACGCACTGATGACATCACAAAAAATTTGCAAAATAAAACATTTATCTAAATTTAAATGTATCTCTTACAATGAGTGAAATAATAATAAAAAAAACCCACAAGAAACAGCACACCTCTATTAACATAGAGATTGTTACAATTTGACTGAAATATATTCTATGTTTAGGGTCATAAGTTTTGATGTCACACCAAGTTTCAATTGTATCTGGTCCAGATTGTGCATTTGGCAGCAATTTAAATTTAACAGAAAATCCCATTTAATACGTTTAGAAGCTTACACTATATCACTGCAAAATTTCATCAGATCAAAATCACACTTGTCGTGCTTATTTAACCTCTCTGAAACTATAAATTTCTCTCTAAAATATAAAGTTTCATACAGATCCAGAAATCCTGGATCAATGTTTTATTTTATTTTAGTTACCAGTAGGAAAGACTGTGTTGTAAGGTATCTAAGAGTGTTAGAAACATCCAATCACCACCAATGTGAGATAGGACCAACCACCACTTTAACATTGTGATATGATTTTTGTCATTTTGCTTTATATGGGGGATTGCTGTGCTTGGCAGAGGTTTGTGCTCTCTGAGTACTCTTATAAAAATGTGGTTTAACAGAAAAAATTATAATCGTTAATGTGGTTAGGTTTTCTCTCAGGAGATTTACATACATTTATATTGGAAGGAGTCTCCGGTGTCCGTGTGTTTAATAGTCATTAATATTCGGCTGCTATAACAATAAACTTGTCTCATTAACATAAAAATATCTATTAATAAAAAAAGAACTAACAAGTAAGTATTACTTTTAAAAGAAGTGAATATTCTGAAATGTTCTTCATAGTGCTATCAGATGTTTTAGAACATACTGCATAGATGAAGTATATCTTCTGGAACATTCTTCATAGTGTAAGAAGATATTAACACCTACAACATAGCTATGTTTGCACTGAACGTAATAATACGATAATAAATGGGTCAGAATAACATTTCAATATATAAACAGCTTTTACCAAATCCTGATTAAGAATTTAATTAGGTACAGATCTCTGAATTTATTTAATCACAAAATATTGGCTATGTAGGCGGCACGGTGGCGCAGTGGTTAGCACGTTCGACTCACAGCAGGTCCTGGGTTCGATTCCCAGGCTTGGGGTGTTTATGTGTGGACTTTGCATATTTTCCAACTGCTTGTGTGGGGTTCCTCCGGGTACTCCGGTTTCCTTCCACAGTCCAAAAACATGCACAGTAGGCTGATTCCGAATTGACCCTAGGTGTGAATGTGAGTGTGAATGGTTGTATGTGTGTTGGCCCTGCAATCACCTGGCGAGCTGTTCAGGGTGTACCCCGCCTTTGCTAGAGTCGGCTGAGATGGGCGCCAGCCCCCCCGCGAACCTAATTAGGATTAGGTGGCTTAGAAAAAGATTGATTGATGAATGAATCATTATTGACCATGTAAACACTTGAGTGGATTGCCTTCAGCACCTATAACCATCTATTCAACTTTGATCTGCCTCTGTGCAGTGATGACTTCTGGGCGGTAACAGCAAGTATATCACATGCTGCCCCCAGAAATAAAGGAAAATTGCATCAAGGTCTCAATTGTCTGCTGATGAAATAATTTTGCTGACAAATATTTATGTTGACTTACCTATGTTCAACAATAATAATAATAATAATATTAAAGCCTTCTTAAGGTTACTGTAAATAATAAAAAAAAGATACATTTTCTATTAATTCACAATAAAGCAGCAAATGTTTGACCCTGTAGAGGATGGAATTTCAAAATTATCCTGTGCTTGCGTTCTCCTATTCAGTGCTTCTGTTATAAGCAGAGGTTGGAGACGTGTAATTGCAGGCAAACAGTTCTGTTATTTAAAAAAATGGCAAACAAGTCCAAAAAATATGAGGCAGCATCTTAATCAGAACAAGCATGGGTAGGGCAATCAGGAAACAGAGGTAAGGGGTCGAAATTCAGGAGAAAAAAATTAACAGTCAGAAACAGGATCAAAAACCTTAATTAAAATGAACAGGCTTAATGTGGATGGATGGAACATACACTGAGAGGCAGTTTAAAGTGAATATCATCCTTGACGTGATCACTAATGGACTCCAGGTAGGAGGGATGAGTAGAATAATTACCTCTGTCAAGGAAGTTATAGTTTCATTGGTGTGTGTTTATTTGTTTGTTTGACTTTTAGCAACTTCCTGTCCACAAAAAATGACAGATCAGTTTGAAATTTTTCCCCCTGGTGGACAGGTGATCACCCAAGGATGTTCCCATAAAATTTTGGTAAGAATCCATGCACTGATGATGTCACAAACATATCACATTATTCATTCATTCATTCATTCGTTCACTTGCTGAACTACTTAATCCTATAAGTGTCACAGGGAGGACTCTGGGCGAAGACAGGGTTCACCAAGGACGGCTCACCAATCCATGACAGGGAAAACAAACACAGCCATTCAAACTCACACTTACACCTAGGAGCAATTTGGAACAGCCAATGAGTGAGTGAGTGAATGTAGAAGGTTGACGCACAAATTTTAAGCAAAGTAAAAGATCTAGAATTTTCAGCAAAGTGGAGGTACATTTTCTCCAGGACTTTTTTCAGCTACACAACTGTTCTGGAACATTCTAGATATTAGATTTATGCTTTAGGAACCCACCAGAATGTTTTTTAATGGATTCTAAACTCTGAAACATTGTACATGGTGGACATTTTACTAGACATCTGCGCAGTGGATTGTAAATGCATACAGAAAACATCTTCATACAACAGTCTAAGCAAAGCAAATGTTCCCTAAAGCTCTGCAGTGTGCTTTCTGAAGGTTTCTCCTCCATCACACCACTCTCACCAGGTTACCGGCTCAGCAAATTCTTTTTAAACCCAGTGACATGTCTCAGGATGAAGAGACGCCAGTGGTGGGCTTGTCTCGCTAGGTGTCATCTCACCCACACACATATTTCCTCACAGTCTCTTCTCCATTTTCTCTCCTCAGCAACATGAGTGTGACTGATGGGAAGGAAAGTAAAAGAAAGGAATCCACCAAAAAACAGTTTCCAGGTCTGCGTCTCAGTCGACACAGGGTTTAAATTGCTCAAACGTGACAGTCTCTGCTTCCTTCCAGGAGCCAGGAGCTGAGCCGATCAGATACACTTTCCCTCGTGATGTAAAGAAAAGACACTAATTACTTTAAAGGTACAGTGTCTAACATTTTGGAGGTTGGATTAGCAGAAATGAAGTACATCATTGTTACCTCATCAAGGGGGGGGCGGGGATGAGATTGGTCATGTGTGTCTGTTTATATGTGTGTGTATGTGTGTGTGTGTCTTTGACTATGATAACTTGAAAATTAATAAATGGAAATTTTTTTAATTAATAAATTAATAATAAATATATTAATCAAATTTTCCCCAAATGTTTGTCTTGAGCCAACGAAGAGCAGCTAAAATTCTGGGCCTGAAATGGAACCAGATCCAGTGGGTTTTTTAACATTGCACAACAGAACAGTGAGGTGGAAATCACCCACAAATCGTCGGGAGAAAAAAAAATACAGAGCTCAAAAATAATTGTCGAACAGGCCACAAGGGGGCAACATAATTCTACATCATCAAGCCAGTAAAGCCTGGATTGAAAGGTTTAGAGATTGTAATACCTTGGTGGAGGTCTGCACTCGTTGAGTACATTTGTAGTTAAATTTATTTTCATTAATCTATAATCATTAAAAAAAGCATTGAGGTTTCTGAACCTTAGAATAAGCTGTTTGTATATACATGGGGAGCGGGTCCCCTCTCATGGAGCCTGCCATCTTTCACCGCAATGCTTCTACAATATCCCAGAACCATACAGATTTTGAAGGTGAAGGTAAGGGAATCAAATTTCAGTTGATTGAAATCTGGAGCCTCACCACTAGATGTTGCTAGATACCACTAAAGTTTACACACTGCACCTTTAAGCCGTCAACTGTGAGATTTTGAGCCTTTTAATACATTGGTTGCGTTGACTGTGTCACTGATTTAAATTTCTTTACAATATTTTATGACAATTCTGTATCCAATTTAAAAACTTGACACAAATGATCAGGTGATATTTGTTTCTATAAATTATCTACTATTTGTCCAAAATATGCTAACTTATGAGCTCAAAGCTAGCAACCCTAACACACGAACCACTAATATAACAGCTAATGTATAACTTTCAGCACTTTGTATCAGCTGGTGTGGTTTTTCAAAGTGCTTTATAAATAAAGGTGGATTGGATTGGATTGAAGTTCAACAGAAATAAACCACACACTCAAACACCATGATAACGAGCTAGATTGCAGGAAGTAGCAATAAAAATAATTAAAATTCACACTGTACAATTATACACCTTAAATATTAAACATAGAGTCAATGTTTTAAAAATGATTCAAATCCTATCATAATCCCTTACTTAAAAATCACGTGATTTATTTATTAATGTGTAACATGATAATGTGTGAAATGATTAATCACAACATTAGCATTATATCATTGTATATTCTTTGACAGGCTACTGACCCAATGGTAATCAAGGGCTGTTTGGCTTTATCCACTATGTATATTAGACTGGAATTGAGGCATGACCATTGTCATTGCCAGTGCCAGTTACTTGATACTCCACTCTATGCATTTCCCTTGTTTTCTCTTTATCCAGTCCCTCGTTCCCCGACTGGGACGGAGGGTACAATTAAATCCAATGAATTCTCCTGCAGTATATTTCCTTTGAGACGTGCCTGATAGTGTCAGGTTATCACCTCAAAGCCCTAGAAGGCGGAGATGGAGGAAAGAAAAGGGGAGCATGTGGCTAAATGCTACGCTCTAGCAGGAAATGAAAACGGATAACATCACGAGGCACAATAAGGACCTGAGAGGGAGATGAACAACAGACGAGACAGCGAGTGTAAACAGAGTGAGATAAACAACAAATAATGGAATGAAAATGAGCGAGTCAATGGAGTTAGCATGTTGTATATAGCAACAATACCTGTGATAAAGGAAGAAGAAAAAAAAAAACAGTAATGTGATGGGATGAAACAATTTGCTGTAGAGTAAAGCCCACAAACATACAATTCACATGTTGGAAACTTTATTGCTATTGAAATTACACTAAACTAGCTAGCTTTCACAGCCTAATTTTACCTCACAGCCATCGAAACAGTTACTATTCTAATTAACTTTTAGCCAGCTACCAAACTTGGTTAGTAATTTGAGGTTTGCTAGCCTAAAACTGGTGTTAAAGTAGAGCAAAATACTGTTTTCTTTACTCCTTGAAATTTTTTGGACTTGATAGTGAATTTGGATAGCTGCTTTATAAGAGGAATGGTTAATATTAGACACTTTAGCTAGTTAGCTGATTAACATTTAGCTGGGTAGCTCACTCACTCATTTGCCGAATCAATCCTATTAGTGTTGGTGGGAGGCTTAAGCTTATCTCAGCCGACAATGGGCGAAGTCGGGGTACACCCTGAACAGCTTGCCAGACCATCATAGGGCAACACACTCACACCTACGGGCAATTTGGAACAGCCTAACATGCATGCCTTTGGACATGGAGAAAACCCACACAAGCACAAGGAGAACATGCGAACTCCATACAGAAACGCCCGAGTCCGGGACGCAAACCCAGGACCTTCTTGCTGGGAGGCGGACGTGCTAACCACTATGCCACTGGGCTATGCTGCCTAGCTGGGTAGCTTTTTCTTTAAAGCTAATCTATTATTATGTATCGTTAAAGCAAGTATTTTATGCTAATCACAACATTGACTTGATGAAGTTAAAAGAAGGACAGTAAGTGGTGCTTGACTTTGCTTTTTAATGCAACCTTTAAAAAGCAAAGGAAAAAAAAGTTGATTGGCAATCATTAGCGTATAAAAGGGGGCTTTAATAATCAATGCATAATTCATGATGAAAATATAAACAGTGTATAAATATTAGCTTGCAATATCAAGAGCTCTGTTGCTAGCTTTATTGATTTTATTCATGGACTCCTTTACAGATGAACCGCAAGGTTTAATTAGCGTGGTCATATTCTGCATTATTAGCTTATTAGTGGGTGTATTAGATATTAATGCGTCCTCATACGAGGGGACGAGCAGTTGTCAGGGTGAGAGAGCTCATTGGAGACTGTAATTAGCATTTTAGGGGTCAAAATTAGCAGGAAAAAAGCACAAGAGAAAAGTAGTTCAAAAGAGCGCTAGCCTCTCAATAGCAAAGATCAAACAGAAACTTCAGAACTACATTGTGATTAAAAAATTATAGTGACCATAAAAGATAGAGTGCATATAAAATAAATATATTTATTATACAGAATATATGAGTGTGCTTCAAATAAACATGAATTAGACACTTGCTAACTGTGAAACACTATTTGTAGCCATAGTAACCGAGACAATTTCACATAGCATTTCTTTCTAACAGCAAGAAGGCCTGAGTTCGATTCCCGGACTTGGGAGTTTCTGTATGGAGTTTACATGTTCTCCCGTGTTGCGTGTGTTTCCTCCGGGTATTCTGGTTTCCTCCCACAGTCCAAAAACATGCACTGTCTATCAGTTAATTGGCGGTTCCAAATCACCCCATTGGTGTGAGTGTGAATAGTTGTGTGTTGGCCGTGTGACTGTGGCGAGCTGTTCAGGGTGTACCCCGCCCTCGCCCAGAGTTGGCTGAGATGGGCGCCAGCCTTCCCTTGACCCTAATTAAGATTAAGTGGCTTAGAAGATGAAGATGGGGGTTCACCCAAAGAAAGGTTCTTAATGAAATTAATGACATTTCCTGCACTCTAGCATATTTTAGCAGGTTGTAATATAGGTTTAATATCAGTCTGGGGAATTGGGCCAGGAAAAAACCCCCCCCCAAAAAACACCCACACATGTGTACATTATATGTGGCATATGCACACAAAATGAATGTTGACAACATTTTAACAAGAATGTTTCCGAGCTTGTGTGCCCCATGGTTTTGCCCTGTTGAATGCGTAAAATGTGCTTGCAGCACTGAATACAGCCCTGTGCGCGTGCTGTGAGGAGTAGACTGTTGCAATGGTATGGAGTTTGATTGATTTAGGCATTCTCTTAATAATCAAGTGGAATGGAACTAATAATGAAAAGAGCACGGAGTAGATAGATTGATGCACTAAATTTTTATGTGTAAAAGTGAGGGGGTCTGGTCTAATAATTTTTAAAAGTGAGGGGCGCAAGTCCTTATCCATGTGGGAGAGTATTAACTGCCGACCTCTCCAGGACATACCCCACCTCTTGCCATGGAAATTGGCTTCAGCTCATAGAGAAACAATCAAAACTGCACCACTGGGTTAAGAAAGCAACATAAAATGCCAATTTCTTCATTTTCCCCCACACATTTGAATAATTTGAATATTCATTTGTCATCTAAATTTTACAAGATGGAAGCCCTCGCAGTGTAACATGGTGTCCATCAGCTGTAATTATTGTGCACTCAATCCGTCAGTGTTCTTTAAAAGCACTGGCTGTGCACAGAGGAAATGGACTAGCCATGTTGTAAGTGAGAAAAACATATAACCAGAATTTATTGCAATATCCAGAGGCAGACATTTTCAATGCAGTCTTCTGATGTGTTTTTAAGTGCAGAAATGTGAGCAATACAGTTATTCATAATGCTTCCCCGCCCCCCCAAGCCAACCCCCCAAGCCAAACCTGGAGACACTTTCATCACTCTTTCAGCCTGAGCACCTTGATGATTAGTGCATCTCTCAACTCGCTCTGTTCTTTATCAAAAGGAAAAAAAGCTGATTCCCAGATACATTTATGTAGAAAAAATGTGCATACTCCAAAATGATACCTAATTTTAATCCATTTGTTGAATTGTTATTGAAGAAAAAACTAAATGTGTTTGTGCTTTTAATCCTTCTTTCTTTCTTTCATACCATAAAGTCTATTTTATGTTTATATCTTTACATCAATTTCACACATATATACGTACAGTGGTCTCCAGAGGACATCGTCAAGTCGCCATGATCAGCAACTCTTTATGACAAGGTTTTCCTGTAAAACTTGAGTGCCATCAATTGCAACAGATGTGTCAAAACATATCCCAGAACGTATCAACCGTAGAAATAATGTAGTATACCCATACTGAATGTACAAAAATGTACATAGAAAATAAGAAAAAGAGGCAAAACTTGGAAAGCGGTCCTGGAGCCTGAGAATCATCATCGTCTTCTCCTCCTCTGTCACTAGGACAGCAACGATAATCCACCTGCACCAGACTTACCTGCTTCTCAGGCCCCTGTCTATCACTGAAAGTGCCGGTGCATGTGAGCATCACAACTGGACCATGGAGCAATAAAAGAAGGCGCACTGGTCTAATGAATCACATTTTCTTTTACATCATTTGGACAGATGGGTGCATGTGTGTCACTTCAATGGGGAGGCGATGGTGACAGAATGGACTCTGCAAAGAAGCAGTGTGAGTTTCTGTGGTGGAAAAACCTAGAATTCCTGTCG
This sequence comes from Tandanus tandanus, assembly GCA_039654325.1. Taxonomy (NCBI): domain Eukaryota; kingdom Metazoa; phylum Chordata; class Actinopteri; order Siluriformes; family Plotosidae; genus Tandanus; species Tandanus tandanus. The sequence goes on from JBCNYH010000009.1 coordinate 4,664,167, forward strand.
ATGTTACTTTGACATGCACTGTCTGCCTAATCATTGTTGTAGATCAAGTTCACCACTTTATGGCAATGGTGTTCTCCAATGTCAGTAGCCTCTTTCAGCAGAACAATGTGCCATGCTATAGGAATGTGCTGGACAAACAAGTCCCAACCGTGGATTAACTTGCAACTAGCAGGAATTAAAGAATCTGGTTAGTGCCAGATAGCACAACACACCCTCAAAAGGTCTTGTGGAGTCCATGGCTTTATGGGTTCGAGCCGTTTTAATGACACAAGTACAACCTACACAATGATAGGCAGGTGGTTTTAATGTTATGGCTGATCAGTGAGTATATACATATTGTTAGCCAGTACATACTGCATCAGATATTCATATTGGTGTATGCATGTATCTATGTATGTATGTATGTGCTTGGTTAACATTCAGAATAATGCCCATTTTCCTCAAGAATGACAGGGTGTGAAACAGCACACTTGATCCTAAAGTCCAAAATTAAATACACAGTATAGTTATAAGGACGAGCCCACCCATCTCCAGCCTCTTCTTCCTACACTTTTTAAATGTTAATTTGTTAATAAGGGTAAACTCCAGATAAATAAGGTTAATCGTTTTTTAAAATTCATTTTTATGCGTTAAACTTTGTGACAGACAGCAACAGTATTAGGTTGGCGATATGGAATATATTCTGTATTCTACTGAATTTCCATTCATGTCTCTGGGTTGATAATTCCACTGGCATAGAATTGGGGTTTAAGTGCTAGTGTTGGTACATAGGCTTCCCTTTGATTGAAAAGATTCTGGCTGGTAGGTAGTCTTCTTTTCAAAGCCAGACTCACTAAGCTGACATGAAAGTCTCCAAGTCCAAGAGCACGCTGTAAAATACAGTTTCCCTAGGAACAGGAAGTGAGGCCTGTTGTGCTGAAGTAGAAGTGGGTCAACAGTATCTAGCACTGGCTTTGCTTAATCCTTTATTCGCTCGTAGGAAGGGAGTGTCACTCAGCGCTGGTCTTGTCTCCTCCGTGGCTGCTTCTGGCCGTAATTGGTGGCTGTGGGAATTCCATACCAGCTTTTGTATGGATTTACAGGTGGTATGTCTGAATGTAGAATTCAGACTGAATTGGGGTTTGTGGAAGTATGGCATCCTACGGGTGATTTTGCAGTCTCTAAAATGTTTGCAAAACAACTGGAATGTAATTCTCCTCATCTTTCTTTCCTTTCCTTTCTTTCTTACTTCCTGTTCTCAGGTCAGTGGGAAGTGTTTCTCATACATGGACTCTATTCATATGGGTTCTTGTAAGGATACAGTGAGAGCTGCCCCATGGACATTCAGATTGTTGGACAAGCTCATATTCCAATGACAGCTGATGATTACAAGAGATAACCAACATTACAACAGATAACCAATCAGAAAACTCTGATTCAATGCATGCACACTATTTATAATCCTAACACACACTCATTATAACATTTATCTATCCCGTAATAACAACAACAACAAAAATACCAATTGTTAGGACTTCTCTGTACAGACCGAGCAATCGGGGTTAATAAGTAATTTATTATAAGAAAATACTGAATGCTTCTTTGGAAGCTCCTAAAAATCATAGTGTTCACAGCAGCTAGCTAACATTTAATTTGCTGGTTGAATAAGCACCGGTGTGTACTTACTACCCATGCATTGACCAAATTGCGAGCACTGTTGTTGCTGTATAATAATTATTTTTATCTACTTTAGAAAAAAAAAAATCACATGCAATTATATGCAAATATCTTCATCTACTTTTGTTTAACACATCTTTAAATTTATGCTGGCCCCCCCCAAATAATCTACCACTGCAGTGCATACAAATTATACTCCCTGCTTTTCAAATACTATTTTATTGTTTTTTTATAGAAACGAAGAGAGAGAGAGAGAGAGAGAGAGAGAGAGAGAGAGAGAGAGAGAGAGATTCAGAGCAGTTATGGATTTACTGTGCTCATTTTCCTCACACTATACACTTTCTGTTCTATCACCCCTCATTTTCCTTATATGGTCATGACTTCCTGTTCAAGCTGTCCTGTTGCCATGGTGGTTAATTGCTCTCACCTGTTTATCATTACCCCTCATTAATATGCATTCTGGTACTTTGTGTTTACATGTATACCAGCTGTGATTTTAAATCTGTGTTGTTTGTGTTTTGAATCATGTTTACCTGAAAAAACCCTGAAAATTACTTTTTAGTATCCACATGTGTCCTCTTTATTTTGTAAACTTATTCAGCTCTGTTTAGCAGGATTTCAAGTTGGTCCCTCTAGATTTTGCAGTTGGTTATATTTCACCATTTTTACATTCTTAATATTACAAAATTGGGATTTTTATAAAATATGAAAGTTAAATAACTGAATTACTTTCCCTTCAAAGTAAAAGCTGACATCTCTTCACCACTTAGCCAAGTATTACTGCAATATTATCTAATATGCTCTGAATCAGGTGGCTCTAATTTTCCATTCTCAAATTCCTACTTCAAAATTCTTCTGGGCAAAAATTGCATCCAAAAAAAAACAAAACATTGCATCCACTAAAAACTTTAAAGTTCCGCATCTGTTGAGATCTGAAAATGTTCTCAATTAGTAAACCTATAGTAAAGTAGAGTTATGTGTAATTTTACAGTTTGTTTTGTTTGAATAATTAGATACCACTTATAATCCGAGCGTGAGGTCAGTACAGGGAAATTCCAGACTGAGGCTTTGACATATTTACCTAGTGTAAGCTAAGCTAATCTATGTCTGGAATTGTACTGATCAAACTGTAATGACTGAGATTAATAAGTTATTTATTATATGAAATCTGTGTACAATCTTGACTCAATAACTCAAACCCTTGCTATTTAAATTCTTCAAAGATAAAATGGTAATGAGTATGAACAAGGCACACTGATGCTTCATGTTATTTTCATCATGTTTCATATGCTGAAAGATGACAAGTTCGCCTTTTCTTCTAAAGTCCTTGAGGCTTAAAGAAAACATCCTGTGGCTCAAGCAAAATGGCAATCAGTCAAACGCCACTTGCTCCTAAATAAAAGAAGAAGACAAGCTCTTCCAGAACTGTGAATTTGGCCACAATAATCCAGTCGGAAAAGCATTCAAGTAACTGGAGGTCTTTTTTGATCTAGGATAATGCTTTGTTGCTTTTTTGCTTTTGCCTTCTTCAAACTCGTCAGGATAGTAGAATTTACCCTCTAAAAAATTTGAAAAGATTGACAGAAAAGATTTTGTGTTTCGGTTGAGTACTGGTGGGCAGATTAAATAGTTATGTATAACCCCCCAACCCCCACTCCCCATATTTCATTTTAGGGAAATTTCGGAGTGCTCAAGAGCCAATCAGATTGGGGGTACTGTCGTTGCCAATATAATAAAAACAATTATACTCTATAGTACTTTTTATGTACTCTATATAGTACTCTATAGAATCCTTTTATATTCTACACCGTGAGGTTCCACCTTGTTCAACTTATGTTTTGTTATTGCTCAAAATAAAGGCAACTTCAGCTTAAATGCACTAACTCATGTCTCAATCCACACCGCTGCAGTGAGCTTACAGTGTAGAATTTGAAAAGGGCCTGGGTTCTCCCTGGGGTTCAATATAAAACCATTGGTGTGTGTGAGTGTGTCAGTGTGTGTGGATGTATGTGTGTGTTCAAGGATAAAGCAACACTTAAGTGTTTAAACCATTGGACAGTGACAGAACTTTCCACTCAAAGCACAGTCTGTCACTGCATTGTTAGCTCATACATAAATGTGTGCGGGTGTGCGTGTGTATGTGATGAACACACAGGTGATTTATACACACGAACACAAATTCCCAACAGAATATTAAATATATTTAATATCAGCAGGGAAATGTACTTGTGCATGTATATAGTTACCTGTGCGTGTGTGTGTGTGTGTGTGCCTAGTAAGAGGCCTTTGAAGTACAACTTCTGATCCTGCCGTGCTGATTAAAGCGACCGTCTGTAACACACTGTTCCTTGTTAAGCAGGACTCTGAACACCCTGTTATCAGTGTGTGTCATCTGGCAGTACACAGCATGTGAGCATTCAAAGGAATGAGGACACACACAAGCACACACACACACACACACACACGCACACACACACACACACACACACACACACACACACACACACACACACACAC
>JBCNYH010000009.1:4669407-4680861 GCA_039654325.1 Tandanus tandanus
ACACACACACACACACACACACACACACACACACACACACACACACACACACACACACACACACACACAATTTTCACAATGTCCAAACACAAACGTTTGGTGCCATAACTGTAACTGAGCTCTAATAGGTGATACGAACAGACATGTGGAGAGATAACATTCTCACATTTGGACATTTGGCTCAACTTATTTACGATATCATCATTATTTAGGGGTCCAAGCTTGACTTTCAGCCTGAAATTGTATGTTTCTTCATAGTGTCTCTCTAGAGTCTTTAAAAAAAAGTTATATAAGCTGTGACAAACTGGCAATCTGCACTATGCGTTTTTTTAATTCTTTTTACAATTTTTTTTTTTTACAGCCAATGAATTTACAGCCAATGCGCTTGCCTGGCTGTAACTTCCAGATGTTGATAAACACTCTTTTCGTCATCAGAAAGAAACGGTCGGTTTTTAGAAAAAGTGTTAAAATAAATGTCTGCCTACCCTAAAACTATGCCCATACATGGTAACCTACCATATTCATAGTGGTTTAATCCAGTGAACTGTATGACTATGGCCTATTGGCTAGTCCTCGCTGACAGCCATTTCCAGTATTTACATGTCCACCCAAGCGTGTCTAATGAGCATGTCCCAGAGTGTCACGTAAGCTAAACCGATAACGAGAGTGTGAGAGAAACATCGTTGCCCAGAAACAATCTAGTTATTAGTCCCTCTATATCAGGGGTCTTCAACCCTGTTCCTGGAGAGCTACCTTCCTGAAGACTTTGGCTCCTAAATAATCGTTGCCATATTTGTTTGGCCTGAACAACTTCCGTATCATAGGTCAAGAGGGATAAAAGCACTGCTGTAAAAACAGGGTCGCATAAGTAGCTTTCAGTATATCTGGAAATTAACAGAGAATAAAGAAGTGCTGTGTGTTGAATTTGTGTATGCATGTTGGTTGGAAACTTGTGTGTATTGTCATTCATAGATAGAAAGCATCTGAACTGATGAAGGGTTCTAGATCTACATGTAAACAAACAGCTGTTCCAGTGACAGTGTCATGGCTGAAGTGAATGAGGACATGACATTGGATTTAGTAGAGACATGGACACTGCTGAACATCAAAGATTTTCTAAGGAAGAGATTTCCACAACAGGCACTAAAAAGGTATTGTCTGCACAATCGTATATTGCTTGGGAATTGAAGCTCCCTTGAGTATCAGCACAACTAGAAATTACCGCGTCTGTTATCCCTCACGACCTTTAACCCCGCCCGTGGTAGTTACGTGACGTGGACTTTACGAAATCAATTATTGCCTTAAAAAGTTCTCGAGCAGCTAAAAGAGGTGTGTTAGATTTTGGTTGGAGCTAAAACCTGCAGGAAGGTAGATCTCCATGAACAGGGTTGGAGACCCCTGCTCTATATACCGGTCCCAGGTGACTGTAAGTGCTGCTATGGTACTCATCTAAACGCCACCAATATTAGGATGGCATAAGATTACATAAAACTCATTGGATAGTGAAATATAGAAGTGATGTTGGCAAAAAAATATTCAACATGCAAAGGACAGGGGAAAACAATTCTTATTACCTAAAGATTTTTTTGTAGGGACAGTGGTGGCTCAGTGGTTAACGCTCTGGGTTACTAATCCGAAGGTTGGCGGTTCAAGCCCCAGTAACACTAAGCTGCCACTGTTGGGTCCTTGAGCAAGGCCCTTAACCCTCAATTGCTCAGTTGTATAAAAAAAATGATGAATGTAAATCACTGTGTCTACCAAATGCCGTAAATGTAAATGGAGAGAAGGTATAGAATTGTTTATGTACTCAAGTTCATTTTCTGCATGCGGATGAATGACATAAGCAGAACATAGTAATTTTTTTTCATTGCAGATCTTCATGGTAGGTGATCTTTATAAATGATGGCATGTTTGCACAGTCTGTCAGAAATATCACAACTGTTGAATCATTTAATTGAAATGATTTTACACCATGGATTTCCAAACAGCCCGTACTCAGAATTGTTTTAAGTCACGCTCCCATGTGTCTAGGAAAAAAACATAACTGACATATCTCAAGAACAAGGCTGATATTCTATTTCCTGTAATTCAGGATGTGAGTATGTTTGTACATGATTGCTCAAAGCGTTGCATGCCGAACTGATTCAGTGTGTGGGTTTAGAAGAAAATAGAAGCCATTAAATGCTTTGTATCATGACGATTTATTTGATTTCACACTGTGTGCGCATGAAGAGAACTCTATATCTGATTACTCAATAAGAACGCTGATGTGATTATAACTGTCACTTATCACAATGATAATGATCAATCAGAAACACAATGGGTTTGTTCTTCAAAGCTGCACTCCAATTACAGCTCAGAATATACAGCACACTGAAGTTTTACATAAATTTAGATTTTACTATGTTTGTTGTCCGGCAGGTGTAATGACTTTTGCTATCATAATTTTTGCATTATCCTACTGTATTAATGTGCTCATTATTTATTGCTTTTGGGAAAAAGGTTTTGGCGAGCACAAACATTTGGTCCTTACATGTCTGTAAAAATAGTAACTGATAATGATGCTACATTGGGTGTCCCTCAGGGTTAGGGTTTCCGTCGGTTTCTGTTTACTATATCAACTTTATGTCATGATGGTTAATGGTTTAAATGAATTATTAGCTTAGGTTTTAAGATTTAAGAGAACGTTTTTCTTAGAATTTCATGACTTATTTTAAATGACACAGTATATTATATTTTATAGCTTGTGTGGGTTTCCTCCGGTTCCTCCCACAGTCCAAAAAATGTACAGCAAGCTGATTGGTGGTTCCAAATTGCCCCTAGGTGTGAGTGTGAATGATTGTATGCTTGTTGGTCCTGCAATGGCCGGGGGCGAGCTGTTCAGGATGTACCCTGCCTTCGCCCAGAGTCGGCTGAGATGGACACCAGCTTCCCCGCAACCCTAGTTAGGATTAAGCGGCTTAAAAATTATTTTATGAATGACTTTAGATGTTGTGATGATTAGCTAAAAAATGCTATTGAATGATTGAATATCAAGCTGGTGCACATAAAGACAACTCTGAAAGACACAAAATATACAATGTATTTTTCTCTGTGTGTGTTTTAAGCAGCTTTTTTTGTATTAGTTAAGCATTAGGTCATTATGTTCTAGTGTTTTTTTCTTTTTCTTTAAACAGAATGGCTTTACACTGACATGTTCCATCAGAAAAACACATATATGTGCAAGCTGAAAACAGATTTATCATTAGAAATAGTGTATATCATGATTTCATTCCTCCAGGCAACAATAAGCGAAATTCTTCCTGACGTTTCAAAGCTTTTAGCGAGATTTACAGAGAAATGTGCGGCTTTATTCATCCTCTTCGCCCTCATCATTATTCTGGGTGGTCAGGCACGACCTCGTCTCAATCCTGTGGCCAACCTATTCCATTACTGCTGAGAAATGGGGAGAGAGGAGAGAGAGAGAGAAAGAGAGAGCGAGAGAGTGTGCGGTGGGGGGGGTATTGCTGTATGGTGGAGTAGAGCAGTGATTGGTAATGCTTACCAACCCGAGGCTGAAAGAGATGGAGAGATGGAGGGGAAATGGGATGGAGACTTCTTTCCTCTGCACCTGTCTCTCTTTATATCTCTCTCTTTCTTTGTCTCTGAGGAACTGGGTGAGGACGAGGCCTTGGTTTCATAGGCTACAGGGCTAGCAGCTAAAAATGATTACTTACATTGCTAATCTTGTTTGCTAAGGATTGATGATAAAGCTTTCATTTATGCAGAGATGCTCAGACTTTCCTCTCACTTTCTGCCAAGGAGGGACGACACATGACTTTCAGAATGGACATGAAGGAAAATGAAGGAAAAAGAGGAATAGAGAAAGAGGGCATTTAACCTGCCACCTCAGCCAGCTGATGTAGCAGATAGAATATTGCTACTTGGCAGTCTGCAGAGTCTGAGAGATGCAATTTATTTGACATGAAATGACTAAAGATATCACAACAACTACAGTGCATATTTGTCAGCAAGGCTAGCAAACTAAAATTAGCCAGGACAACTAACCAGCCACACTAATTCAATCAGCATTTACCCTGAATGTTTAAAACAGCATTTCACAATGCACAGAGTTAAAGATTTGATAATTATATACTATCCAGTTAAATCAGTACAACATGGTAACAGATAAATAAATTATAATCATCTGTTATTCTCAGATGCTTTTCCATTAATAGATTTAGAAAATTTTTTGTACCTCACAATATAATATAATATAAAGTTTAATGCTGATTAAATTGGTGCTCCATGTAATTTACTGCAGTTGTTTCTTGTCAGTCCTGTGTCCACCAATTGCAATATAGAAATAACCCTTCGACTTCCTTTTGGATTATTGTCGTGGGTTCTTCACATGTCCATGCATTGCTGTACACAAATAATCCACTGATTTTATTTTGTATAATTGTCCCCTGGTGCAGTGGTGTCCCGATGGTAGGGTGCTGGCTTACTGATCCAAAGGTCGGGGGTTCAGGCCCTAATGTCACCGAGTTTCACAGCTGTCCCTCCAGTGCAGCTTACTGGGTTATCAAAGGCCAGCCATGTCTTTCACTGTCTGTGGTGAGGCATGTAAAAGAACCATTGCTGTTGTTTGCAAAAGAGTAGGCCATTGGGTTGCCGTCAGCATGTTTCTGCCCTGCAATGACCTGGCAAACTGTCCGGGGTGTACTCTGCCCTCTCCCAGAGTCAGCTGAAACAGCATCCCCGTGACCCTAATTAGGATTAAGCGGTTTAGAAAATGAAGCAATGAATGATTGTCCCCTGTTCATCCCATGTTCACAGGTCACTAGAACTAACCCATCTACTTCAGTTTGGATGGTTATCACATGTCTGTTCGGTGTCCATGTGTAGCAGAATGAAAGTAACCTGTTGACCAGTCATGGAATATGATGACCAGGATGCAGGTGTTACCTTCGGATGATGGGAGATCCGTCATGAAATCCACCTCAGGTGTGACCATGGACGCCAAGGGACGGGCAGAGGGAGGAGCTTTCCTGCTGGGAGGTGTCAAGGTGTTTTAGAGATGCTACATGCCTCGCATCCGACCACAAACCTTTTGGCCATGGTGGGCATTCCGGGTCACCAATAATGCTCCTGGAGGAGGGAGAGAGTTGATGTGGCCCCTGGGTGACCAGTACCTGGAGTGGAATGTACTGCCTCCAGCAGGGTAAGTCGGAGGACCCTGGGTATATACTGACGTCCTGGTGGTGTTTCAGGCCACGCCAGATCCGACTCCAGGGCAGCTTGAATTTGTTCCTCCAGAGCCCACTGGATGGCATTGATGAACACCTTGGGAGGGAGTATAGCGGTGGGCTGATCCGAGGCTTTGTCAGTGTCATGGATATGCGAGAGTGCTTCAGCCTTGGTGTTCCGTGACCCCGGGCAGTACTGAATGGTGAAATTGAACCATGTAAAAAATAAGGCCCAGCGAGCTTGGCGGGGATTCAATCATTTCGCCTCTCTTATATAGCACAAGTTCTTATGATCAGTGATTACTTGGAAGGGATTTTGTGCGCCCTCTAACCAGTGCTGCCATTCCTCAAGGGCCAGTTTGACAGCCAGGAGCTCACGGTTCCCTACGTCATAGTTTTGCTCTGCCGGGCTTAATTTTCACGAGAAGAATGCGCAGGGCAGAGGTCGGTTCTCTTTGTGTTGATGCTGCGAAAACACGGCCCCTACCCCACTCGTTGAGGCGTCTACTTCCATGATAAACGGCTTATCTGGATCCGGATGGTGTAGTACTGGCGCAGATAGAAACGCTTCCTTGAGGCGCAGAATGGCGTGTTTGGCTGTGTTGTTCCAGATCAGGGTCTTGGGTTTGCCACGGAGGAGAATGGTTAAGGGAGCAGTCCATACACTAAAGTTCTTTATAAACCAGTTGTAAAAGTTGGCAAATCCTAGGAATCGTTGTAGAGCCTTTACCGTCTCTGGTTCAGGCCAGGTTTTGTCGGCCCTGACCTTCTCCTCCTCCATATGAACCCCTTGGGGAGTTATCACGTAGCCTAGAAATGAGATTGTCGTTTGATGGAGGGAGCATTTCTCTGCTCTAAGGAAAAGTTTATGGTGGCAGAGGCATTGGAGGACTTTGGTCACATGATACACATGGGTGGAAAGGTCTGGAGAGAAGATGAGGATGTCGTCTATGTACATGATTACAAATCTATCCAACATATCCCGGAATATTTCGTTCATCAATCCCTGAAACACGGAAGGAGCTTTGCTTAGCCCATACGGCATAACCCGATACTCATAGTGGCCGCTGGGTGTGATAAATGCCGTCTTCCATTCGTCTCCTGCGCGGATACGCACCAAATTGTAGGCACTAAGGAGATCCAGTTTACTGAAGACGGTCGCTCCACGGAGCTGTTCCAGGGCTGCGGGTACTAGAGGTAGTGGGTACTGGAACTTGACGGTGACATGGTTGAGTGCCTGGTAGTCAATGCATGGCCGAAGACCTCCATCCTTCTTGGAGACAAAGAAAAAACTGGAAGCTGCTGGTGAAGTCGACTGCCTGTTGCAGTGCTTCTTCTATGTACTCTTCCATTGCTCGTCGCTCTGGTAGAGATAGGGGATATACGCATCCTTTGGGGACTGATGCGCCGGGTACCAGTTCGATGGCGCAGTCCCATGGCCTGTGGGGTGGTAATCCCATGGCGAGTCCCAGACTGAAGATTTCACTGTAGTCTGAGTACTCCTCTGGGATGGATATGACTGTCTGGGCAGAAGGACTCTCTATGGTGGTGGTACCTATGTCAATTTGGCTCATGGCTGGTCTTTGAGGGAGCTGCGGAAAGCAGTGCGGGAAGCATACATTTCCCCATCTCAGGACCTCGCCAGTGGCCCAGGAGATTGATGGTGAGTGGAGTATGAGCCAAGGTCACCCAAGGATAACATCGGCGTTAGAATGTTCCAATACCAGGAATAATCGTTCCTCTTGGTGCAAACAGCCGATGCTCAGATGAACTAGGTCAGTCTGGAGTTGATGTTCCTGTGTAGTGAGGGGTTCCCCGATTATGGATCGGATGGAGAAAGGTGTCGGGCAGCAGTGTAACCGGAGCTGGAGCCTTCGGCACAGGTCCCCAGTGAGGAAATTGCCCGCTGAACCGGAGTCGATGAGCGCCGTGACTGTGAGGAAACACAGTGGGGTAGTGAGGGTTACTGGAGTGGATAAAGGCTGGGATTTTAGGAGCTCGGTATGGTTTTGACTCACCGATTGACGCGGAGGGCGAGTGGGGCAGGTCGCTAGAGGGTGTCCAGGCTGACCGCAGTAGATACAAAGCCCCTCTGTGCTCCGCCTAAGTTGTTCGGTGGGGGTGAGTCGGAGCATATCCACCTGCATGGGTTCTGAGGTGGATGGTGACGGTGTGGAAAGAACGGGATGTTGAAACTCCGCGACGCAACCTCTCCGTCGATGCGCGACGCGGATGGCCAGCTGAATGAATTTCTCCAGCCCTATGGCATCGTCGTAAGGGGAGAGTTGTAACCTCAGCGAGGGTTCCAAGCCCTGGCGGAAAAGGGTGAGTAGGGCCGCCTCATTCCACCCAATGAGTCTTGCGTGGGTTCGGAATTCCTAGGCATAATCCCTGATATCCATCTGTCCTTGACGGAGCTGATGTAGCTTCTCTTGGTTGGTGGAGTCACCGTCGGGGTGGCTGAACACCTCTCGGAAATGAGTGGTGAACGCGGTGTATGTGGATACCGCAGGTCCACTTTGTCTCCACAACCCCTCTGCCCATTGCAGTGCTTTACCGGATAGCAAGGAGATGATGTAGGCTACCTTGGCACGCTCGGTAGGAAAACAAACGGGGTGCATTTCGATGGCCAGGGAGCACTGGAGAAGGAACCCATCACAGCTGTCAGAATCCCTGGAATAGCGTGCTGGGTTAATGATGGGACCTTCCGCGGAAACAGCAAGCACCGGTCTCGCAGAGGGAGACTCCAACGGTGTGAAGGAGCGACGCACTTCCTCCACGATGGATTGGAACACGTCCGGAGTGAGGGTAGGCGTTGCCTCCATGCTGTCTGTATCGGTCTAGCCTTTTGTTATGATTAACTCCCAGAGACAAGAGATTTGGGTGAAATAAGGTGGGTTTAATAATCCCAAAGTAACACGGGCTCTGTGAGCCACAAAAAACACCATAAACAAAAGGGGATCTGAAATGAAACCTGCCACGAGGGGCGAACAAAAACCAACAAAACAATAATATATCGAACCAGGGAATGAGAGAAACTTCAGGAGAAGTTTCAATGGAGAATGGAGGCGGAAGTATAGGGGAGTCCAAAACACTAGAAGGAGTAGCTGAAATTCAACGCACATCTCCAACGAGGCTAGACACCGAAATGTGTCTAGCGGGGGTTTATATAGGAACACTACTCAGCGATGGTGATGAGGTGCAGGTGATGATCATTAGTATTCGGGAGAGTGTGCTCGCGGTGTGTGAGAGTCGGGGAGAGAGTTCGATACTGACGTAACAATACCAGGGCTATTCAATTAATTTGGAATGAGAGCTGGGTCATGAAAACAATCCCAAATGAGGGAAGGAGAGCAGATACCGCTAAAGGTGATTGGTCCACTATAAAACCAATTTAAATAAAGTTTTAATACAAAGAACAAAGGTATTGTCAAGATACTGCGTACTGGGTAGAAAAATCATATTTCTCTTGAAACAATAGAAATGGATTTTTGGCGTTTTGGAAAAGAACTCTGCATATCTTGTATTTTCTAAATGCATAATAACATTAGTACATTGTATTACATCAATATATACAGGCCCAAAGCATTTCTACATTCAAATGATAAAGAAAATACACCACGCTGAGTAATCAATCCAGGTGAGCAGTATCACAGACATTTAGAATGTATAACTAACAGACAACATCCACTTCACACAACTGTCCCAACAAAAACAACAGAAGTGTAGCATGGTATTAAATACAACTATAACAATTATTCAGAATAGTAAAAGTTTGGCAAACGTTTGAATGGCAAAGAAGTTTGCCATTAAAGGGTTAACTGTTTTACGGGTATGGGAGGGGCGCATTGACTGTAAAAAGAAATGGACGGAGCATTGGAGAGGTGACAGAGAGCAAGCGTGTGTGTCTGTCTGTGTCTGGGAGAGAGAGAGAGAGAGAGAGAGAGAGAAAGGAGAAGACGTGTCGCTCCGAGCAGACACATAAAACACTTCTCTGTCCGTTCAGTGTTAAACCGCCTGTTTCCTAATCAGTTTTTTGGTTTCTACTAGACAAAGACATTTTGTCCAAGTTTCTGGACTACTGTAGAATGTAGAATGGGCGGGAAGAGCGCACTTTTTAAAGTGTCTCACGGGCTGCATGTGTGTGTGTGTGTGTGTGTGTGTATGTGTGTATGTGTGTGTCTGTGAGAGAAAGAGACAGAGAGAGAAAGATGAGTATCTGAAGTGTGCTCTTTTTGAAGTGCCAGCACACTGCTCGTGTGTGTGTGTTTGTGCACTCGCACGTGACTTGCACGTGCACGCAGATTAAACTGGCAGTTACTGACAGTTTTAAACTGCCTTTTAAACTGATGTAATGTCTTAGGCACACGTCTTGCTTTTGGTCTTCTAATTTGAAAACCGTATTTCCCATCTCAATGAGGTTGACAGCGTTTGAGAGCTAAGAATTTGATGAATACATATATACATAGATATAAATATTTCACTGTACTGTAAGTAGTGTTTAAAAAGTCATGATTTAAAAATGACCCTTAAAATGATTTTAAAAAGCACCATTTTGTATTGAGTTCTATTGACAAATTCATGGTCCAGCTGTCAGTCAGAGGCTCGAAAGTTACATAGTCAGAACCAGCACACATTCTCCTCCATTTTGATGTAAAATTTATTGGTGTAGAGTGAAAATTATGGGAGTAGGAGTGAGTTAAAAAACTTTTTTCCAAGATAATCTTCTGTTCTGTGCCACTCTGCTGATGACATCACGCACTCTAGCCCAGAACATTCCATGCAATAGTCACCCATTATAAATACACAAACGGACTCAGTAATCCTTATTTACATTTACCGCATTTGGCAGACACTCTTATCCGGAGCGATTTACAATTATAATTTTTTTTATACAACTTAGCAATTGAGTGTTAAGGGCCTTGCTCAAGGGCCCAACAGTGGTGATAGTGGGGATTGAACCGCTGACATTCAGATCAGTAACCCATCTCCTTGTCGACTTTAGTGTCTACGTTGTAAAAGTTCAACCAAGTTTTTATGTGAAAGTATGGCTTCTTGGCGAGGCATCAAAGTGAGGTGAGTTTCATGATTGTTTGTCGACCTCTCCCCATTCATGTCAATGGGATTTTTTGGCATGGTTTTTGGCTAATTGTGTCGCCATGGTAATGCGAAACCCCAATAAAAGTAATAGCACATTTCACGGTGCCGAGACGCACATTTTGATTTATACATTGCGTGGGTGTACTTTGCCGTTCTTTGCCACATTAAGTGCGACGGAAGAAGAATGATAAAAATCAAAATAAAGAGCCCCATTTTTCTAGGGTGAATAGTGATATGTGTCTGCTCTTAAGCAGCCACATAATTATAAACCATTACTGACTGTTAATTTTTTAATTTAAAAACAAAAACAGAATATAACTGTGAATTTTGATTTTCTGTGCAATGGGATTTATCAAGCTTTGCTTATGCGTGAAGATGTGTGTGAATATTTCTGCACATTCCTGACCATGTGTATGTGGTAATCTGTCTATGTGAAGCTTCTATTTCATGTACCATCTGTCATATCAGCATGCTTGAAAGAGGAATTATTGATTTCAGTGCTAAAAAGATGCAGAGAGATGACACACTGAATGTAAGTGGGTCAAAAAAAGACACATTTAAAGACTGACTGGGATATACAATATGTCGTGTTTGAAGAATTAGCACATGCAGCTTTGTGGAGAGAATGATCATGCCATCAGAGAGATTTTAAATGTGATTGCAAAATGTACACATGTACTCATAAAATATATCCATCTATCCATCCATTATCTATAGAAGGGTGCACTCCTGGACAGGTCACCATTCTAACACAGAAACGAACAACCATTCACACTCACATTCACACCTCTGGGCAATTTAAAGTACCCAGTTGTCTTAATCTGCAAGTCCTTGGACTATGGGAGAAAACCACAGCACCCAGAGGAAGCCAAAATGACACAGGGAGAACATGCAAACTCCACATAGAAAGGGGCCATGCAGTCAGCCATGAGGTTCAAACCCACACTCTTCTTGCTGTTTCCTGAAGCGAAGATGCTAACGATGAGTGAGGCGATGAGTGGCAAAGTGCACCCACGCAATGTATACTGCTCAAAATAATAAAGGGAACACTAAAATAACACATCCTAGATCTGAATGAATAAAATATTCTTATTAAATACTTTGTTCTTTACATAGTTGAATGTGC
>JBCNYH010000009.1:4761237-4779036 GCA_039654325.1 Tandanus tandanus
ATTTCAGGATTACAAATGTCTTTAAATAAAGGAAATATGATCACTCATTCCAAAGCTATTACAATTTCTGTATTCATGTTCATATTCATGTTTATGCTGTTAATGATCAGTAATTAATTCGAGTATGTGATAGGGAAGTCCAGCAATTTACACAAGATTTATGGAGGACCAAATATGAGACATTATGACATTTCAGACCAGCAGGCCACAGGTCTTCCTCAGTTCATGGATCCAAAACACACAGCACCCCCAATGACGCCTGATACCCCCGATTTTTTCCTCCACAGTGTCTTTCAACATGGCGGAGAAGAGGACAGGATCAGTAATGGATGTTAAAAGCTATTGCTTGTGTGGTTATTTTTAATCTGCTAATTATGTGCATTTAACTTGTTAAAGATCAGTGATATTTCTTGTTCTATATGCAGCAAATGGACTAGTCTGCTAGTGCGATGCAAAGTTATAATAAGAAAGCAGTTGTCATGAGAACAGCAATGTCAACTTTAAGTCTGCCATTTTTCATTTCACTCCAACTGCACTTGAACATGATATACTCGTAGTCCTGACTACACAGGTGTGAAGTAGCGTAATAAGCAAGCAAAGGTAGCAGAATTGAGACTCCTGCATCATACGGAGTAAGTAGGAAATTTGACATACTCAGATATTGATATTTGGAAAAAGAATCGAATCTGCTTCAAAATGAGGTATAATGCATGATTATAGCATGAAAATCGACTGTATCGACATCACTTTGTATGTCGCTAATCAGGAAACGTTTGCTTTTTGCTACTTTTGAGAAAAGAGCAATTACAGTTACAGAACCAGTTTCTGAATGTACACATTCGAAGCTCACTAGCATCCATAACTAAATGAGTCCGGCTCTCGACCAATCAGAGCGATCTTCCTAGCAACAGATAAGTTCTATTTACACCGAGTCATGTCTGTTTAAGGCTTCTGATTGGTTTACCATTATATGATTCGAGAAATCCTTCTGGGATTCTGTAAGTAGAGTATTCTGGAAGTGAATATGGATAATAGGGAAATACCCTGCGCAATCACAAAAGAGGTTTGAAAATCAGCAAAATAAGTGGAGTTTTCTATTGTTTTACAACAACGTGGACATGGAACCCTTTCTTAAACAAGGAAAGCATTATTTTCGTCCAGGTATGCCATTTGCAAATTACTTTGATCTTAGTAATAATATTTATATTTTAAATATTAAATGAAAATATTTATATTATTAAAAAACAATAATTGTAGTAATAAATTACAAATCTTACTCAAAACACTATATTGTGATTTAATTCGTATTATGCTGGAGCGGGTCACAGTTGTAAACTGACAGACCTCACTGACCCAGAAATGATTCACTCAGCCAAATCATAACCTGGATGAAACAGTATGGTTATATAAGGATTGAGGTACTGCTTACAGGTGGTGCACCCTATTGATATCTCTATTAATAGGTGGTCATGACTGGTGTTACAAGAGTAGCGCAGCTCCTTTAAGGTCAAAATATATAAATAAATCTCCCATGCTTTCCCTGAATTCGGTCTGAAGGGGCACAGACATACTAAACCAGTGTATACTGAATAGAGGGAGGCTGCCTTATTTTCTTAACCCTACACTATTCCGTGTGTGTGTGTGTGTGTGTGTGTGTGTGTCTCAGAGGTAGGGGTGATAACAGCACAAAGGACTGATTACATTATCACACAGAGATCCAATCAGAATAACATCAGTTCTCAAATGTACATCCCAGCATAAACCGCTGCAGTCTGAGGCACAAAATGAAAACCTTTAAAATGTAAGTGTTTAATGGTTAATTTAGAAAAATATGACATCACTACACTACATAAAGTCTAAATGTGAGCATTCAGCTCAATTCTTTGTGCCATCTGAAAGAACTTGGTGTGTTTCTTGTGCTAACTATGGACAGGAAACGCTGTGGAGAACCTTTCTATTTTATATAGTCTTTTTTTCTTTAAATGTATGTGTGTGCTTGCTGTTTTGGTATTGCTTTCTGTGTTACACAGTCAACTTGCAATGACAATTTTTCATCCAACACCATATCGTAATCAATGTTGCAAGCTAACTAATGTAACACCACCTTAATTAATTTTCATATAAAACCAAGTCAAAAACTCACAACATGCCTGAAATCGTCTCTGGTGACCTTTCATGGAGATTGATTTTTTCACTCAACAATGTTGTGCGGAAAATTGTTTTTGCAAGTTTTTTGTCTCACATCACACACACACACACACACACACACACACACACATTAGTCCTGCCAGGAGGTTATGTTTTAACCTGTGTTGGTTAGTTTGTTTGTATGTTTGTTTTAAAACTTATGCATGGATGTTCATGACTTTGTTTTCTAGAGTGGGTTTGGTACATGTTATAAACCATTACATTTTTGAGGTGATCCATGCATGGAATCCTGTTGCAAAAAAAGTAAAAAAAAATTTAATAAAACAAATATAAATAAATAAAAGAAATACTGAATCCTGAAAAATCCATGTTCTTTAAAAATGGGCAAAATGGTCATTAGACGCTGACTAGGGGGAGACATTTCATTATAACTATGCATAGTTATAAAATCCTATCAGAGTGGAGGTACCTTCCACTCTATGAGCATCATTCTAGTTTTCTCTTCATTTTCTCTGTATGTAACTTTAACGTCACCAACATCATGAGAGGAAAGACCATCCTGCAGTATTCCCTGGAATTTACTGTTTAAACATGGCGAGTGTGTATAAAGTGTTAACACACCATCTCCAGAGTAGCATTTACAGTGTGACAGTTGGAAATGGAGAGCATGTGTGTGGGTGTGAATTATATACAGGTATGTAATGTGTATATTTCTGATGTTTCAGTGAGCGGTGAAATTAAAGTGGGTTTTAAAGTTTTTAATTCTTTCTGTGCTTACTTGCTTATTTATTCATTTAAGGAATGAAAGAATAACAAGAATGTGTGGAGGGATGGATCATGGATGGAAGATTACAGAAAAGTAAGAAAATGTGAAAATAGGAAAGAAAAAAGAGAAATGAAGCTGAATAAAAATTATATATGTGTATATAAATCCTCTAATTTAGGCTTTTTATTTGGCCCAAATTTGGCGTGACTAAATAAACGAGTTAACGGAAATCAAGAATTTGCAGACGGGATACTTGTGTGATAAATTGCTCTGTTGGGTTCTTTCAGAGCTGAAGGACTTCCTGTGGTAAATGATCTCTCAGTGTGTAGAGGGCGGAGGGGGGATTTTGGAGAAGGGCTGATTGTTATGCTAATGAACGGTGGCATAGATTCATCATGGAGTGGTTCCTGCCTCTGGCATGTAAACAACACTGCATATGGTATGAATTATGGGTACATTGTGAAAGACAAGGACCTGCTTTTATTTCTAACACCCCCCCTGTTGACCTGAGTGTACCCTTCTGTCTCTGTATCATGGATTTCATCTACATGTTATAGCAGTGTTAGGATTCTAGGGGGTGCTGATGGGAGGGAGGACACTAGATTGTGTTGTACCAGATCATGGAGTTCTATGTAAACATCTGTGGTGTGATGAATGTGTTGTCATCGGCACCACCTAGGAAGCAACATCGGATCTTGCATTTCTTTTACATGCCACTAAGTGTGTAAGGGGAAAAATCAAACGTTGCATGAGTCCCTGCACACTGTTTTCCGGAGGAGGAACATCAGATTAGTGTTTGGTGAAGAGGCGGTTAACTGATACACCACAGCACTATACACCACAGACATTCATTATCAGCACACAAAAAAGGAAACTGCATATCGATGTACAGCCTTGGATGGAACTGCTACAGTTAATTACAAAGAATCAGGCAAGTGAAGCTGACACTGAAACCTTTACTCCCAGAAACAGAAAGCCCCAAAGGATTGTGGGATTGATGGATGGTATATCGGAGAGGGAAGGCCAAGAGACTCTACTCCTGATTAATCTGCTTCTTTTAGACAAGGACATTAGATGCTGACCTTAAGCACGCATCCATGGGACAAATGAAAGAAAGCTAAGATACATTTTCTAACAGCTAGAATAATGAACAAAAGCTAATATTGCATAATACTATTTACCATTAGCCCAGATTTAATATTAGCACAGCTAATAAATGCTGTGGCAGCAGGTGATGCTTGAGTGTTACCTGTGGGCAGAGTGGCGTCAGGTGGATCCAGTAGGTAACATGTGAGTCTTAGCGATGTCTAATCACTGGCAATCTAATAATGTATATGTATGCAACGAAGACAGAGAGCAGTGCGGGAAAGGTGAGTTCATAATACAGAACAGAGCTCTTTGTGTCTCTGTGTGATTTAAGTAGATTTATTTCATTTGATTTTCCAGATCACATTATGCGCACTTCCGGGCAAAGGCAGGGTACATTCAGAACAGCTTGCCAGACCATTGCAAGGCCAGCACACACACAACCATTCACACTATGAGCAATTGAGACGCAGGTTAACGCGGGGACGGAAAAACGTATTTCCGTCAATTTTTTCCCACAATAATATGAAGACATGGGTGTTAGTTCCTGGACGGAACAATGGAATGCCGTCAAAATTAAAGTCCCCGTCTCAAGATAGCACCTCGTGTCAACAAAATCATTACTTGCTTTCTTGTTAGAAGCACGTGCAAAGATTTCATCAAAATATTATCGCAATAATGTCACTAACTTTAAATTTCATGCTTGTGATCGGGTAGTCGTGGCGAAGTGGTTTCAGTCAGATGGTAAACACTCAGGAGACACAGATTGGATGAAGAAGGGTTCTATTTATTAACCCAAATAAGGCCAAAAAGGCCGTGATATTAATTAAGCACGAAAAACAACAACATCGAAAAAACAACGACAAAAAAGGAGAGAAAACAAATCACTTTTCGATACCAAAAACAAACATGACTTCGGAGTCAAAACAAGTATTGCCGCCTTTAAAATAGACTTACACTCAAGACTCAACTTTTAGGCTAAGTGCTCTCATGAGCATCTGCTCTCTTGGCTAGCCCCCTACTGAAAGAAAGAAGGCTGCTTAAATCTCTCTTAAGCACACCCTTGAAATTGAACTAAACCAACATAAACAAGTCTCGGGGGTGTTCTAAGATACACTTCAAATCATGACAATCCCAGTTTAAACCAACCTATTGCCCATAATAATGAACATCAGCATCCTTCCATAACGATACTTAAATTGGTTCTGCTTAATATCAACATAGTCAATAACAAAATTTCAGCCTAAACAACTAACTAAGCTAGGACCGAAAAAACAAATCGGAACATATTACACACATTTAAACAGCGGACATATGGAGCATCACGCTTTAAGGAAAACAAGAAAGTGATAATGGAGAAATGACTGAAACCCAATACAGCATTGTTGTCAAAGTGCACATGTAGCAGGGGCTCATGAGAGCACTTAGCCTAAAAGTTGAGTCTTGAGGGTAAGACTATTTTAAAGGCGGTAATACTTGTTTTGACTCTTAGGTCATGTTTGTTTTCGGTATCGAAAAGTGAGTTGTTTTCTCTCCTTTTTTGTCATTGTTTTTTTCGATGTTGTTGTTTTTCATGCTTAATTAATATCACGGCCTTTTTGGCCTTATTTGGGTTAATAAATAGAACCCTTCTTCATCCAATCTGTGTCTCCTGAGTGTTTACCATCTGACTCAAACCTCTTCGCCACGACTACCCGATCACATTTGGTGGCAGTGCAATGGGAAACCAGTGGTAAAGTAGTCAACACTCATTACGTTGTCTGGTCCAAGATGGAGACACATAGCAAAGCTCTTGCTCCTAAT
Organism: Tandanus tandanus; assembly: GCA_039654325.1. Taxonomy (NCBI): domain Eukaryota; kingdom Metazoa; phylum Chordata; class Actinopteri; order Siluriformes; family Plotosidae; genus Tandanus; species Tandanus tandanus. The sequence continues at coordinate 4,767,041 of JBCNYH010000009.1, forward strand.
GCAGAGGATGCGGTGAGAGAAGCCGGTGCCGGTCCAAAGTCTGTAGAATCATCCACACCTCAATCAGCAGTGGAAGACCACATAGTCCATCTGGAAAAGGTTTTGACGTCTGTTGTGGAGGCCCAGCGATGGCAGCAGGACAGATGGGACTCGGAGGCTCAGCAACAGGAACATCGGTGGAAGGCAATGGAACACCAGTTTCAACAATTACACAGGCTGGTGAGGAGAGATGCAGACGAAGCACATTCACTCGCTGGAATGCCAGTAGTCAACCCACCCAACACCCATCCTGATGCAGCCCATAAAGCTCATCACAGAACCCTTTACCAACCGGTTCCACAAGCCGCTGCTGCACCAGACCCAGGTTCCTTGCTGAACACCTCTGGCTCAGTATGCCTCTTCCTTCTACACATTGGGGGTGGAAGCTTTGAAGATGTCTCCCTATGTGGAAGATGAGGACATTGAACATTATTTACCAACATTTGAAAGACTGGCCGTAGCTAGTAACTGGCCACTGGATAGTTGGGCCTTATACCTCGTGCCCCTGTTGAATGGTAAAGCCAGAGCAGCTTATGTTGCCATGGATTTCGATGACAGCAGAGACTATATTAAGCTGAAACAAGCAATTCTGGACAAGTTCGAAATCAGCGCTGAAACTTACCGGCAGAGGTTTCGCTCTAAAAACATCCCTGAGGGCGAGACGCCGAAAGAGCTTCAGGCACGACTCAAAGACTTGTATGACAAATGGATAAATCCAAACACGAAGACAAAGGACCAGATTGCAGAGCAGCTCATACTGGAGCAGTTCCTGGTCTTGCTCAACCCGGACCTGCAGGTGTGGGTGAAAGAGAGGAAGCCGCAAACTTCACTGGAGGCTGTGGACCTTGTGGAGGCTTTCGTGGCTGCCAGGCAGTTCAAGAAAAGCTCCCAGTGGCGTGCTCAAGACTCCTGGAAGGGTCAACCACATTGATCCCATCAAGACAAGGAGAAGCAATCTTCTGGTAAGTCTGTGGGTGTGACTGGTCGTGGGTTTAGGCCCTCTAGTAGCCCCAGTAGCACTGTAGATAGTTATACACCACACAACACTCAACGAATTGTTGTATGCCATGGCTGTGGTCAGAAAGGCCATATTAAACCAAACTGTCCATTTAATAAAGTTTCGGAGTCCAGACTGTGATACTCACCTGGCTCTCGTAGTTCCCCAACCTCTATCCCCTCTCCTGATGTCTCAGTCACTGTAAAAATGAAAGGAAGGTCTTGGCAGGCGTTGATAGATACAGGCAGTAGTCAGACGATTGTACGTACGTCATGTTTAAGGCCAGATGATTACTTAAACTCTGGCAAAGTCAAACTATGTTGGATTCATGGGGATGAGTCTGAACATCAAACTGCTCATGTAACCATCAAGATTAAGGGTCAGAAATATATCCTGGATGTAGTTGTTACTGATACCTGCCCATATCCAGTGATTTTAGGCCAGGATGTACCCATCCTAGCTGAGTTGTTATATGAACATATTCATTCAGTTACCAGTTATGTGATGACAAGAGCTCAAGCCAAATCACAGCCAGACCAAGAGTTGTGGTCAGAGCTGCCATTTGTTAGAACATGGCCTAGCTCTAAGCCTAAAAAGAGTAAAGCAGAAAAACGAATGGCTAAAGTTACAGGCACCTCAGTGCGAAATGATTTGCCCTCTCCACCACTAGATTGTAATGAAATTTTGGTTGAAAATTTTGGGCAGCTCCAGGACAAAGACCCCTCACTCGCTGCTTGTTTAGCAGAGGTGAAATCACCTGAGGAGGTGAGAAAAGCCATCGAAGATGGTAGCATATGCTTTGTCAAAAGACAAGGGAGACTGTACAGAGTGAGCACTGATAAAGACCAGCTAGTGGTCCCAGAGATCCTAAGGGCCAAAGTGTTGGACCTGGGCCATAACATTTCATGGGCTGGACATCTGGGTGCGGGAAAAACTGAAGACAGAATTGGGAGTAGGTTTTACTGGCCTGGGTATCATGGAGACATTACAGAGTATTGTAGATCATGTCCGCAGTGTCAGCTTGCCTCACGCTCCAATAGAGGCTTAAAAGCCCCATTAGTCAATCTTCCCATTATCAATGTGCCATTTTCACATATTGCTATGGACATAGTGGGCCCCTTAGAATGAAGCAGGGCTGGCCATAGATATAGCTTGACAATATGTGATTATGCAACACGTTACCCTGAGGCATTTCTTCTCAAGAACATCAGAGCCAGACAGGTTGCTAACTGTTTACTCCAGTTATTTTCCAGAGTGGGTATCCCTAGAGAAATCCTCACAGATCAGGGTACTAACTTCACAAGTAGCACCATGAAGCAAGTATACTCTCTGTTAGGGATACAGGGTACTACGACCCCACCGCTGCCACCAAATGTGATCGGGTAGTCGTGGCGAAGAGGTTTGAGTCAGATGGTAAACACTCAGGAGACACAGATTGGATGAAGAAGGGTTCTATTTATTAACCCAAATAAGACCTTAAGGCCATAATATTAATTAAGCAAAAAAAAAAAAATAAAAAAATAAAACTACAACATCGAAAAACAACAAAAAAGAGAGAAAACAAATCACTTTTCAATACTGAAAACAAACATGACCTAAGAGTCAAAACATATATTACCGCCTTTAAAATAGTCTTACACTCAAGACTCAACTTTTAGGCTAAGAGCTCTCACAAGCATCTGCTCTCTTGGCCAGCCCCCCATTGAATGAAAGAACGCTGCTTAAGTCTCTCTTGAACACACCCTTGAAATTGGACTAAACCAACATAAACAAGTCCCAGGGGTGTTCTAAGATACACTGTCAAATCACGACAAAAATAGTTTAAACCAACCTATTGCCCATAATAATGAACATCAGCATCCTTTCATAACAATACTTAAATTGGTGCTGCTTAATATCAACATAGTCAATAACAAAATTGCAGCCTAAACAACTAACTAAGCTAGGACCAAAAAAACAAATCGGAACATATTACACACATTTAAACAGCGGAAATATGGAGCATCACGCTTTAAGGAAAACAAGGAAGTGATAATGAAATGATACCGGTAAGACAGAAACGTTTGTTTTTACATTCATTGGGAAAAAATAAACAAAACAATTAAAGTATCTACATGAGTTATGTGATTGTTCTACGGTGTACATGCATTGGAACATGGAACAGGAAAGGTGTAGAAACGGCGTTAACTAACTAGCTTAAATGACTGAAACCTAATACAGCGTTGTTGTCAAAGTGCGCACGTAACGGCTGATAGGGATACGGAAGGAGTATGATGAGTGACTTAATGGTTATGAGAAACAACACTTTATAAAATACAGACCGCAAGTTCAGTGTAACCTGCAAACACATATAGAATGTGTTGAGATATGTGCTCTCATTTCCTGTATATTTTGTGTTAATGTGATTTACTTGAACCTGATTGGTTGTTCAAATGGTGGAACAAAGTGTTGCTCATGTGACCCACCTGAGTATGTAATAACTAGCAGGTGTTCTTAATAAACGGAACGTGTGCCTGCAGAGCAGAAAAAATGGTACACAGACCAAGAGTGATTTCGACTACTGTGTTCTTGTCACGTTAAACGCTGTGACAGTATACACTCTGCTAACAGGTTATGGGCCCAGGTTACTCAGAATGTAATATGGATGTTTTTACCGGGTGAGAAGCGCGATGCTTTACAGCGTACACCTGAGAGCGGTGAACATGAGCCGGAAGGACAGAGACGCAGTGTCGAGTAGCTGGTGGGTGAGACTTGTTTTTGACGGTGAGGAGAAAAGTTATGAGATATGGGAAACGAAATTTTTGGGCCACCTATGTCTTCAAGGATTGAAAGATACCATCCTGAGGGAAGCCCCTGATGACGACGATGACGATGACCAGGAGGAAAATGCCCGCGCATGTGCGGAGCTTATCCAGTTCCTGGATGACAAGAGCCTGTTGCTAATTATGCGTGAAGCCGCAGATGATGGACGCGCAGAATTAAAAATTCTCCGAGGATATTATGCTGGACGAGGTAAACCCAGAATAATAAGTCTGTACACAGAGTTCACATCCTTACTAAAGTCACCCACTGAGACTGTCACAGAATACATCATTAGAGCTGAAACCGCTATCACTGCAGCAGGTGAGACGCTAAGTGACGGCCTTTTGATTGCAATGATTCTGAAAGGACTGCCAGAGACTTTTAAACCATTTTCAATTCATGTGACTCAGAGTGATGCTCAGATGACTTTTGTTGAATTAAAGACAAAGCTTCGAAGTTACGAAGATGTCAAAAATATGCGTGCAAGAGTAGTCGAGGACAATGTAATGGCTGCAGGAGCACATGGGGACGCTAAACACATGTCGGAGAAAGCAAATAGTGGATATACAGACGTTGTGTGCTACAAATGTGGTATTAAAGGATACATTGCCAGAAACTGTCGGCAAAGAAAGTGGTGTACTTACTGCAAAAGTAATACGCACAAAAATGCAACCTGTAGAAGAGCGAAACAACGGGATAATGCACGGAGAGCATCCGAGGTGATGGGAAACAAGGAGTATGCATTCAGAATAAGTGATGGAGAGATGCAGGTGCCAGGCGTCAAGAGGAAAGGTCTGTTGGTTGATGCGGGTGCAACATCACACATCATCACAGACATCACAAAGTTCAAAAAATTTGACAGTGATTTTCAAGCCGGGACACACTGTGTGGAGTTAGCAGATGGCTCCAGGAGTAATGGAGTAGCCAAACGCAGAGGCGATGCAGAAGTGTGGTTACACGACAGCAAGGGACAACGGTTCCGAACAATGCTGAGGAACGCCTTGTACATTCCTACTTTTCCACGGGATATCTTTGCTGTAAAAGCAGCTACCTCGAGCGGAGCAACTGTGATCTTCAAGGAGAGGAGCAACATTCTACTTCATAGAGACGGTACAAAATTCCCCATACACGTGTATAATAATCTGTATTATTTGCACACGTCAGAAAATGATTGTAATGATCAGTGTAAGAAATGTCTTGATTTGCAAAGTTGGCATGAAATATTAGGACATTGCAATTATGCTGATTTGCTAAAACTGAAAGATGTTGTTGATGGGATGGATATCAAGAAAGGGGGATATGACCCATTTTGTGAAGTTTGTACTCAAGGGAAATTCGTTCAGATGAGGAACAGGAAACCAGATACAAGAGCTAAAGCATCGTTAGACATGGTACATACTGACTTAGCAGGTCCTATAGATCCTACATCGCAAGACGGACATAAGTATGCACTATCTTTTACTGACGATTTTTCTAGTGCAGTATTTGTATATTTTCTGAAGAACAAGAGTGACACAGTACAAGCTACTGAAAGATTTTTAGCCGATATGGCTCCTTATGGCAAAATAAAATGCATGATATCTGACAACGGAACCGAGTATACGAGTAGAGAATTTCGAGCGTTGATGAATAAGAAAGGTATCAGGCATGAGTCATCATCCCCATATTCTCCACATCAGAATGGTACAGCTGAGAGAAATTGGAGGACTTTGTTCGATATGGCCAGATGTATGCTCATAGAAAGCGGGCTGCCAAAAGTGTTGTGGACCTATGCTGTCCAGACAGCCGCGGTAGTGAGAAATAGGTGCTTTAATAATCGCACTAAACAAACCCCATATTACATGCTAACAGGTAGAAAACCCAACATCGTTAGAATGCAGAAATTTGGTCAGGCATGTTACGCCTATAAACATCAGAAAGGAAAGTTGGATCCCAGATGCGTAGAAGGCATATTTGTCGGATATGACAAGAATAGCCCGGCCTACATGGTATATTATCCAAGCAGCAGGAAAGTACCCAAACATAGACTTGTGGAATTTGTATCTAGAACAAATAAGGAAGTACTTGATGCTGAAGATGACGACATTGAAGTAAACATTAAAAGACAGTCAGGGGACGTTTTACCTGTAAATTCGCAAAAGGCAGAAAGCCAAGAAGTGGTCACTAGAAGCGATAAGTTAAAGTCTGACACAGACAATGTGAAAGAAAAAAAAGAGACAGCTAATGAAGGACAAGCTACAGAATGGCGCTATCCAGAGAGAGAGAAAGAAGCCAGATTATTATGGCGACTATATTTGTGGTTTTGAGGAGGAATCAACTAATATTGACTATTGCTACAGACTTGTATGCAATGTACCACAAACTTACAAGGAAGCTGTGACCTCATCAAATTCAAAAGCATGGATTGAAGCTATGGATGACGAAATGCAATGCATGACAATGACACATTTACCTTAACTCATCTACCAAAGGGTAAAGATGTAGTGGGAGGAAGATGGATTTACGCAATAAAAAGAAACAATGATGGAACTGAAAAATACAAAGCGAGATATGTTGCAAAAGGATATAGTCAGAAGAAAGGTGTTAATTATGATGAAACATTTTCACCAACAGCTAATATGACGAGTATTAGAGTTCTACCACAAAAAGCAATACAAGACAACCTGATTGTTCACCAGATGGATGTAAAGACTTATTTACATGCACCGATTGAGTGTGAAATTTACATAGAACAGCCTGAAGGTTACGAAGTAAAACCTGATAATGACGGGAGATTGGTATGTAAATTGAACAAATCTCTGTATGGATTAAAACAATCTGGACACAATTGGAACAAAATGTTACATGAACTTTTGTGTGAAAAACAGTTTATACAAAATCCAGCTGACTATTGTGTTTATAGCAAGGTTAATGACAAAGAAAAGGTTCACATTATCATTTGGGTAGACGATTTAATTATTGCTGCCAATGATGACAAAGTGCTGATGGATGTGAAACAAATGTTGAAAGCTAAGTTCAATATGAAACATTTGGGTATTCTGACACATTTTCCTGGTATTTATTTTGAACAAAGTGAAGGATGCATCAAAATGTCACAGAGTAAATATGTCAAGAAAATACTGGAATGGTTTTGTATGTTAGACTGTAAGCCAAGAGCGACACCATGTGAACAGAAACTTAACTATAGTGATGATATGGAAGAGATGAGTGATATCACAAGGTATAGAGAAGTAGTTGGTAGTTTGATATATTTAGCAACCTGCACGAGACCAGATTTGAGCTTTATTGTAAGCAAACTGTCTCAGTACTATACCAAACCAACCATAGAACAATGGACAACTGCCAAACATGTATTACGGTATCTGAAAGGAACTCAAGATAAAGAACTGTGTTATAGAAAGTTTGAAGATGAGAACTTGATGTATGCTTATAGTGATGCAAATTGGGCTGCAGATGTTGGAGACCGAAAAAGTACCACAGGGTATTGTATAAGTTTAAACAAGAACGGTCAGTTTATTTCTTGGAAAACCAAACGACAGCCTACAGTCGCATTATCTACTTGTGAGGCAGAATGTATGGCATTAGCAGCAACTGTACAAGAGTGCCTGTATTTGAAGCAACTGTTGGAAGGTTTTGATGGCAAACGCTATGAGTGCAATGTATATGAAGACAGTCAAGGTACAATAGCTTTAGCCAAAAATCCTGTACAAAGACAGAGATGTAAACATGTAGACATTAAATATCATTTCATTAGGTCCTTTTTTTTTTTCCAAAATCCATAACAATTACCTCTCAGATTCCTCTCCATGGAAATCCTTAAAGGATTTCACATGAACAATGAGGAACCCGAGCAACCATACCATTCCATAGTCCCCTCAGGCCCCTGTCCACGGCAGTCTTCTTTAAGAAGACCGACACGTGAACGAAGAGAACCTGAGTGACCTCGATCTTAGCCAAAAATCCTGTACAAAGACAGAGATGTAAACATGTAGACATTAAATATCATTTCATTAGGTCCTTGTTAAATGAAGGTCAAATTAATCTAAAATATTGTCCAACAAATGATATGGTAGCAGATGTGCTAACTAAACCAGCCACTAAACAGAAGCTGATGAAGTTTGAAAAAGTTATGTTTGAAACATGAATGTTTATTCAGCATGTTATCTATGCAATATCTATTTGTATATATCTGATTTACAGAACATGTGAGCAAGTGGGAGTGTTGAGATATGTGCTCTCATTTCCTGTATATTTGTGTTAATGTGATTTACTTGAACATGATTGGTTGTTTCAAATGGTGGAACGAAGTGTTGATCATGTGACCCACCTGAGTATGTAATGACTAGCAGGTGTTCTTAATAAACGGAATGTGTGCCTTTAAGAATTCGTGTGCCAAGAAAAAATGGTACACAGACCAAGAGTGATTCCGACTACTGTGTTCTTGTGACGTTAAACGCTGTGGCAGTATACACTCTGCTAACAGAATGTTCTTTGGCAGCATGCCGCTGCCGTGACGGAACTCGTCCCGTCACACACCCCCCACCTTAAGAGGGAGCGTCCTGCTCTTGTCGAGACAAATAGTCTGCAATAACATTGTCTTTTCCCGCTTTGTACCTCACAATGAAACTGTAAGGCTGTAAAGACAGATGCCATCTTGTAATTCTGGAATTAAAGTCTCTCATTCGGTGGAGCTATTGTAAAGCCCTATGGTCAGTCTCTAGGACAAACTGTTTACCAATGAGATAGTATTTCAATGTGTCAAGAGCCCATTTTATTGCCAGACACTCTTTTTCAATGGTCTTTTTCTCCCGTGGAAAAAGTTTCCGGCTCACATACTGCACTGGCCTTCTGTCCTGCCCCTCGCCCTGCAACAACACGGCCCCTAGGCCCAAACCAGAGGCATCTGTCTGGACCGTGAATGGTAATGAGAAATCAGGGCTCTGAAGGACTGGACTATGGCACATACACTCTTGGAGGTCCCTGAAAGCACTTTCACTCTCCTGAGACCAGACCACCGTATTAGGGCTGGTCTTGCGAGTCAGGTCAGTCAGGGGAGCAGCCCGACTGGAAAAGTTGGGGATGAAGCGCCTATACCAGCCGACCAGTCCAAGGAAAGATCTCACGCCCTTTTTGGTAGAGGGCAGTGTGCAATGGCGGATAGCATCCACTTTACTCAACAGAGGTCTGATGGTGCCCCCACCCACACCATACCACCCACAGATGGATGGACTTGTCGAAAATGTTCAACCAAACCTTAAAAGCCATGTTAAGAAAATTTGTGCTGCAAACACATATAGAATGTTCCTTGGCAGCACGCCGCTGCCGTGACGGAGCTCGTCCCGTCACAATGCTGTAAATCAGTTTTGAGAAGTTCCGACATTTTGTGTGTGATGTAAGCAGGGGCAAGCACTCTGCCTTGACATTAATTAGCATGCTAGTATTTCCTATCCTAACGTGCACAGAGCGAGCATGAGGATTTCAGTATATGAATTCTTAATATCCTAAATTTATTAATAGCTTAAGTCCTGGTTCAGTGCTTATGCCTAGCATAGCAGCAGGTTTCAGCAAAACATCACAGGATGGTGTTAGTTTATTCAGATTTCTGTCTGACTCAGACGAAAAAGAAATGCGTGATGAATGGATTAGGTGAATTACACGAACACAAGCAGACTGGAAAGCAGCCAGCATTCATTGCGTTATTTGTAGTGAACATTTTACTGAAGATTGTTTTGCGCTAACCCCAGCACCACAATGTGAAATGGCTGCAGGTTTGACAGCTGTCATGCAACCAGCACTGCTACAGGTGTCCAAAGTAACATGTGACGTTCAGAAGCTGTTAACAAGCTTGAAGAGAGAAGGGTAAGTAATCAAATTTATTCAATTTAAAATAAAACCTCCCACTGACATATTACTACACATTGGAGCCCATAGGGCCTGCTTGCGGCCACCTCCACTCCTTATATTTTTACGTCAATCATGCTCCAACTTGCTTGCTCAGTTGACTCTTGCAAAGGCAGGGTACATCCTGTACAGTTTGCCAGTCCATCACAGGGCCAACACACACAACCATTTACACTCACAACTAGAGGCAATTTGGAACAGCCAATTAACCTAATGTGCATGTTTTTGGACTATGGGAGGATACCAGAGTACCAGAGTACCTAGTGCTTGCACAAGGAGACCATGCATACTCCACACAGAAACACCTTTGCTGAGCCCAGGACTCGAACCCGAGCTGTGAGACAGACGTGTTAACCACTTACACAAACATGGCGCCTGTCCTGAGTTTGTGTGTGATTAATATTGGAATAAATACAATTAAAGCAGTCTATTTGTCTACATCTCTTCACTTCTCTCAAACTTCTTAGGTGCCCCAAACACCATGCTGAAAAGCAAATTAATGCATTTTAATGGCTATATATTCAGACCCTGTGAATTCTGAGTTCATGGGTATAGGATATTCTACAGACAATGGAACATAAGGTGTTTTTGGAAAACAGTGTAATGAGAAGGTAGGGGCTTGGAGACCCTGGGGAAATAGTGTTCTGTGAATGTAGTGCATTAGGTACATATAATAGGGTGTTTTGAGTATAGGCAACACAGACATAAGGTGCTGAGAGCATAGGCCACACGGACATACAGTAGTGTATTGGAAGTATAGGGTCCTGGAAATGTAGGGCCCTGGGGATATAGGTGTGTGAATGTAGAGTCCTAACAACATAGAGTAGTGTACTTGGGAATTGAGGGCCTGGGGAACATAGGGTGCAAGGAATGTAGGAATTTTGAGAGATAAAATTCTGTGAATATAAAGCCTGGAATCATATAATAGGATACTGTGTATACCTTATAGGGCCTGGGAAACATAGGATAATATGAATGTAAGGCTTGGCAGACATACAGTAAGATACTGGGAATGTAAGGGCCTGGGAACAAATGGTGCTAGGAGAATGGAGTGCTGGTGAAAAAAGCTTAACCTGCATGATTTTTTTTTCTGTTTCTTTTTACAGCACTTTGGTATGAAAACGTGTGGGTTTTGGAAGCTCTGTGAATTCTGTATAGGGTGATATGGAGGATGAGAGAACATGGCCATCTGTTCTGACGTGAGTGATCACGCAACAACAAAATGACCCACGAAATCTTGAACTTTTTGTGTGAAGTTGTAGCTGCCAGGACATCTGTTAGCTTAAAATAAAGAACTGCTGATTTTTACCTCAGAGGAAATCCTAACTATGAATAAATTGGGAATGACATCAAGAAACAACACACGCACGCACACACACACACACACACACACACACACACACTTTTCTCAACCTGTAAGTGTTGCGAATGTGAATCGGAAGCATTTTCCCCTTCCAGACTTTGCCACAGTCTCATCTCATCAGCAAAGTTAGCAATTCACACCACATGCTGCTAATGACAGAGAATGTTAAAAATAGACAAGGAGAAAACTGAAGGACGATGGCTGACAGGAAAAATAAAAAGAATGGTTGAGTCTAGCACAAAGACTTAATTTTTTTTCCCATCACACGCACACACACACTCACACACATCTAGAGAAGTGCTAATGCTTTTAGGTCAAAAGGGCTCCATGATATTTGAAGCTAATTACGACCCGTGGCCCTTTTGTTTCAGCTAAATGTGTCCTTGTCTGATCAAGGGCTACATCCCAAATGCTAGCACTTGTTTATTAAGGTTTTGTCTTAGAACAAGACCACAGATAGTTTGCTCACTTGAAATTTGTGCTATCATACAGCCAGTTATCTTTTAAATACATAAATGACCAAGGAGGCATACTCATGCTTTTGCTAATGCTGTGCTTTCTGATACAAATACTAACAGAACAGAAGATTTTAGCCATGCTGGTTAGCCTTCAGCATTAGCACAACATCGGCCCTCTGATGAAACCTGTTATCTCCAGTTTTGTTAAAAATGACATTATGCATGAATATAAATTAAGATAACCCTCTGCATCTACTTGAAAAATCTGGTGGCTCCATCTAGCTGTTATAGGGTAAATTCACACACACACACACACACACACACACACACACACACACAATATATATCTATATATATGTATTTTTTTTTTGTTTTTTTTCCATTTTCTTTTTTTTTTTTCAAGAAAATATATATAAGAATAAATACTGAAAGTAGT
>JBCNYH010000009.1:4779136-4792591 GCA_039654325.1 Tandanus tandanus
GCGCCCATCTCAGCCGACTCTGGGCGAGGGCAGAGTACACCCTGGACAGCTCGCCAGGCCATCGCAGGGCAGGAACATGCTGACGGCTATGCAGCCTACTCTTGATGAAAATCAGCAATGGTTCTTTTACATGCCTCCCAACATAGACAGAGACATGGCCAGCCTTTGAACCCAGTTAGCTGCACTGAGGGTATTTCTACTTTCAATCCTGAAAAAAGTAAAAAAATGTAGATAGTAGGTTTCAACTGAGGTAGCTCAACTGAGTGTCACATCGGAGGTATATCTGTGACGCATTCAGATCTGGCTGCATAGCTGGTAATGCTTTTCCAGTTTGGAAATAAAATAATCCGCCTTCATAGAATTGTTCAACAGGTCATCTAGTATAAGCCTGCAAAGTTTTGTGTGATACCAGACAGTAATAGCTGAGGAGTAGGAATTTGAACTTTCATGACTGTACATCCAGGTCCAAAAGTGAAAAGCATGACCCCGCAGAATTGTTGACATTGTCACAAAGTATAATGTCGCGAAATTTCATTAAATTCTACCCACGCATCATGGAGCAGTTGGAATTTTTCCAGTTATGATCTCATAATTCTGTTTTTAACTTGAAAATTAAAAATTGGGCTCCATGGAATTTTGGCTATTGTCCACAAGAACAACTAACTAAAACTAACTAAGTTTTACGCTAATAACGAAGGAGTAGGACTTTTAGAACTCTTCACAACAACACCACCACCAACAACAACAATAAAATGGCAACAAAGAGTTTACACTGTATACCCCCATGTAAAAACAAAATTTGCTAAACGTTAGAAATCAGACAATGCAGGATAGCTGATGCTCTTTGAAGAATATGATCATGGTGTGAACTCTAGCATTTAGTACAGAGCCCTGACTTTTAATTAACAAAAGTAAAAGCTAGCTAAAGATGAACCCTGTTGAATGGAAAATTAACATAAGAATTTCACCATCATAGTAAGAACACTCAGTAGGCATCAATTCTAATGCTTGGGATGAAACCCAACAATATGTGACATTCTGGTATACAAAGTATACTGACAGTCATTAAAAACTTTGAGAGTGAATTTTATGTATATCTGTACTTGTGTATGAGGGTTGTGGGTATACCCTGTGGCTTTATTGATGATAGTACTTGGGCACTTGAGAAAATTATGAGTTGTCATTTTGTAATGCTTCATTGCACATGTGTAGGTCGCTTTGCAAAAGTGGACCAAATGCAGTTTGAGCAAACTACAATGTGTATCTGCACAATTTGAGAAGTGGTTTGGAAAGTCTATGTAAAGGCTCAAAAATGTCCACTTTTGTTAGTCTAGTGCACGTTATAATGCCATGTCTTTCACGTGAACGTCTCCGGGTAATGGGTATGGTGGGGGCCGGGTTGAACTACAGTGAGGTAGCGAGGCATATGGGCTGTACACAACCCACCATCATAAATCTGATTAACCGCAACAACATGACAGGGTCAGTTAATAACAGGCCACGTCGAGAGAGAGTGATGACTCCCGAACAGCATCACTACATCCGGTTGCAGCACTTGCGGGACCGGTTACGCAGTGCTGTATCACCGCAAATCACTGCCTGTATCACCGCCTGTATCACCGCATATATCAACGCAATCGGAAGCCATACCCGATACTGACTGTTGTGACTTTCATTTGGGCAGGTGCAATTTTGTTTTGTTGTTTTTGATGTGCATAATTTACACTTTTGTTTGTTGTTTTTTCGAAGCCAACATACTAAACAAATGATCCATATTACAAAAATCCAGTTTTGGGTACCAGAATAAAAATTATGTTGAAACTTATGGTCTCAAAGTTTTTAATGACTGTCAGTATAGTTGTAAACTCTTGCTATTGAAGTCCTAAAATATGTAGTTAGAGAACCTTAAAATAGCACTCTAGCATTTCAGAAGAAAAACAAAACATGTTGAATATTCTAGTGTAGTAAGTTATGAATTCTGGCATTTAGGACAGAACCTTGAAGTAGCTGACATTTTGGTAAGAATATCAACTAGGAATCAAATTTTTTTAAATAGAACCTTCAAATGAATACATTTAAAGTTCCTTTAAACGTAATACGTAGGTCTGCTTTTGGGAGCGAGCCTAAAAGACAGTAGATGTTATTCGTAACACCAATCATAAATCCTGTTATTCTGAAAAGTACCTTAAAGGCAGAAATAAATAATTACTTGATTTTATCAGATAGTTCATTCATTCATTCATTTGCCATACCACTTTTACCTACAAGGGTTGCTGGGAGCCTATCTCAACTGACTCTGGCCGAAGGCGTAGTGCACCCTGAACAGATCGCCAGTCCATTGCAGGGCCACCCCTAGGAGCAAATGCATGTCTTTGGACCGTGGGAGCAAACCAGAATACCTGGAGGAAACCCACACAAGCACAGGGTTGCTGAGGCATATGTGCTAACCACTATGTCACCGTGCCACCCATTATCAGATAGGGTATATTGAAATTAGTCAACATGCATATTTTGGCATTAAAATATCAAATTGTTACTACATATTATGGTTTTGTTTTTCCTTAAAAAAAATCTGTCTGCCAGCTTGGCCCATGAATTGTCATGCAGAATAATGCATGTGGCTTGTTTTGCACATGACCTCAGCCCAGAAACCCGTGGTGAAGCCAACAGTGATCATAAACAAAAGACAGCACACTGTCATTCTACTTTCGTGAACGTTTTATTATTTGGAAATTTTATTGAGCGCATTGTGACTCAGTGTAATAATTTCTGACAGGTGTGTTCCTATAAACTGTGGGAATATGAAAAAAAAGGGTTTTATTTAGAGCAATTTCTAAAAGACAAAATCATAAGGAGGAAATGGAAAGCATTAGTCCACTGTAATAAGGGCATGTCAGTTGTATAGATATCCTGAAATAGCACCATCTTTAGTACCAGTTTTGCCAGCATGCACTCTTTGTGTTTTTGCTTCTTGCTTATTTGGTTGCTTGGTTTTGGAACTGTGTGTTGCTGAAGTAGAAAAGCTTTGTGGATGTGAACCATGTATAGATTGCTCACTGATTACAATTATTTCGAGAAGTCTCGCTTGCCAAAGAAAAACAAGTAGACTTAGACTTAGACAGACTTTATTTGTCATTTAGATTTACATCAAAATCAGATTTCGATGCAATGGCTCAGAGCACAGCAGTTATAAAATAATAAATATACATATAAAAACATTTGTATAAAAGATAAATAAATGATAGCTATATATTGCACAGTAATATGCACTGTAATATTGTACAGTAATATTGCACAGTAATATGGCACAGCACAGAGGTCCTTAGTGGTGCAGTCCTTTGTAGGTGTGTGGGTGAGGAGGGAGGAATATTTTAATGCGTTCAGCAGTCTTATAGCATGCGGAAAGAAACTATTGTTGAGCCTGGCTGTTCTGCTCCATAGAATCTCTTTCAAGAGGCCAGCAGTGAGAACAGTCCATGGTGGGGGTGGGAGGGGTCTCTGGTGATGTTTTGAGCCCTGGTCAGACAGCGTTTCTTTGCAATGTCCTGGATGGGAGGAAGTGAGGTTCCAATGATTTTTTCCGCTGTCCTCACCACCCTCTGTAGGGACTTCCAGTCGGAGGCACTACAAGCCCCTGACCAGACTGAGATGCACCTGGTCAGTAGGCTCTCTATAGTTCCTCTGTAGAAGGTGGTGAGAATGGGAGCAGGTACGTACACTCTCCTCATCGAGCGCAGAAAGTGCATACACTGCTGTGCCCTCTTTATAAGGGTACCAGTGTGATTGGACCAGTTTAAAGAGTTCGTTAACTGCACCCCCAGGAACCTTGTCCTGCTGACGATCTCCACTGCTACACTTGTTGATGGTGAGAGGAGTGTGGCTGGGCTGGTTCTTTCTGAAGTTAATGATCTCTTTTGTTTTTGAGACATTCAGGATCAAGTTGTTAGTTCCACACCAGTCCGCCAATTATTATACCTCCTCTCTGTAGGCCTGTTCATTGTCATTACTGATGAGACCCACTACTGTCGTCTACTGTCGTGTTGTCTGCAGTGGACCCAGGACGCAGCCCTGGGGGGAACCGGTGCTCAGAGACATTTTTCCCACCCACATGCACTGAGGTCTGTTTGTGAGGAACTTGAGCAGCCACTTACACAGGTGGATGCTGAAACCAAGGGGGGCCAGTTTATTTATCAGATGCTGTGGGATGATGGCATCGAATGCACAGCTGTCCAGAAACAGCATCCGCACATGTGTGTTTATCCCTCCCAGATGCTCTAGGCTCCGATGGAGTGCAGAAGAGTTGGCGACCTCTGTGGAGCGGTTAGGATGATAAGCAAACTGGTACGGGAATGTTGGGGGGAGACTGGAAACAATGTGATCCTTTACCAGCCTCTCAAAGCACTTCATTAGAATAGGTATGAGTGCTACTTGGTGGTAATCAGTGAGGGAGGAGGTTGTGGTTTTTTTGGGTACCGGTACAATTGTGGCAGCCTTGAAACAGGATGGTACCACAGCCTGGTGCAGAAAGGTGTTAAAAATGTCTGTGAGAACCCCAGCCAGCTAGTCAGCATATTCCTTGAGCACCTCTCCTGGTATGTTGTAGGGGCCAGCTGCTTTCCGGGCGTTCACCTGGTGTCAAGTAGGATATGACACCATTTTCACCATGTGTAGGTTCCAACTCCTATGTCATCATTGTTAGTCTCACACGGTCTTGTTCTCACCATTTGTCGTCAGTACTTCGTGAAATGCCAAAGGCCAAATATTGGCCCTACTATGAATAGAAGCACTTTGTGTTAGTGCTAGTTCTGCCCACAGTGCATAGGCATAGACATCTCAGTATCCCCTCAGAGGCATGTGATGCCAAGGTGTGAGTTATATTTCATGTAAGAATGCAGCTTGTGTGCCTATCATGCCTCTCAAAGAAACTTGCCCTGGAGGGTTCTTCTTCTTTAAGGCAGTGGGAGTCATGGAAAGTATAGAGTTTAAAAAAGTAGTCAGTGCTGCTCTATATGTCAAACAGATAGTGTAAAAGATACATGCCGTATTCCAATGTAGAATACATGCTTTAGATTTGCTGAGCTTAAGAGCGGGAGAACAACTGCAAGGACATGAGTGATGCAACTGCGACATACAGTATACAGATTTTGCAACAACTCCACCTTTGCTGAAACACTATTTTATCCACCGTCCTTTTGTGAGATCAAAATAAACCAAGTTATTATATGGCAATGACAGTACACGCAAACTGATTGGTCGATGTGTAGGCAATAAATCACGTATAACTTAGCCGGTAGCTAGCTGCACTGTGTGCTGTGATCTCTAGCAGCTTCCAGAGATTCCAGAGAGCATTTTTTTTGAAGAGAAAATGTATACAGGAAATATCCTGAGGGATAAAAAGTTTAGGAAGCTCTACTTGCTGCTTGTCTGAAAGCTCTTCTTCGTCACAGGAAAGGAAACAAGCCCAAAGCTACCAAAGCCCTCACAGACATGGATGAGGAAAATTTGTTCAGAAGCGGGTAAGTAACAGCACCTGAAGTGAATTTAAAAAGGCTGTCATTTGCAAATGCCATACATTAAAATATATAATAACCTTGTTTGCTCCGTCTATACAGAGAAATCTTAGCCCTTGGTCTTTTTGCACAGAATTAACCTTAGCCTCAGTCTGTACTAAAGACCTTGGGCAAAGATTGCTCTGTACTGACCTCACTCTCGGTTAATTAGTAATATATCTGTATCTATCTATACTTATTAAAAAAAATGAAATACCCCAGAGCAGAAGTTCTGTGTCTCAATGCACATGCACACATAAAACTGATTAAACAGCCATCCAGTTAAGCACATCAGACTCAGAGAAAAGAAAGAACTTAATCCAAAGTCTCATTTCCAAAAAGGGCTTCTGAAGCTGTAAACAAATTCCAAGTATGAAACAATACTACACAAATTAGTGAAAACATTAAAATCACCTGCTTGTCATTATGTAGGTCCTACTGGTGTCACCAAAATGTCTCGAACCCATCAAGGCATGGATTCCACGAGACCTCTGATGGTGTGATGTGGGATCTGGCAGCAAGCAGTTTGTAGCACATCCTTTAATTTCTGAAACCTGATGGTAGGTTTTCCATGGTTTGGACTTGTTTTTACAGCGCGAATTACAAAAGGGGCGGCAAGGTGGAGCAGTGGTTAGCATTTCTGCCTCACAGCAAGAAGGTCCTGGGTTCTAATCCCAGCCAGGTGTTTCTGTGTGAAGTTTGCATGTTCTCCCCATGTTTGCGTTGGTTTCCTCTGGGTTCTCTGGTTTCCTCCCACAGTTCAAAGACATGCATGTTAGGCTAGTTGGCTGTTCCAAATTACCCCTATGTGTAAGTGTGAATGGTAGTGTGTGTGTGTGTGTGTTGGCCCTGCGATGGTCTGGCAAGCTGTTCATGGTGTACCCTGTGTAAACTTACAGATGGGGAATTTAGAGCACAATTTTCCTCAAATCATTCCTCAACAGTTTTTGCAGCATGACATTATTCTGCTGAAAGTGGCTACTGCCTTTAGGGAACACCACTGCTATAAAGGGATGTACTTGGTCTTCAACAAGGTTTAAGTAGATAGTATGGTCTGCAGCAATGTTTAGGCACCCAGCTGTTCATGTAATGTAAAAGAAAATGTGCAATCCAGTCCACCTTATTCCATTGCTGCATGGTTGATGCTTACGTGCTCAGTGTAGACAATTTTAGTGGTGAACAGGGGTTAAGCATGTGTACTCTGACTGATCTGCAGCTACACAGCCTCATATACTTCAAGCTGCGATGCTTTGTGTGTTCTGACTTCTTTATATCATAGCCAGCCTTAACTTTTTTTTAGCAATCTGTGTGATCTGTATGATCGGACAACACAGGTTTACTTTCACTCCATGCATGTCATGTATGTCAGCATGAATTTGTTCCTGTTTCACCATTCGTTGTTCCTTGTAACATTGCATACCAGGAACACTTTACAAGACCTGCATTTTTGAAGATGTCCTGATCCAGTCATTTAGTCATAATAATTAGGCCTTTGTCAAAGTCACTCAGATCCTTACCCATTTTTCCTGCTTCCAACACATCAACTTTGAGAACTGACTTTAATCATTGCCTAATCCACCCCACCCCATGACAGATGCCACTGTCATGAGATTATGACTGTTACTTACTTTAACTCTCAGTGCTTTTAAAGTTATAGCTAATCAGTGTACATTAAGTTATGTAGATAATGTACAATTGACTCCTTTTATAGGTCAAATCATTGAAGTGGAGTTATAATGAGATGAGCTTGTTATATTTAGCTTGCTACCCAAGGCCTGTTTTATAATTCATTCATTTGCTTGCTTTTCTTAATGCTATATTAGCATTCATTTAAGCAATGGAAGGCTATACGTTTTAAAGCTTGGTAATTATTAGATCATAAGTAACTGATAATAAATGACAGAGTTCAAAAAAATAATACACGTTCAGTGTGGCAATGCGACAATGACCGGCCATTAAACCTGGAACTTTTTATTATTTTATACTAAGCAGAAGCTGTGATTATCCCACTTACACCATGATTGCCACTTGTGCATTATGTTAATTTCAGTATATAATTTCAATGTTTTGCAGGTGGTTGATTATGATTTGGTGTTTTTTCACACAGAAATTCACCTTCCTCTCACAGAACCCCTTTCCAGTCCCCCAACACATAAACCCACACACACACACACACACACACACACACACACACACACACACACACACACACACTTAAAACTTTAGTTCTGGTTCTGGGCCCGTGGGATTATAATACCCATCCTAGTCTAACAATTACTTGATGGGACAACTTCATAATCCATCTTGAATTACCTGAGGAGTGGCAAGAAAAGGATCTGTAGTGTTAGGGATGAAGCCTACAATGAGCTATCCTCTTGTCAGAACACTCCTTTCTTTCATTATCAGTTAATTTTGGCTGAATACAGAGGTTTCCTGGCGAAACCACTCAACCTTATGGGCTTAGTACTGCTTATTCCCCTGTTTTACATCTTGTTTTGGTCTGTTTACAATAACAATAACATGACTGAAGGAACAATCTTGTGCATGCGTGGCAACTTGGCAGTGCAACCCTGATTTGTAAAAAGTGGAAAAGTCCGAGATTAACTGTTAAGAAACAGAAGGAGAAATACAATTTTAATATAAATAAAAAGGTTTCTGATATCTTCACGCCCAGTGTAAGCAAACAGGAGTAAGCAAATGGTTTCAGAAAGACATTGTGGTCAATTCCATTTTATTTCCAGAAGATAACACTGTATTTTATGTTTATTTTATTTACCTGGTAAGTGAATGGGCCCTTTTAAAATGAGCACCTGTTTCCAGGTATGAGCAATATATAGCAGGAATGCTATGCAAATGCAAAAAGCATGCTAATAGCTGATGTGTACGTATGTTCCCTGATTCATCACCTCAGTAAGGACACACACACACACACACACACACACACACACACACACACACACACACACACACACACAGCTTTTCCTGTGCAGTACAGAGGAGATGAAGCCACCACAGAGACTTTGACCTAGATTTTGTAATGGTGCAGTCGGAGGAGTGACAAGCTATGTGTGCATGAAACATGGCTTAATCTCTGGCTCCGAGTTGTGGTAACACAAATCAAGGAGATGATGTCAAGAAAAGAAGAGTAGTTTGATGAAGAACATCAGCCCTGGAGAAAATGGTGCTACATGAAAATGAGACAGATTGGAAGAAATCACATCCGTCAGCGAAAGCATTTGGGAAAAACTGATCAGGCTACATGCAAACGCATTTTGTGTGCCTGGATGTTTCCTTGTGCTGCAGGCTCCTGGCTAGCACACTATTTTTTTCTTGTGTATTTACCAAGAGCTTTGGTTCATATGCTGTTCACAATGGATAATATTCACAAGTGAATTCTATTATTTATTACTAATCATTCAGTCACTCACATATGTGCTGAACTGTTTAATCCTACTACTGGGGTCACGGGAAGGCTGTGCCTATCTCACCCGACACCGGGCGAAGGCAAGGTACAGCTTATAGACCATCTCTTAGGACAGCTAATCAACCTACTGTGCATGTTTTTGGACTGTGGGAGGAAACTGGAGTACCTGGAGAAAACCCGCACAAACACAGGGAGAACATGCAAACTCCACATAGAAAGGCCCGAGCCTAGGAATCGAGCGCAGGACCTTCTTGCTGTGAGGCGGATGTGCTAACCACTACGCCACTGTGCCGCCAATTACTAACCATAGTGATTTAATCTAACTTGCCTAGCTTGCTAACAACAACCAGTGCATAACACAGTACATTATCAATTATGATATCATTACATATCTAGGATTATAAATGTTCCATTGTGGTAGTAGCATTCAACAACATGAGCTGATACTATCTAATATAAACATTGTAAAAAAAAGTTCCCTGAAAATTTTAGTCTTCTTAGAAAGGAAAAAATAAATAAATCTGAACTGGGTGTTTCTTAAAACTTAAAGGAACATTGTGTGATATTTTGAAGAATCCAATAACAGAAATTAAGTGTATCATCTATAAATACATTTTCATTAATCTATAATAATTAAAAAAAGTAATTGGGCTCCCGAGTCCCGAGACAAGGTGCAGGACTATCAACCTGGAGATCACCGGTTCGGATCCAGGTTGATGCCGCAGCCATCCGGGAGTCTATGGGAGCTAATTGGTCGAGCTCCCATGGGAGAGAGGATAGCATACGCTCACTTCCCTGTCAATCATGGGCATCTGTGAGCTCATTTGTACGAGGGGCCGGATAGCGCTTTCCCTCCGAGTGTGTTAGGTCGCCTCCAAATATGCATGCACAGCAGTTCATAAAGATGTGGGTGGCAGTATCAAATGTCATGGAGAGGGCATGTGCATGCTTACGCTACCTCCCTGGTTGGTGATGGTCGTATGATAGGGAATGCAACACTTGACAGGTGGGAATTGGATACAATTAAAATTATGGGAGAAAAAAAATATAATTGAGTTTTTGAAACCTTAGAATAAGCTGGTTATATCTACATGAGGAGCGGGTCCCCTTTCACGAATCTTGCACCGTGTTTCTACAGTAGCCCAGGACCAGGCCCTCTGGGGGGTTGGTTGCAATTTGTAACCTCCCTACTAGATGCCACTAGATACAGATAAATCTTACACACTGTAACTTTAAAAGACATCTTGCTTTTCTAAAATGGCTGGATAACCAAGTCTGATTTAGCGAGTCAAAATTAGCCTAGCTGACTGTTGCCCCTGCACAGATAAACACATTTTAACTAGCCACACTTAAGCAAATAACCACTCTTGAACTGGCCTATCCCGTGAACTCCTGTGTTGCCTAACCACAATGACTCTCTGGGCCAGATCTACTAAGATCCTAATCTGCATGTACTAATTTGCGTGCGCAATCTAGAATTTTGCATGTGGGGAGGAACCGTGGTTTGCAGGTGAATTACTAAGAGTGATTGCGTAAATGACAACAAGTGCAAACGTGTTGGAGACACACCCATTTAAATGAGAGTTTTGCTTGTTTCATGTTTTGCACCATGGCGAGTTTGGAGAGCAAAATGAAATTTGACCCTACAGAATTAGAGGTGTTGGTAGAAGAAGCCAATAAACACTTAAATGATCTACATCAAAGAAATCTGACAAATGCCATATGGAAGGAACACCATATGGGAGAAAATGTCTGAAAAAGTAAATGCTGTTGGTAAAACGATGCGGACAGTAGATGACGTGAAAAGAAGACATCAAGACACCAGAAGAAGAACAGAAGAAAAATTTGTGTATAATAAAACGTCGGCAAATAAAACAGGTGGGGGCACAGTGGATGAGATGCCTCTGACCAGCATTGAGGAGCAGGTGCAGTTGGCGATCTGCGAGGAGCAAGTCGCTGGAATTGCCGGGATTGACACACTGGATGTAATAGCAGAATGTACCTCCTGTGGCAACATTTTGCAGTCCAGAGAACATTGATCTGGAGTTGCTATGGTAACAAAAGAAGCAGTCTGCAGCCCTTCAGACAATTGCACGGGAGATGTGCGCGGGGTCATCGTTGGCACGGGCGGTCAGGCATGACACTCAGGCCATTGCCATGCACTGCAGACAGATGGTATTAGATAAGAGAACTACAGGCAATGATGGCGCTCCATCCAGGTGTCGAAACCGTCTGACCAAGTCCTTCAGTGACTGCTCGGCAGCCGCAATACATTGGATTTTTTGGCTGATTTTTTTGGACCGGATTGTTCACCGTAATAAAGTAATCATCACCCTTTTTGTTGAAAGTGGCTGAGGTAAATTAGAAACAATGATTAGAAAATGAACCAAGGGACTAAACCCTCATGTAGTGTCCATTACTTAAAGTTACAGTGTGTAAGATTTAACAGTATCTAACAGCATGCTGGCGTAGTGGTTTTCCGCCTCACAACAAGAAGATCCTGGTTTCCTGGGCTGAGGCATTTGATTCCTGGGCTTAGGCGTTTCTGTGTGGAGTTTGTTCTCCTTCTGCTTGCTTGGGTTTCCTCCAGGTATTCCGGTTTGTGCCCACAGTCCAAAGACACGCCCATTTTACATACCCTATTTGAAAATTGATCCTAGGTGTGAGTGTGACTAGTTGTGTGTGTTGCCCTGCTATAGTCTGGTGAACTGTTTAGGATGTACCCTGCCTACTCCCAATTGTCACAGTTTGGACTTTTTGGTGGCCTCTAGAGGTCAAAGATTCACTCAATCCTTGACTGTTCTTTTTTTGTTTGTGTTATTGCACCCATGTGCTTTTTGTCTCCCCCCTCTCTGTGTCTCCTCCCTACCCTCATTAGTCTTCCCGCCATGTTCTCCCTCTACCTGTTCCCTATTATTTTGGTCATGTGATGCAATTGATTGGCGTATTTATTCCCTGCTTTTGTTGTTCTCTGTAGTGAGTCTTTGTTTGCTGTGTGGTGAGTTACCGACCTGTTTTTGACTGTGGCCCTGGACGTTCCCGTCTGGTTGTTAGATTTTTTTCTGTTTTACTTTTTTGGACTTTTTCTGTTTTTTGACTGCATTTCTTCTGAGCATTTTTTGTACATCCTTTTGTCAACAAATCTTTGACTTCTGCCTTAATTCTCTGCATTTGGGTTATCTTCTGTAGTCTAGTGGCTTAGTCATCAGTCTTGCACTTGGTGGCTTGGCCAGCGGTGAGTTTGAATTCCGACTCAACCGTTACACCAATGTGGACCATATGTGATTATGACCCTAGTAAGATTAAGCGGTTTGGCAAATGAGTGAGAGAGTAAGTAAGATTTTAACAGGGTTGTTTATGGCAGCCCAAGAAAGGTAGCATATAAATGATGACCATAAAATTCCATATTTTAAAGAGTCAAAATTGTCAACAGCAACCCCATAATCCCAGTCACTAGACAAGATCCTTATGGGAAGAGTCAGAATAAATAATCAGTATTGTTATTTAAAATGGAGCTCTATAGCAATTGCTAAGAATTTGCCTTAGAAAAAAGAATTTAAACTGAATTCTTGATCAGTTTTGAATATTATGTTTTGTTATAAATCAGAATTGACTGACAGATTCGGACTGTTTGGATTTTTTTTAAACCCCCCCAACCCCACCATGTGAGTCATTAGGTATGCTAAAGAACAGTGTCTGCTTGTTTTATGTTCAGTGCACACAACAACATGAAATGAGTTGGCGTCCATTCTGCACAAAGATTACACACCAGAAGTTTTCTTAACACAGTGTTGCTCTCTGTCACTGTTCTGACTTCATTATATGCTTTTCACTGTGGTCTGGCTTTTTTTTTTCTTTTGTTATCCCTGTCTGTAGAGAATTGTGGTTCAGGATCACGAATATTAAGCATTCCTCTTATTAAACAGCTTTAATGAGCAAAACATTCAGTACAGAAACCAATAGGTCAAACAAAATGGGTCAACTTGAGCTACCATAATACCACAGAGTCTGGGCTTTTTAAATGGATGGATACGTGTTTCACATAGTAAGAAAATTTGTTTAAAAAAAAAAAAAACTGGGTTGCATTAAATAAATCTTTTCAAGTCATCTGTGTGAGAAAAAGTTTGTACTCATTTGTGCTTCTGTGGTATTAAAGTGCAATCCTTGACTTTTGACTTCTTTATATTTTAATTTCTGGTAAATTAGCTATTGACAGTGTGTTGCTACATCCCAAAAACAAATTATTTGGTGTGTGCTTATGCTATGCTTTCAATTTTAAAATCTCACTCACTCATTTACCAAGTTACTTAATTCTATACTGCTCAAAAAAATAAAGGGAACACTAAAATAACACATCCTAGCTCTGAATGAATGAAATATTCTTATTAAATACTTTGTTCTTTAGATAGTTGAATGTGCTGACAACAAAATCACACAAATTATCAATGGAAATCAAATTTATTAACCCATGGAGGTCTGGAT
>JBCNYH010000009.1:4803487-4820806 GCA_039654325.1 Tandanus tandanus
ATGCATTTATTTTTCTATTTTCATTCAATAATATGTAATGCAGAAAAACACCTTGATTAAACATATGTTGTAGATTACAATACGGGTGCCAGACCGTTCCCTCTGGCCTAGTGTGACCCAATAAACCACAGATCATTGCAAAGTTAAGCAAATCAACATTTAGTGAAAAAAGATGATTGAAATCACTTTCTAAATTCATATAAACATATCAAACGAAATGTTCAGTCTCATTAACATCAAATTAGGTTAAGTCCTGCAAAATCATATCACACACATTGCTTCAGTCACAAAATATATTAGACTATAGCTCTAACATGCATGTGGCGAAAAAAAACAAAAAAACAGCTCTTTGTCGACTAGCCTTTTTTACACAAAATAAATATTCACAGCAGTGTAAGAAAACTTAAACGTGACAATTGTGTGTTTTATTTCCTTCTTTTCTTTAAAAGGCCTACTGCTTGTTTCCTTCTGCGCAGGTTGAACTTGCCCGCTGTGTGCACCTCTCCTCCCTCCTGCCGAGCTGTCGCTGAAGGACTTGGTCGGACTGCTTTGACACCTGGATGGAGTGCAGTCATTGCCTGTAGTCCTCTTGCCACAGAATTGACGGCCATCATCAGGGCAGATACTGCGCTGACCTGATCAGGGCAGATACTGCGTGGCAATGGCCTGACTGCCCATGCCAACGATGACGCCGCGCGCATCTCCCGTGCAATTGTCTGAAGGGCTGCAACTCCAGATCAATGTCCTCTGGACCCTTTCGAGGCTCTGCAGGGGTGGCGGCTGCTTTGGGGGGATTTGAGGGAGGTGGCTGAACTTCTAATGAAGTTATACATATACATAAAAAAAAATTGCTGGGGATTTGACTTGAAAGACTGCAAAATGTTGCCACAGGAGGTACATTTATTTTTCATTTATTAAATAAATATCTTTTCAGAAAAAAGTGTCACTTTTATTTGCCGACATTTTATTATACGCTAATTTTTCTTTTGTTCTTCTTCTGATGTCTTGATGTCTTCTTTTCACTCTTCATCCACTGTTCGCATCGATTTACCAACAGCATTTACTTTTTCAGATTTCAGATTTTCTCCCATATAGCGTTCCTTTGTGTGATCGTCAGATTTCTTTGATGTAGCTCATTTAAGTGTTTATTGGCTTCATCTACCAACACCTCTAATTCTGTAAGGTCGAATTTCATTTTGTGCTCCAAACTCGCCATGGTGCAAAACATGAAACACGCAAAAACCTCATTTAAATAGGCGTGTCTCCAACACGTTTGCACTTGTCATTTACGCAATCACTCTTAGTAAATCACCCATAAACCAAGGTTCCACCCCACATGCAAAATTCTAGATTGCGCACACAAATTAGTACACACAAATTGGGATTTTAGTAGATCTGGCCCTTAATGTTTTGCGAGTATTCACCTCGGCTTGCACTTGTGTTCTATCTTTTGTGTTTTTTAATAGGATCAGGCTAGTCTACGTAGTTTTGTTTACCTGGGGATAATGGCTACACCGTGTTCTGGGAGGGGTGTAGTTGAGGGGTGGGGGTGTGTGTCCTGTTTTTTTATTGCTGTTTTGTTTCTTTTGGTTTTTTTTTTACTTTTTTTTATTATTTTCTTTTTGTTTGTTCTTACATATAGTCTTGTGAAGGGGCTTTGTGATGACACTTAGATGTGGCTGTGCTTGATATTTCATTAATTTCATCTTTTTTATGGCTTCGGTTGGTGGTAGTTTGTCTTTCGGCTCTGCGGGTGGGTCGGTCACATTCGCTAGTTGGAATGTCAGGGCCTGGGCAAGTCCGCAAAGCTTTATAGAGTCCTGATGGCCTTGGGGTGAATATTGCATTCATTCAAGAAATGCATTTGAACCTAACTGGTCGCAACAGACTACGCAGGAATTGGGTCTCTCAATCTTTTCACTCAACATTTAATAGTAAGGCACCGGGTGTTGCCATCCTCTTCCATCGCTCTATTCCATTTATGTCGTCTGACATTATTGCAGACCGAATTGGGCGCTATGTTATTGTGACAGGTACCTTATTTAATATTCCTCTAGTTTTGGCTAATTATGATGACGAGCAGTTTTTTGTCAATTTTATTTCCTCCCTCCCCAATGTTAACTCTCACCATCTGATATTGGGTGGGGATCTGAATTGTTGTCTTTGTGATCTTGACACTTCCTCCAATAGGGCAGTCGCCAACTCTAAGGCTGCAAAGGTGATAAATAGATTTTTGTGCGACTATGGTATGTCGGACGTATGGTGAAGTCTCAATCCAAATACACGCAACTACTCGTTCTTCTCCCCAGTCCACTGCACTTTTTCCAGTATAGACTATTTCCTTGTTGACAGGAAATTGTTGTCAGCCATTTTGGGCTGCAGTTATCACGCTAGGGTTATTTCTGATCATTCACCTCTTCTACTCGCCATGAAACTTCCAAATAACCGTGCCGGTCGCCCACCTTGGAGGTTAAACGTTGCTCTCTATCCAATATCAATCATATTAAATTTATCTCCGCTCAAATGGACTTGTTTATTGATACTAATGCCACTCCTGATATAAGCCATAGTACCTTGTGGAAAACTTTCAAGTCCTACATGAGGGGTCAGTTGATTTTCCATGTCGCCTTCGAGAAACGAGAGCGCTCTTCCACTCTTGCAGATCTTACCAGTCGTATTCTAGAACTAGAGCAAGAATATGTTAGCTCCTCTTGTCCCACTCTCTATAAAAAGATACTTCTTCTGAAAGTGGAGTTTGACACCCTTTCCGTTTCAGACGCAGTTGATGCACTCATCAAGTCTAGGCATACTTTTTATGAACACGATGAGAACTCCTAGCTCACCAACTTAGGCAGTCATCTGCTTCGCATTTCATCCCAGAAATCGGCACAAGTAGAGGTTTGATTTGTGACCCCCTCGAAATTAATAATGCTTTTTGAAATTTTTACTTATCTTTATACACTTCTGAGTGAAATCCCTGTCCTGAGGACCTGCTCAGGTTTTTCGAAAATTTCCCCTTTCCTAGGGTGGCTGCTGACTCAGTTTCAGCCCTTGACTCTCCGATTAGTTTGAATGAGGTTAGCGATGCGATCGCGGCCATGCAGAGCAGTAAAAGTCCTGGTCCGGACGGCTTTTCTGTAGAATTTTAAAAAAAGTTTTCTGAGAAGCTTTCACCTCTTTTATTGAATATGTATAACGAATCTTTCGATTCAGGCGCTCTGCCCAGGACATTACGTGAAGATCAAATTTCACTTCTTCTCAAAAAGAATAAAGACCCTTACTGCTGCGGCTCCTACGGCCCAATTTCTTTGTTGGACTCCGATGTAAAAATTCTTGCGAAAGTTCTTGCCCATCGCCTAGAGAGAGTTCTCTGCTGACCAGACTGGTTTTATAAAGGGCAGGTTTTCTTTTTTTAATGTCAGGCGGCTATTCAATATTATATACAACACTCTGGACCCTTCCATTCCTGAGCTAGTAGTCTCTCTTGGTGCCGAAAAGGCTTTTGACAGGGTGGAATGGAGGTTCCTATTTTACACTCTTGAGAGGTTAGGATTTGGGGAGAAGTTTATGTCCTGGCTTCCGTACATGTCTCCAATGGCTTCAGTTTGCACTAATAATATTTCATCTAGTTATTTCCAAGTAAGCCGTGGTACGAGATAGGGCTGCCCCCGCTCGCCTCTACTCTTTGCTATAGCCATTGAGCCTCTGCACTTAGTCATAACACGCATATTGCGGGTATTGCCAGGGAGGAGCTGGAACAGAAGGTCTCACTATACGCTGATGATTTACTCTTGTATATTTCTGACCCTGCCAACTCTCTACCACACGTTTTTCACACTCTGGACCAATTTCATGACCTCTCAGGCTACAAATTAAATCTACAGAAAAGTGAGCTGTTTCCCGTTAATGAGGCTTTGCTTCTTGCAAATTAATGAGAATTTGCTTCTCTTCCTTTTAGGGTTACTAATAGATTTGTGTATTTGGGCGTCTGTGTTACAGATAGGTTTTTCTCTCAGCTAACTTTCATCCCTTAATTGCTCAGACAGAGCTCGATCTCAAACGTCGCATGTCTTTGCCTCTCTCTACCGCCGATCGTATTAATTCCGTGCAAATGAACGTTCTCCCTAAATTTACATATTTATTT
Organism: Tandanus tandanus; assembly: GCA_039654325.1. NCBI lineage: Eukaryota > Metazoa > Chordata > Actinopteri > Siluriformes > Plotosidae > Tandanus > Tandanus tandanus. The sequence goes on from JBCNYH010000009.1 coordinate 4,807,632, forward strand.
CAATGCGTTCCAGTATTCATCCTGAAGTCATTTTTTCGCAGGCTCAATTTCCTTGTGTCCTCTTGCAGACGCCCCCATGATTGCGAAAACTATTTTGCAGTGCCCTAGACACCTTGGAGGTATGGCTGCGCCAAATTTTCTAGCTTACTATTGGACTGCCAATATTCATCCGATTGTTCATTGGTTGTACGGAGATCCCGGCGCTGATGCTCCATCTTGGTGTACTCTCAAATCCTTGTCATGTCGACCCTCTTCTCTGCCAGCTTTGGTTTACTCTGGTGTTTCCATGTCCTCAGTAGAATTTACTAAAAATAAAATTGTGAAATCAACTATGAGGATTTGGTCACAGCTGCATCGTCATTTTGGTTGGCCATCGTTCTCATTAAGTTCCCCTATTCACTCCAATCATGCTTTTCAGCCCTCCTTACTTGAGAAAACTTTTTGATGGGCTGGCAGAACTTTGGCTTCAGAACTTTTGCAGATCTCTATTTGGATGGTATTTTTTTGGTACTCTGTACTAAATTTGATCTGTCAAAAAGCTATTTTTTCTGTTATCTTCAAGTACGTGACTTTCTGCGTAAAACGCTTTCTCTGTTCCCCCCTATGCCTCCGTGTAACCCTTTCGACGCTCTTTTAGTACGTCCACCAAATTTCAAGGGTATTATTTCTGTATTGTACACTAAAATTTGTCAGGTACAGCATTCTTCCTCTCTCTCTCTTAGGACAGATTGGGAGCTTGATCTTGGTGATAATATTTCTGACGACCTCTGGCAGTCTATTACAGGGAGAGTTCACACGTCTTCCATCTGTGCCAGGCACGGTCTAATGCAGTGCAAAATTGTTCACCGTACTCATTGGACTAAACAGAAGATGTCGAGATTCTTCCCAGACATGTGTCTGACATGTGATCGCTGCAACTTAGCTCCAGCTACTCATGCCCATATGTTCTGGTCATGTGCGGAACTTGTAGATTACTGGTCTCTCTTTTTAAAACCGTTTCTGAGTGCCTGGATAAACGGATTGTCCATTGCCCATTCGTGGCTATTTTTGGTGCCCCTTTGGACTCACTCATATTGTCAAACACAGAGGCCAACTGCGCTGCCTTTGCCACTCTTTTGGCCAGGCACCTGATATTGCTGAGATGGAAGGATGCACACCCTCCCACTTTTGCACATTGGGTACGGAACTTTATTTTCTGAAATTAGAGAAAATAAAACGCTCACTGAGAGGCTCTATGAAGACCTATTATAAAATGTGGAATCCCTTCCTGGACTGCCTCAAGGACAGGATTGGATGTCTACCCTTTTTGAACACCCTTGCATTTCATACAGCCTACTTGCTTAATTTCTTATTTCTTCTTCTTCTTATTATTATTATTATTAATTTATTTTATTTATTTATTTATTAAGTTTTTTTTTCCTTTTAGTCTTACACTTCACTGGGGTACTGCTTTTGATGTTGTATTGTATATTGTCATTTCTTTCCTTTATTGTATTTGGTTCGGACTGTGCCTCTTTCAGGACGGTGTCTTTGTATTTGTTTTTTGTTTTTTCTTTCTTTTTTACTTATTTCCTGTTCCTCTTGTTTGTATTTGTTTTGATAAAACTTCAATAAACAGAATTTGAAAAAAATAATAAATGTGATGGCGGTAGTGAGGGGTACTTTGAGCATTAGGAGCAACTTAGATCGACACTTGGTTTTCTATACGTACATGCCACTCCAACACAAGAATAGTTGGACACACTAAAGCAGTTGTCACTCTATAATGAATTGAAGAAACGAACATGAAGGAATTGCAAAAGTCCAAATATGCACAAAATGAATGAATTGACCATGAATGAAATAAAATCATGACAAAATTAAAACAAAATCAGAATGGTTTGATAACTTATCATTAACAAAAAAGAGCAAATGCTGAATGGATTTTAACAAACATTAATGACTGTTTTAACAGATAGATAACAAGCTGCGCATGCTCTCTCTGTATTTTCCTGATTTTAACCTAATCACATCACATTTGTACACAGGTATAAAACTTTTGTGCACTGACTGAATTTTTCTTTTTTTGCATGTCGTATTATGCAAGTTCCAAAGATGCCTAAAAAGTTCAGAAAGAAGGAGGTGCACCAAAAGTAGCAGCCATCCCTCAGGCCAACATGCAGATTTCCCAGTCCTAACCTTTCACAGAAAAGTCTCTCCTAGTCCATCCAATGTCTCAACTGCTTCCACATCCTCAACAGTACCAGCAGAGAAGCACAAGAAGCCCAGGGCAAAGAAGAACGTATTCAAGCTCAAGAGTGTGAATGATGAGCAAGACGTCCATTTAGAAAATAACTCACTTGGGGTGGACGAGAAAGGCCATACTGGTAACTAGGCACAATCTTACTTTGGACGAAGAAGACGTTCCCATAGTGTACACAGAGCTATCTCGCTGTGCACGGGCCGCTCGCTGGAATATGCCGAAAATTTTTATTCATGCACGAATATTTCCAACGAATGGCACGAACAACCACGTATGGGAACTTATTAAAATGAATAGCATGAAATCAAAACGAACTTCAGCATATGGAAGAGAATGCCAAAAATTGTCCATATGCTGGCACAATTCTTCATAGTGTGAAGGCCACCTAAGTAATAAAATATAATCTATTAGTGCACACCTAAGTGGATCAAACTGCAGTGCTGCTACTTTAGCTGCCTTTCTTTGGGGCAGCCATAGCCTAATGGTTAGAGAAGCGTCTTTGGGATCAAAAGGTTGCTGGTTCGATTCCCGAACCCGCAGGAAAAATGTGTGGGGGGTGGGGAAGCGAGATGCACCTTCCCTTCCTCCACCTTCATGGCTGAAGTGCCCTTGAGCAAGGCACCTAACCCCCAGCTGCTCTCCGGGCACCCCAATGTGTGTGGCAGCCCACTGCTCAGAGTGTGTGTTTGTGCTCACTGTGCAGTGCAGAGGCAATAATTTCCCTTGCGGGATTAATTCAGTATTGCAAAATCAAAATAATTCTGACAAAGCTTGCACCAGAAGTCTGCATCCATACCCTAGAGACAGTTAGTGAGAGTGAGTGCAGCATAGTTTCTGTCAAAGAAAGTCAGGATGCCTTAGGCAGAGATAGAAACCCCTACGACTCACGGCAAGGCAAGAGGGTGATGACTCAGTAACATAGTCAAATAGCCAAAGCTAACACTGAGGCTTACACAATGGAACACCAGTCCTCTCTACTTCACTTGTTGAACAAGTTTGCTTTCCTCAGTGAGGCACCTGCTGAGACACCTGAATGGGCTCTGGTTATGGTAGGAAAATCTATCCTGAGGCACTACTAACAACTATAGCTAGGTGTATATACCATATATACAAGGAGCCAGGGCACTGTATAACCTAAATAGTCAATTTTAGGGTATGAGGCAAGCACATGTTTTATAATATAGTATATATTTTATCCTTATGTACTATCTAATGATATATGCCTTCATCAATCAGAGTTTACTAAGAATAACTTAGATATCACACAGTAATAGCAAATTGGTATTGGTCATTTCATCCAATACCTCATCCATTAAATTTTATCTGATGTCTGTGTTTATATTCTTTTTGTGTGTTTACACTCTATTTTGTCAGTGTGAGGTCGGTAGAAATAAATTATAGTCTCATTATAAGTCATAAGTTCTGCCTGTTCATTTTTCTCAGATCTCATTTTTCATTTCCGTTTGCTTTTACCAACCCCTGGCAAAAACTTATGCAATCACCACACTTAAGGGATCTTCAGCCAGGCTTTTTTACTTTGTATCACTCATTCTCAGTCATTTGCTGAACTGCTTAATCCTACTAGTAGGGTCACGGGGAGGCTGGAGCCTATCTTAGACAACATTGGGTTAAGGTAAAGTACACCTTGTCAAATCATTACAGGGCAACATACACAAAACTTTCAGACCTAGGGGCAATTTGAAACAGCCCATTAGCCTAATGTGCATATCTTTGGAGTTTGGGAGCAAACCGAAGTACCTGGAGGAAACCCATGCGAGCACAGGGTGAACATGCAAACTGCACTCAGAAACGCCCAAGCCCAGGACTCAAACCCAGGACCTTCTTCCTGTGAGGTGGACGTGCTAACTGTCATGTCACCATGCTGCCTACTTTGTATCAAGTAAAAAGATTACAGATATGACACATTTTAATAAATGCCATATTTTTTGTTGAGGAATCAATTATGTAACAAAAAAAAAAAAAAAACAATTGCTGCTTTGTTGCTCCTCCTCGTGCCTGAAATCTTTGAGACATTGCCCTCTCGAATAAGACTATTATTATAAAATATCAATATTCTCATCAATGAGATCTGAACTGCTTGCTAGCCATGATATTGAGTTGATTTTCCTTCTCTAAAGTAAAGCTTTAATATCCTTTGCTTTGTGGCGAGATGCATTGTTTTCCTGAAAAATTAGCAAATCAGCAAACCTATTTTCAATAAAGTTTGAAAAGTGACCAAAATTTCAGTGTACACCTCTGCAATAACTGCCATCTATTTTGGTCCTTTACTTGACATCTCATAAATGTTAATTTTTATATGCTTTATTAGAACAACAGCAGCAGCATCTCATTGGTCAATGCAGTTTTCACTGTAGACTACTTTTATCCAATTATCATCCTCCATTTTTGCTTCTGTTTAGCCCACTGTAAGCTTTTTTTTCTTCTTTTTTTTGTGTTAGTGCTGATTTTTCTTTGGCTTTTCTATGTATGAATCCAATTTCAATCAGCAAATTTATTGCAATCTGACACAAGCATTGACTGCTGTTTCTGCTCATTTGTTTTGTTGTGCATTTTTAATGTATATTGGTTTAAGTTTTCTATCCTGACACTTTGACATCTTCCTTGGTCTATTTGTAGTAAACCTTTATAACCTTCCTGTTTTTTACTTGCACACAATCTTTACGTAACACTTTCCTGGTATTCGTTTCAGAAATGCAAATTACAGGTTGATTCCATAATTCTTAACACTGAGTGTTCAGTAATTCATTCATTCATTTTCTGAAATGCTTAATCTTAATTTGGGGAAGGCTGGCGCCCATCTCAGCTGACTCTGGGCGAGGGCAGAGTACACCCTGGACAGCTCGCCAGGCCATCGCAGGTGTTCAATAATGTTTTCTTTTATATATATGGGGGGAAATGTTGTTAATTAAAAGAATTTAAATATATTTTTGATATTTGGTATGTTTGATCAAGCTCAAATGTTCAGCCTTTAAACAAAAACTTATATTATGTGATTTGCCTATGAAAATATGAAAAAACAAACAAACAGACACAACCCCCCACCCCCCCCAAAAAAAAAAAAAAAAATTAAAAAAATAAAAAAAAAAACCAGAGTGTACATCATCTAAGTGTGGTGATTCTATAATTTTTCAGAGGTGAATACGTAAGCTCTTACAAGTTGTTCCAGTTCCCCAAAGCTAAAACTGAGAATTTTTATAACAGCACACTCAGAGTTTTATTACAGTATACTTAGTGAATTACCTCAGTGGATGAATATTTTATGCTAGGTTGAGTAATGATACTGTAATAATTTAATTCTCCTTTATTTTAAATAAAATAAAATGTACTATTTGATACAGTACTATGGTCTGTCCCCATCCCAGTGTGCTGTGGGAATGTAGGAAACATCAGGTTATAGTCACTGTACTGCTGAATGCCCAGGTGATGCCTAGGTGCCTTCTCATATCTATATGTTTTAATATAATGCAGGTTACAGGTACGATTAAATCTGTCTTTACACTTCCTACCCTTTGCATTATATCTCCATTCACTATCATTTGTAAATATTATTTCAAAAATCCCATTTTGCATAGCAGCAAATCTGTCAAGTAAGATAACTTATAAGCCTTCAGGTATTGCTACTGGGGACTTCCTTTTAAGTTCCCCCAAATGATATCATCATAGTATTGTCAAATCTTCTAAAATGTTTACCTCTCCTGTCTCATGAACTAAAGTTCAAAATAATATTAATACTATGATCCAATTTCCTAGGAAATGCTTATTCAGCGGGCGACATTGGGCCTCATTCATTAATAACCTTAAGTTTTTTCATAAATTTACTCTTTGCAAAATTCGTAAGAAAAGTCAATGTCGGATTCATGACGTGTTCTCGGGATTGTTCGCAGCTGTCTTCTTAAATGATTGTTTTTTGGTACGCAAATATTTATGAAGACGGAAGCACCAGAAGATTTTATTTCCTCTGTTGTACAAATGCTGTTGCAGGACATCCATTTCAGATGGTACATTCAGTAGCGTGAACAGTGGAAACATAAAAAAGGGGTTTCACCTGAAATCAGAGGCCAAGAAAATAATTGCCAAACACAGGCATGAGATGCTAGCAACTGCAAGTGCTGTCATACATGCATCTTCTTTGGTGTGTAAATCAACTTACCACTGGCTGTATATTTTATGTACTGTATTAAATATATACTACATTAAATGTATATATTGTATCTAAACACATCCATCTTGTATTCCTGATCTCTTAATGCAACATATCGTTGAAAGAACAAAAGCCTGAGAAAGAGGAGAACACATTTAACAAATGGTTCTGGGAGTCACAGGTTATTTGGACATTAATTGAGTGATACTGTTTATGGTTGAGGTATGGGAATGGATCGGGAGAGGGTGTGCAGTCTCCTGTACCCATAATGTTGATTAGAGCAGCAACAGAAAGACATTTTTTGAATCAGAGCTGTTTATTATTTATAGCTGTTAATGGGAATTTAATAGTAGATTAATAGTAGATTAATACTCTCCTGAACTCAGGGAACTACATGGCTGATGCCTGTGATATTATTCCTACCGGGTCTCCGAGCTCCCTCTGAATGTCTCTGTGGTTAAAATGCCCAGGGCAGACAGTAGCCTACCTGAACATCTGATGGTACCTGTTTGGAGTGTCAGGTATGACAGTTGTACAGCACTTATATCTGAAAAATGTCTAAGAAGTTGGTCTTAAATAAATCTGAGTGAGCTTCAAAGATGTGCTGTCTCCAAAGTGCATGAGCTGTAATGGCTAAATAGGCTATGCTAATGTATCAGTCTTGAAAGAATTGGTCTACAATCGCCCTGTGGATAGCACTATCAATTAAAAAATAAGCCATGGTTTTCAATAAACATAATTGATATGTTATAAAGTTATATTTATTTGCATGATGCTTTTAATGAAAATTATTATATAACAATTTTAATATGGTAAAAAAAAGTGTCTCATACCATATTATGAAGAGGAAAAATTGAAGAAAATTTAAAAAAAGGGAAACAGTAGCAATTTCACAACATTACTTTGGCATCACGATGAGTATCAGAGTTCTCTTTCATGTTCATAGATTTGTTCATAGCTAAGAACAAATCCAAGATAAAATATTGGTGAATGCCAGAAAAGTACAAAAATGAGACTTAGGAACAAATGCTCATAAGAACAGTAAATGAATAAGGCCAATTTTGTTCACTTGAGCTCTTGTAGATAGTGAAGTAGTGTTGAGGATGGGGTGGCCTGTGAGGGCAGGATAATATCCATACTCTCTGGGAAGGTGGTGCGCTCAGTTTGTCCCACAGCCTTAAAACACTTACTCACTTGCCGATCCGCTTAATGCTATAGGGTGGCAGAGAGGCTGGAGCTGATCACAGCTGACATTGAATGAAGGCAAGGTACGCTCTGAACAGCTTGCCAGACTGCCGCAGGGCAACACACACAACCATTTACATTCTCGCTCACATCTACGGGCAGTTTGGAACATCCAGTTAGTAATGTGCATGTATTTGGACTGTGTGAGGAAACCGGAGTACCCGGAGGAAACCCACGCAAGAACAGTGAGAACATGCAAACTCATAAACGCCCGAGCCAGGGAATCTAATCCAGTGAGGCAGATGTGCTAATCAATACTCCACCATGCCACCCAGCCTTAAGATGGGTCTAGTTAAGTAGTGACAATCCAAAGCCAAGGCAACAAAGCAGACAAGCAGGTTAAACCAACAGTCGGCTAGCTGCACACTGTGTTTCTTCCTCAAGATAAAACATCAAATGGAAATACTCATATAGACAAAAACATTACACAAAAAACATTCACACTAATTCAATGTAGCTCCTCATAAAAGCAAAAACACTAATTCAGTGTAGTTCTTATATCTAATCTTATACGAACATACAAAATATTGTGACTAGCCACAAAAGATATACCTAACCAGTCAAATACACATCTTTGGATTTCATCTCAAACTGAGTCATTTTTAGGCAAAGCATTAATACTCTTGAATATTAATTTTGATAATTTGACAGACCCACTGAGGACACAGTCTGCGTCCATTCAGCGGGAGCAAATCACTCCCATTCACACCCACACGTACACTGTGGGAGGATACTAGAGTACCTGAAAAAATGAATGTAAGCACTGGCAGAACATGCAAACTCCACACAGAAACGCACTCGCCAAGCCCGGGACTTGAATCCATGACCTTTTTGCTCTGACGTAAACATGCTGATTACTATGCCACCATGCTTCTCTATAATTATGTTAATATTTCCAGTCACTTTTGAGCCTTTGAAAACAGAGGAACTATGTGTAAAAATATCTGTAATTCCTAAAAGATTAATGCAGTAGTTTGGTTAATCCCCTTAAATTACAACTGAAACTGAACACTTCAATCACATCTTGATTGCTTAATTTAAAATCCTAATAATTTTGGTGGTGTACAGAGGCAAAAATTACAAAAAATGTGACACTGTCCAACAACTCATGGACCTAGGAGGAAACCAGAGCAAACCCCGAAGAAATCTCTGCAAACACGGGGAGAACATGGCAACTCCACACAGAAACGCCCTTGCTGGGCACAGTTGCTAAATCAAGGACCTTCTTGCTGTGAGGCAGAAGTGCTAACCACTATTCCACTGTGATGCCTGTGATCCACTTCAACCTTTTTAATATCTTTAAATATCTTTTTTTATATATATATCTTACTGAAGAAGCCTAAACATATTACACTGAAAATCTTCAACTTCTTGTATTTATTCAATGTCTCTCCTTTTCCTTTCAGTGTCCTTGGTGACTGCAACTAATTCTCCATTGTGGTCTTTCCCAAAGTAACCTTGAGACGTGCCATTAACAACCATGGAGTTGTAAATAGCCTGCTGCTTGCCTGAAGTAAGGCACTACTTACTTTGTATAATTACTTACAGAAGCTATATATAAAAAAGTAGTTTTAAAGAAAGTCAAGCAGTTTGATGGCAGAGATGAAGGTGAATGCAAATTCAAATTAAAAGAGGATTTAAAGAAGCACAAGCAAACAGTCCAAAAACACAATCCAAAATCGTAGTCAAAAACAGGCAGAGTTCAATCGATCAGGCAGACTGATAATCAGAGGCAAAACAGTCATTCAAATCGAAAGGGTAAGCAAATGTCAAAGAACTGAGAGCAAACACAAAGAACACACACTTGGTATGCACTGTTAATGAGACACAGGAGTGATATTTCACACTGTGCCCACGTCATGTCTTTTGATTCGTGTTTTCTGCTCATGGAAAAAGAAAAAGGAGAAGGCAGAGGAGCACAATGGCGGAGTCTCCCGAAAATCAACAAATAAAAAATATGTATGAAGTCATATTTTACTGTGCAGTCATATACTGAAACACATTGAAAATGCAACACCAACTTTATTGCGACAATATAAAACCACAAAACACAAGTTAGGGATGAAATCATTTCATTATCCTTTCATTGCCATCCGTCAGTTGAAAATCTGTCAAGTTATGGCTGTCACTGCACTGATGATATTATACCGACACCTGAAAGTCACACACCCCCTGTACAGCCATCAAAACCTAGTGTGTCCACCCTGTGCAGCAGCACATGCGCCGAGACGACATGGCACAGACTGGCAAACGCTAAAGTAATATTCCTCCACTCCTCTGTGCCATGAGTGCACCTTGAACAACCACAAAGTCGCTTCTAAACGGAACATTAATGGCCCCCTCACACCATCACACTTCCTCCATTGAAACGATCCGGTTCTCGGACACAGACGTCTTGAAAACGTTCATGGCATTATCTGTACACTCGCTGTCTGCCATCAGCAAATGAAACACAAAACCTTGATTCGTCTGAGAACACCCAGTGATTGAAGTAACAAGGTGTTTGTTGACATTGCTGCAAGACAAACTGCAGTTGTGCTGCACGGTGACGTTGGGTCATCGAACAACATACATACCTTATACGAACATATTTCTGGTTGCTTTCATTACCCCTACATCGGTGTTCATGATTTAGCATAAAAGCTGTGTGTTTCAATGTGTTTCAGTATATATCGATATAGTACTGTTGACATACTGCTCATGCTCAGAAAGAAGAGGGCCAAAAACATTAACAGTCAAGCAATTATAAAGTTAAAATAATAATCAGCACAAAATTAGGTGATGATGACTTAGACTAAGGGCAGCACTGTGGCGCAGTGGTTAGCACGTTCGCCTCACAGCAAGTGTGGAGTTTGCATGTTCTCCCCATGCTTGCGTGGGTTTCCTCTGGGTACTCTGGTTTCGTCCCACAGTCCAAAAACATGCACAGTAGGCTGATTGGCTGTTCGAAATCACCCCTAGTTGTGAGTGTAAATAATTGTGTGTGTTCGCCCTGCGATGGCCTGGCAAGCTGTTCGGGGTGTACCCCACCCTCACACAGAGTTGGCTGAGATAGGTGCCAGCCTCCCTGCAACCCTATTTAGGATTAAGCGGCTTAGAAAATGAATGAATGAATGATAACTTAAACTAATTATTTTATACAATAATTATATATATATATATATATAGTATTAATAATTCTATTGTTTATCTACATCCTTAAATAAAAAATTAAATGCACACACACACACACACACACACACACACACACACACACACACACACATTCACACACAGTTTATTACTATAGATAGATTTCAATAAGGGCGGCATGGTGTAGTGCTTAGCATGTCCACCTCACAGCAAGAAGGTTCTGGTTTGAGTCCTGGGCTCGGCTTCACATTTATGTGTGGAGTTTGCATGTTCTCCCTGTGCTTGAGTGGGCTACCTCTGGATACTCTGTTTTCCTCCCACAGTTCAATGACAGGCTAATTGTCTGTTCCATATTTCCCCTAGGTGTGGATGTAAGTGTGAATGGTTGTGTGTGTTGTCTTGTGATGGACTGGCAAGCTGTTCAGGGTGTACCCCGCCTTTGCCTAAAGTTGGCTGAGATAGGCACAGTCTCTCTGTGACCATAGTAGTAGGATAAAGCAGTTCAGCAAATGAGTGAGTGAGTGAGATTTCAAAACCATATTTTCACAGTTCTGTACATTTAGCCTCACTCCTTGCTCTGACCCTACATCAAAAGTAACTCTTGAAATAGAATCCATCCATGTTAAAATGTAAATCAGTTTGAGATCATCCCTGAAGAAATGGGATTGACCATGTCTTGGTACAGTACAGTACAGTACAACATGACCTTACTATTTTGAATGAAACACTTCCTGACTTCTGACGCTACCAGAAATCAACATTCATGAGCAGTCAAAAAGTAAAGCATAAATGGTCTAGCTCTATATACACGTCCGAGTACTTGCCTTGCCCCTGGGTAGGCTAGTAGTTGGATAGCCTCTCCTAAAAAAGGGGGAAAAAATAAATTGATGATCAGAAAGACATGAGGATTTTTAAATCATTCCTGTTAAGAAATGTTTGCTGCATAGGCGGTCATGCTCAGATGGTTCCCATGGTTTCAGAGGATCATCCAAGGATCTCTGTTTCAGGGTCAATTACCAGTTTAATTTTCTGCTGGTATCCTTCGAAAATCGGTAAAAATGGATGCCCGAACATTTATGAAAACACTTTTCACAACAAGTGACCAGCATAATGTTTATCACATTAAAATAGCAAATAATGTTATTTAGTATTCCATGAACTGAGCACAATCTGACGAATTTGGTTTACTTAATCTTATAGTATGAGTTCTGAGTGTGGTCTGAGGAAGCTGTGACAGTCATGTGACAATGACTCTTAAAGGAAAACACTGGAGATAAGTGCATATTCATCTAACAGCTGTCATGAACATGTGATAAACGTGATAAACAAAGTCATGAACATGAGTTTGTGTGAATAAGTGAAGTTTGGGGTGTTCATTTTGGTGGACTATAGCTATTTTGATGTGCCCATTTCTTCACTTTTTCCTTTTGCAGGTTTTTATGCAAGAGCCACATTTTATCTGGATGGACACAAAAAAGGCTGAAGAACTTTTACAATCAATACAGAACATAATACATATTACACAAAATAACCTGACTTCTCTCCACAGTTATTGTTTAAAACTATAGAGTGAAAACAGTAAGAAAAGAAAGAAAAAAAAAACACTATAACAAAAACATCAATCAATAAAATATGTAGGCTTCACATGAACATTGTAATAAAGCAATATGTTCTTCTTTTGCTGCATTTATTCTTTTTATTTATTTTTTTAAGGATGAGAAAGAAAAAAAAGGCAATAAATTTCACTTCTTTTGAGAAGTGACAAGAAAAATCTAATCCCCCAGGGTAGGAAATGTGGACACAACGTGGCTCATTCTCAAACAAAAATGACAGAACAACAGAAGACATAATGACAAAAATAAGTTAATAAGTAGATTAATATGTACGATTATGAAGTAAAATTTTGGCCTAAGAAACGTCAAGGTGCGTTTTGATAAAGCTCAACAGATACTTGCATTTTCCCTGCAACCCTCCCAGACAAGCCATATTTTGGGTGTTGTTTGTGATATTGTTGTTGCATGCTCACAGTGACCATTCTTTGACAAATATTCCTGTACCTGTTTTAATGTTGCCATAAGCCTCTTAGTAGCCTCTCTATTTCCTCCTGGCTCATTTAAGGATACTTATACTTAATTCCCACACTATATTCTGGTGACTTATTTGTATTCATTATTTATTCATTCATTTGCTGAACCGATTAATCCTACTAGAGTCGCTAGTCACTCTGGGCGAAGGCGGGGTACACCATGAACAGCTCACCAAACCACCTCACAGCAACAGATATACATATACACACGCACACACACACACAGCTATTCAGACACACACACACACACACACACACACACACACACACACACACACACACACACACACACACAAACACACACACAC
>JBCNYH010000009.1:4852000-4866120 GCA_039654325.1 Tandanus tandanus
CAACAATCAGCTGAGGTAGGATGTAATGTTCATGTGTAGGGTAGAGTCTACAAAGTCCAGGTACTAGTGTTCTGGTTGAAAGCCCGAACGGCCTGCGGGAAAAAGCTCCTCCTCATTCGCTCAATGTTTGCTTTCAAGGAACGGAAACGTTTCCCTGACCGCCACAGAGAGAAGAGTCCATGGGATGGCTGAAGTCTTTCATCAGCATGATGGCAAATGTGTGACTTAACTTGCACACTTTTTTCTTGTACGTACTCATTTTAATCCTTATATGCTATGTTTATTCCCAGACAAAAAGCGCCTCTTGGGATCCTCGGGGTGAAACTTCAAGGTCGTTGAGGGAGGAGTAAATGTTGTCCGATTAAAAAAAAAAAAATCACCAGGAGAGTTTTTACAGCTATTCCAACGAATTTCAAGGGTTAGAGCTTAGACTTTCTGACTTTCGATTTTTAAGGACCACCCTACTGCCCCACCAGTGCAGCTAACTGGATTATCAAAGGCCGTCCATGTCTCTCACTATCTCTAGTGAGAGGCATGTTTAAGAATCATTGCTCACTTTCGAAAAGAGCAGGCTTCATTGCCGTCAGCGTGTTTCTGCCCTGTGATGGCCTGGCAAGCTGTCCAGGGTGTACTCTTCCCTCGCCCAGAGTCAGCTGAGATGGGCACCAGCCTCCCTGCGACCCTAATTAGGATTAAGCGGTTCAGAAAATAAGTGAACGAATGAATAATCATCATCATCATCATCATCATCATCATCACCATCATAATTTGTATGTAGTACACAGGAACACTGTGATCTGACTGGCTTGCAGTCTTACAGATATTAGACACTATCCCTTGTGGATAATGCTTGAATCAAAATGACAAAAACACTTACGGTTTCTCATTGTCACTGAGGGTAGGTGGGGATAACATTGTCATGATTTAAGTTAGAAATCATTAAAAAAATAAAAATAAATAAATAAATAAAAATAAACAAAATCTCATTTTTTGTTTGCATTTGTGTTTGCAGATAGTAAGGTGACCCAAAAACCTCCAACATTAAAAAAATAATAATTTAAAAAAGGTTAATGATATTCAAATTATATTTTGCACACATGAAACTGCATTCAATACATTTTTATTCATCATTTGCACACATGAAACTTAGTGAGATAGGAAAGGCAGTGGTAAGGTCTGTTGGTAGTCCAACCAGAATGTCCTCTGTCCCCAACATGGCATGGTCAGGAACACACCAGCACTTATGGTATGCTCATCCTAGAACTCATGTATGGTGCTCACCTCCCTGTAATCATTAAAATATGTGACCCATTACAGCAAAGTGGGTACTAAGTTGGAAATTATTGAATACTTTAAATGTAATTTTCTACAAAGTTGCATGCTTAAAAGGCTGATGGTTTTGGTTAGTTACTCCAAAACTAGACAAATGTTAGAACATTTGGATTTATTGTAAGCTTAGGATATCAGGTACGAAATGGTATCAATAACTAAAAAAGTTTAATTTCCAACTTAATCACATGTGAAGATAAATTTTTAAAATGTTCTTTTAATTTAAGATTTTTTATGTTTCCATATAGTATACTAAAACATTTATTAAGTTTAAAAACATACTGTTACACAGCACCTAGGCACCTGCTCACACAGGTCACTGTGGAACTCACGTGCCTATATTCACCAACATCCACTTTGAATTCTGCAAATAATTGTTAATTATAGTGGTGCCCCATAGGCATGGAATATGACTCCGATGGCTGTTCCATGTCTGTATCCTGTCAGTGACTTGATGCTAGTTGGCTGTAATATATAGCTTGCGCATAATTGGTTGTTATGCATAACTATTGCAAAAAGAAAACTGAAACCTAAAGTACACAGGCTCCTAAACCACTGCTCAGACTCATGCAATCACCACTGCTCACACATAGTAATAAAGGCACAATCTGACAATCTGCAGTCAGACAAACTTCTGTCAAGTAAAACTACACAGAACATTAGCAGCAACATATAAGATTAAAAAAGAAAAAAAAAACAGGTTGAACAAATGAATGTGGAAATCAAGTAGTGAAAGACGGTGAAAAAAAACCTCAGTGTTAACCTTTCCTTTTTTTCGCTCCAGACCAAATTTGGGAAGCACAGGGGAAATGTATTAATTTATTTTCTCCATGGCTGCAGTTGATTGAGCCCTTAAAGAAGCCGTGCTACTTTTATAACACCAGCCTTAGACACTTAACAATAGAGATATCTATCGGGAGCTTAACCATTGGCAGTGCCTAAAACTTAATGAGGCATGAGGAGGTGGTAAGAAGAGTGGTAGCACATAAAATACCTGTTGTCTGACTACGCCACTCTGGAAAATGTAAGTTATTTTTCCTGTTACTATTACCTGAACAGGTCAGCCAGGTTTGTCCCACAAGTGAGAGCACAAGATGTGTGTCCAGTAAAGAGGAATTTATTTACAAATCGGACAAATAAGCTACTAGACAGAGTTTATCAAAATAACAAAAGGAAATAGATGCACTCTGAATGACAACTGTTCCAAAAATTCACACGTGACCACACAGGCATGCAACCACACACACACACACACACACACAGTGCACCGATGATATGCAGATACTGTGATAAATACAATAAACAAACATCAATCAAAGGGAAAAATGGTAGAAACAGTCCATTAAATGCACAACCATTAGAAAACGGGGTCTTTTAGAGGCAAAGCAGCAGCATTACTCCAATGAGGCAAAACAGCAGCATGGAATACATACAACAAACAAAATATCAAATTAAAGCCAACCATAAAAGTAATAACTTAAAAAAATTGATTACATAGCCTACCAATCGAGTGGCATTTTTTCACTCCAGGACAGGGAGACTCTGTGGTGATTCTGTCATTACTGGTGATTATCTAAAACAGAACAACTGTTTAACATATACCATATGATCAAACCATGTCATAAAGAAATGGGCAAGCATACCGATAGCGGTCCATTAAGGAAAGCCTACTAAGGAGAGAGAGAATCAAGCCTGAAGACAGCCGCAAATCCAACAGCAGCGGTCTATGGCACTGGCGGAATCCAGATCACCTGAGGGGGCATGCATGCGGCATCAAGCGCAATTTACTCAATGGCATCTACCCCTTATATAATGTGGGAACACGCCCACCTCAGGTGATCTGGCTTGCACCAGTGGCATAGACCGCTGCTGTTGGATTTGTGGCTGTTTTCAGGCTTGATTCACAGCTGACCCTATATTGCCATCCTGCCACAATCTGCCCCTGTATAACCTGTGAAATCTATAAACCATAATTTGAAATACAGCCACTTAGACATATGAATGGTCAGTAAGTCTACACTTGATTCCCTTAATTTTAAACACAAATGTTCAGACATTCAGAAATACTATGTCTTACAGTATTCTGAGGGTCTGAATGATATTGCCATAAGTTGATTTGGAACAAAGCCAGACATGTTGCAGTGTTTACTGAATCCAACCACACCGCCAGTAAAACATCTGGAGATATGTTGTAATATCTAATAAGTCTCCTATTAAACTTAATTTGGAACACAGTCAGTCTGACCTTTGCACATTCCTTGTAGTGGTTAATAAAGGCAAGTGTGGTGAAGTAAACTTTAATTTTGGACACAGCCAGTTAGCCCTTGTAATGAAATGCCAGTATGTAAAGTGTACATACTCTTAATAATTGATTTACCTGAGATGCTTTGGACTGTTCATAGTGTCCACGCTAAGGAAGTCTGCACTTAAATAACTTTTAATTTAAATAAATAATTAAATAAAATAAAATAATTTAATACATAGACGACAGGATGTTCTGAGAAAACTCGTAATGTTCAAAAGGCTCCTTATAATGTATAGGAGTTGATTTGGAGCTAAATCAGTAAAACCTTAAAAGATGTTTTGCAGTGTTCATGCACTAATGTGCATGTTTTTGGACTGTGTGAGGAAATCAGTGTACCCGGAGGAAATCCACACAAGCACAGGAGAACATGCAAACTCCACACAGAAAGACCCCGAGACCGGGAATCAAACCCAGGACCTTCTTGCTGTGAGGCGAACGTGCTAACCACTGTGCCACCATGCTGCCACCCTTAATATTATTATTCATTCATTTTCTAAGCCGCTTATTCTTAATTACAAAATTGAATTTCGACCTTGTCAATATGACAATTCATTAATTCATTTTCTCATCATTCATTGTTCATTTTCTGAACCGCTTAATCCTAATTAGGGTCGCAGGGAATTCTGGTGCCCATCTCAGCCGACTCTGGGCGAGAGCAGAGCACACCCTGGACCCAGGACACATGCCAGGCCATCGCAGGGCAGAGACACGCTGACGGGAACTCAGTGACCTACTCTTTACGTACGACAGCAATGGTTCTTTTACATGCCTCTCACCACAGACAGTGAGAGACATGGCTGGCCTTTGATAACCCAGTTAAGCTGCACTGGGGGGACAGCAGTGACAACCCGGTGACAGTGGGGCTTGAACCCCCGACCTTTGGATTGGTAAGCCAGCACCCTACCACCAGGCCACCACAAAATGACCATGACTTTATATATTTTTACAGCCTATTTCTCAAGAACTGCTGGGCGGATCATTCTGAAATGCTGCATGCAGGTTTCCTATGGTGTGTAGGTGTGTGGGCCCTTCATTTTCTCTGGTTGACCTTTCACCCTGTCAAAATGACCTTAAAAATTTTGTCTGAACTATTTCTTAAGAACTGCTGGGCAGCTGAGGCAGCTGAGGGGTTCCGCCATCTCTGATGGCTATTTTACTACAAAGTCTTTGTTTCACACACATTTATTAATTCATTCCCCAAACCACTTTATCCTACTAGAGTCGAGAATGAAGCCTTTCTCAGCTGATGCTGGGTGAAAACGGGGTACTCCCTGAACACATCACCAGTCCATTGCAGGACCAACACACACAGCCATTCACACTCACACCTAGTGGCAATCTGTAACTGCAAATTAGCCTAATTAGACTTTGGACTGTGGGAGGAAACCAGAGTACCCATAGAAAACCCACCCAAGTACAGCGAAAGCATGTAAACTCAACACAGCAACACCCTCACTGAGCCTGGGGCTCAAACCCAGGACCTTCTTGCTGTGTGGCAGATGTGCTAACCACTACGCCACCAAGATGCACTTGTGATGTGAAAATAAAGTTTAACTCCCAATCAAAGTAAGTGAATGAAAGTAAGTGATAAGTGCACTTGATGACTTCATTTGCAGCTCAGACAGATAAATAAACAGATTCACTCTTAAAACTTCAAAACACACTTTTCTTCTAATGTGAGTGTTGAAGCTGGTTCAGCATGTGTTCTGGTTTGAAAATGAACACGAGTGCTCCTTTGATGTTTGAATTTCTAATTCACACCATATGTCACATCCACACAGCATGTATGTGTGTGTGTGTGTGTGTGTGTGTGTGTGTGTGTAATATTCATGAACTCATACAACCTGTGAAACATAACTCTAGATAAGACTGTTCCAGTATAACTCATTAAATTAGATATAGTTGTTCTCAAAAGGTAAAATTATATCGTTAAATATAATACTCAATCACACACAATCAGGAATCACTTCACACTTAATATGGAATCGTTTACAAACACAGTAACACATGTGTCCAAATCCAACACCCCACATCCCCCATTCCCCCATACTATTGACTGCAGTGTTTTGTGCTCATTACAGTGCATTACTGTACTAGATGAGACAAAGCCTTTAAAAATGTTTAATTATAAGCACAAGACACACCAGGGATTTTAGTGAGCATCTGCCCTGCTATTTTTTTTGGTCGGACTATTGAAAGCTTATTTTTTGGCTGATCCAATAGGTAGAATTGATATCTGATCTGTCAGTAAAAGAAATCACTCTAATTCAGGTTATGAAGTAAAAGCAATAATAAAGAGACAGACATGACAAGATTTGACAACACCAGTCCCAACTTGTTATTAATTATATATTAAATTAAAAGAATGTCTGAGATGAGCAAGCAAGAGTTGTGTGAAAATAAAGGGCAAACTGCACTATTAATGGTTTTAATCTCTGTAGTCATAGGTCTTCTGATCTTTCTTGTTGGGTGATGAATACAAACTGCTTATTAACCTCATTTGCTCGGTCTATACAGACAAACTTTCCCTTCGGTCTCGACAATTTACTTTTTAACAGCCTCACTAGTAATAGTAATACTAGTAGTATTATTAACTCCGTTGCAATGCTAACACCATAGCATATTTGATGTGTTATATTTGCTGCATTACAGCACTCGGTTGTGACTAATTGCATCATAATATCATCTGCTGTGTGTGTTTGTGTGTGTGTGTGTGTGTGTGTATGTGTGTGTGTGTGTGTGTGTGTGTGTGTGTGTGTGTATGTGTGCGTGAGTGAGAGGAACTGTATTTTAAATACTCGTATGCTCCAGGGAAATTTTATGGCAGAATTACACATCTTTTTTTTATTTTTTCCCCACAATAAATTAATGTATTTTTTTTTTTGTAAGTGACTTCCACTTGGACAAAGTCATTTTCTACAAAGTAGCAGTGCAGTCTTGAGCTAATTCATCACTGTAACTCTGACACGTTTATGTCCCGAAAAACAGGCCACGTTAGCAAAACAGGACAAAAGATCTTCACTTTGCTTTAGCCTGTTCGCCGAAATGAATCATAAACAACCGGCTGGTGTTTATTTCAGCTCTTAAATTGACAAAAACAGTCAGACACCACATGCTAGTAGTCAAGGAAATGTACTTACTGCCAGTGGCGTAGGAAGGAGTTTGACATTGGGAAGGGGGCAAATGGGGGGCAATGACATCACATAATATATTGGTCCAGGAAAGCTGTAGCACTAGTCTCTGCAGTCTCTTTAATTAGTAAGATAAACAATTTTTAAGATGGTAAACAAATATTGTGCCCTCCAATACTACTTGTGGCTTAATTAGTAGTTTCCGAACAAAAAGGCTGTCTGCACTGTTAAATAATGTGTTCTGATGTGTGGTGTGGTGTGGTGTGAAGTGTAGTGCTGTGTAATTCTGTGTAGTTTTGTGTAGTGAAGTGTAGCACAGTGCAATGAAGTGTAGTGATGCATAGTATTGTGTAGTGCTGTGTAGTGCTGTGTCCCATTGTGTAGTGGTATATAGTGCTGTGTAGTGCGGTGTGGTGGAGTGTAGTGATGTATAGTGATGCATAATATTGTGTAGTGCTGTGTCCCATTGTGTAGTGGTGAATAGTGCTGTGGAGCGCGGTGTAGTGAAGTGCAGTGCTGTGTAGTGATGTGTAATTCTGGGTAGTGCTGTGTACTTATGTGTAGTGCCTTGAAGTGAAGTGTAGTGCAGTGTGGTAAATTATAGTGCTGTGTAGTAATGTGTAATAGTGTGTAGTGCTCTGTGGTGTGTAGTATTCTGATGTGATAAGCAGTGCTTGTCTAGTGATGTAAAATGCTGGGTAGTGTAGTGGGGTGAAGTGTAGTGCTGTGTAGTGATGTATAGTACTTGTGCTGCTGTTTAATTTTGTGTAGTGCTGTTTGTAGGTGTGTAGTGCAGTGTGGTGAAGTGTAGTGATGTGTAGTGTTTCGGTGCTGTGGGTGATGTGTAGTGCTGTGTAGTGACATGTAGTGCTGTGTAATGATGTTTGTTGTGGTCTAGTATTGTGTAGTGCTGTGTAGTGATGAGTAGCGATGTATAATACTGTTTAGTTATGTGTAGTGAGGTTTAGTGCTGTGTAGTAATGTGTAGTGCAGTTAAGTGATGTGTAGTGATGTGTAGTGCTGTGTAGTACTGTATAGTGATGTGCAGTGAGGTTTAGTGCTGTGTAGTAATGTGCAATGATGTGTAGTGCTGTGTAGTAATGTGTAGTGCAGTGTAGAGC
This sequence comes from Tandanus tandanus, assembly GCA_039654325.1. Taxonomy (NCBI): domain Eukaryota; kingdom Metazoa; phylum Chordata; class Actinopteri; order Siluriformes; family Plotosidae; genus Tandanus; species Tandanus tandanus. The sequence continues at coordinate 4,859,887 of JBCNYH010000009.1, forward strand.
TGTGTAGTACTGTATAGATTCAATATTCAAGATTCAAGAGTTTTATTTGTCACATGCACAGTTATACAGATGTATCAGTGGAGGTGATGAGATGGAATATCGGGCTGCTGTGAACTCCTTCGTCACTTGGTGTGAGCAGAATCATCTGCAGCTTAATGTGACAAAGACCAAGGAACTGATTGTGGATTTTAGGAGATCCAAAACACCAGCAGCCCCTGTTTCCATCCAGGGTGTCAATGTGGAAATGGTGGAGGATTACAAATACCTTGGAGTTCATATTGACAATAAACTGGAATGGGTTAAGAACACTACCGAACATGCATTGCAAACAATAAGATGCGCACTATAGTGTGAGACATTGTACTGCAAATTGTCCAGAGTTAGTATAGATGGTGAGGCATAGTCTGGTTGAGGAGCCTTATTATACTCTGCGGGTAAAAGCTCCTCCTGAGTCTCTCAGTTCTTGTTGTCAGACTGCTGAACCATTTACCATTTGAGTTCAGCAGCTGATACAGACAGGGGTGGGAATTGTCCCTGATGATCTTGATGGCTCTGCTCTGGCAGCACCTGGTGTCGATGTCCTGCAGCGAGGGCAGATCAGATCCAATGCAGCATCGGCTGCCTTGATCACTCTCTGCAGGGCTTTACAGTCTTGTACGGTGCTGTTGCCAAACCAGGCTGTGATGCTCATGGTCATGATGCTATCGACTACAGCCGTATAGAAGGTTTTAAGGATCTCAGAAGAGACCCTGAACCTCCTCAGCTGCCTCAGGTGGTACAGCCGCTGTCTTGCCTTTCGTGACCTGAGCGTGGATATGGATGGACCAGGTAAGATTGTCAGTGAGATGAGCCCAGAGGTACTTCATACTGTTCACCTTCTCCACTGGAGCACTACCGATGGAGAGAGGAGAGTGGGACCGCTGCTGCTTCCTGCTGAAGTCCACCACCATCGCCTTGGTTTTGCTGGTGTTCAGCTGGAGGTGGTTATCCTTGCACCCTCTTTCCAGGTTTTCCACCTCTTTCCTGTAGGCCGTCTCATCATTGTTGGAGATGAGGCCAAGCACTACTGTGTCATCAGCAAACTTGATGATGGAGTTGGAGCTATGAGTGGACATGCAGTCGGAGGTGTAGAGAGTGTACAGCAGGGGGCTCCACATCTACACTGCTGGGTGTTCAGTCCCAAGTCCCTCAGCTTGGTGAACAGTCTGAGTGGGATCACAGTGTTGAAAGCTGAACTGTAATCGAAGAACAACAGTCGCATGTAGTTCCCATTTTTACTGTCCACATGTGTCGATTATTCCAATTGTTTTGGCTATTCCAAAACATTAATTTTATTCTTCTTTAATCATTCTTTGGTAGAACGACTTGTGTGCTTAGGATTGTTGTCTTGCTGCATGACCCACTTTTCCTTGCGATTCAGTTCCTGGACAGATGTCCTGACGTTTTAATTTAGTATTTGCTGATATAATTCAGAATTCATTGTTCCATCAATGCTGGCAAGCCGTTCTGGCCCAGATGCAGTGAAACAGGCCCAAACCGTGATATTTGACCACCATGTTTTACAGATGGCATAAGGTTGTTATGCTGGAATTCAGTGTTTTTCTTTCTCTAAATATAGCGCTTCTCATTCAAATCAAAAAGGTATATTTTGGCCTTATCTGTCCATAAGACATTTTTCCAATAGCCTTCAGGTTTGTCCTTGTGACCTTTTGCAAACTGAGGATGAGCAGCAATGTTTTTTTTGGAGAGCAGTGACTTTCTCCTTGCAACCCTGCCATGAACTAGCCAATGTGAGAAAGGCCTTTAGTTGCTTAGAAGTTACCATGGGGTCCTTTGTGACCTTGCCGACTATTTCATGCCTTGCTCTTGGAGTGATCTTAGTTGGTTGGCTAGTCCTGTTGAGGGTAACAATGGTCAAAAATTTCCTCCATTTATACACAATCTGTCTTACTGTGGATTGGTGAAGTTCAAACACTATAGAGATGGTTTTGTAACCTTTCCCAGCCTGATTAGTATCAACAAACATTTTTCTGAGGTCCTCAGAAACCACTTTGATAGAAATCACTTTGATAGATCCATGTTCTTTAAATCAAACTGATTGCCCACTCACACCTGATTGTCATCCCATTGAGTGAAAACACCTGACTCTAATTTCACCTTCAAATTACCTGCTAATCCTAGAGGTTCACAAACTTTTGCCACTCACAGATATGTAATATTGGATCATTTACCTCAATAAATAAATGACAAAGTAAAATATTTTCGTCTAATTTATTTAACAGGGTTCACTTTATTTACTTTTAGGACTTGTGTGAAAGTCTGATGATGTTGATAAGATTTTGAAGGATCTATTAGTAAAAATTAATTTATATTTATTAAATAAAAATAAATATCAATTTACCAGGCATATAAAATAAACACAATATAATATAATATAATACAGTGATTCATCTTGGAAATGAAATAGAATCAGCCTCAATGTCTTTCTGAAACCATTTGCTTACTCCTGTACATGAGTTTCACTAACGCCTGCACTGGGCGTGATGATATCACCAGTTTGGGGCAAGCAAGAGCACAGAACTGCCATCATATCATCATATGTACTGTATGTGTGTGTAAAGGAGAGGGAGGGACTTTTCCACTTTCTATGAATCAGTGATGCACTGGCAATTTATTGCTGATTTGCAAGCTCATTCCTCTGGTCAGATGGTCTTGGTATTGTTATTGTAAACAGATTCAAAATCAAAACAAAATTTAAATCAAGTGAAGAAGAGATACTAAGCCCATGAGCTGGGGTGGTTTCACCAGGACAACTGTGTTGTGCCAGTTCACACTTCAAGCCAACTAGTTCAAAGTTCAGTTCATACAGCTTCAGATGAAATAGATCACATTCATTTGTTCTGTTTCTCTTAATAAATAACCTGTTCTTCTTTTTAGTAGAACCTCATACCCATGAACAGCCTTTCCAAATCACTGAACTGTTATGCCTATAAACGCCTTGTTCACAGCTGACCAGTAATCTGCTGCTATGCACACAGTGCACTTAAGACAGTTCAGCCTTGAAGTCAGTAATATTCTTCCTATTGAACTAATTGCTCAGGATTCTCTGTACCTGCTTTCTTAAAGGCACACATCTGGATGGTGGCAAACCAGTCACCAATTTGATGAAAGGTTTTTTTAACCTTTCTTAATTCCTCTAGATCTTTGATGATGTAGTCCACTACAAGCTTGTCCACTTGTTGTTGGGATACAAAGGTAACAGGTTCTTAAAAATGCTTTGAGCTTCACTTTGGTGGATTTTGATAAGTTTGCAGTTATTGCCATGTAGTCTCACCTTTTTTCTGCTGATCTCTAAATTGCATGTAATCCTGAAAACTGCTCCGATCATTTAACTCAGTGTGTTGTTTCAAATCCGATACCGATTTGGCAGATGTCTGGACTTGCTTTTTCAGAGTCGTCAGGCACAAATTGCATAAAAATGCGTAGTTTCTTCCGTAGAATTCAAGTAATTATCTGCCAACATTTTTCCACTATTTGATTGTAGGAAATCAGTTGATAAACTGCATGCATGATTTTTCACCGAAATAGCTGTCCTGGAGTGAACCCTTTAATTCCCATACTTCTTACACCACACTGCTCCATGCTGGTCTCTTACGCTCTATGCCTACTTTTACACTTCCTCTTCGAAAGTGCTATGAACATTCCTTTGAAAAAACACATGAAAGAACACTATGAAAGAACACATGAATACACTTTATGAGTATTGTTGTTGAATGCTTTCTGAAGGGGAAAATATACTAATACGGGTTTATAAGACCACTTATTTAGCTTGACATTAGTAATGAGTATTTAGTGGACTTATGTGTCTTATGACCTAGATTGATTAAAGGCTGTTTTTGTGTCTTGAGATCAGTTGTTTCTTGTTTTCCTTTTTTGTTTAAGGTCATATACCATATATGGAATTGTTTTCTGTGTCTGTTAGACGAACTGTTTTCGCTGATCCAAGGCTTCCATGCCATCCTGATTTATAAAAGACTGATATGCCCAGGCATATTCAGATGGCTTGAAATAAACGAGCATTTGCATTTCGTCGTGTGGTTGTTCTTTCGTTCCAAGCCGCTCCTGGTACCAGAGATGAGAGAGGAGAGGAGCGCAGGGGAGAACAAGAGGAACGGTGCCAGGGTTTTCCCAATTGCCCAACAGTTTTGGTGTCAGAAGTGGGATTTCATTGATCAGGTAAGCGCTGCTTTCTGTTTTACTTCTACGAGCGGGCTGCCTGGTGAATGAAATTCTTGTAAATTGGTCAGGGAAATACCCCGGGGTTATCCCCAGTGTGATTCGACTGGGTCAGACGGATTGTAGTTCAAAACTGCATCCAGGATTTTCTGGCTTGAAGCCAGGTTCAGACATAGATCTATTTTAGACAGATTGTAGTTCAAAACTGCATCTGGGATTTTCTGGCTTGAAGCCAGGTTCTGACATAGATCTGTTTTATTTTTAATAGATACAGATTTATTCAGGGAGGGGTCCTCGAAGGACGCCCTGTAGCGCGCTAAGATTAATATTGTGTCCTAATCCTTCTTACTTTGCCTCCTCTGCCTGCCTGGTCTATGTTTTAGTGCTTATAAGTTTTGCATGTGTATTTTGAAAAGGTCTCAATTGTGGTGTCAATTGAATCATAATTATTAATTATGGGTAACTCCTCGAAAAAATACCCTAAACCAGATCCAGAGGAGGCTCCTCGGGACTGGATGAATAAATGTGGACTTACATTCTATACCACGCCATGGCTAGATAATTTGGCTGGCTGGACTGAATCCCAGCCTCAATTTTTAACCTACCCTAGGGGAGGTACATTTAAACCTGAATACCTAGCCTCGGCGTATAATCAAATTTATGAGGGTCTGGGTGACCCTGGATGGGATTATGATTACATGACACAAAGTTATGTGAAATGGGTGGAAGTGAAACCAATTATGGGATAAGTACAATGGTATTAGAAACTCCAAAAAGGAGTTAAAATTGAAAAAGTGTCATCATCTTCTAAGCCTAAGCTGCCCGTGCTCACACCTTTAGTGTTTTTTGGCAGGATATTGAAAACACAATGAAGGAACTAAAAGATCCGCTCACTCGTTATCTTTTAGGGAGACAGCAGTCTAATAGAGATCTTTCACAAGTCACTAAATGCAAGCAGGAGAAGGATGAGAGCACTTCCAAATTTTTTACTTGCTTCAAAGAAACCTGGACCCTGCTAGGAGGTATGGTATTAGAGGCAGAAGAGCCTCATCCCCTCTTCACTATTACTTTTATGAATAACTGTCGCCCTGAGGTCCAAAAGATTTAGAAATATCAACTCTCTGATAGAAGTAACATGACAGTTAAGACTTTAGGTGAGCGTGTAAGGACAATGGAAGGTGATGGAATTTTGGATTGTAAGCAAGTTGCTTGTGTGTCTGATTCCAGACACGGCAGCTTCCCCGCGACTAACAGAAATAATGGGAGGGGACGGGTTAATGGTGGACCCCGTTTCCCCGGAGTGTGTTACTGTTGTGGTAAAGAAGGTCATTGGGAAAGAAACTGTAAAAAAAAATGGCTGATTCTCAAAGTGGAAGAGTTGCCCCTCGGCAGAATAATCCCCGTACTATTGTTCCCAATAACCACAACCCAAACCCTTTTGTCCATCTTCAGGCAGGCAGTCTCAACGCATAGGGGTGCCCGCAGAGCCCAAACCCCGCTATGTTGCATTGCACGTTTGAGTCACCGCAGGTTATGGACCTCCTCTTTATAGAATTAAGTGTTGATGGTTGTGCATATCCTTTTTTAGTGGACACTGGGGCTACTGTGTCCACTTTAGGGCGGTCTTTTGAAGGACCGGTGTCTCAACGATACATTTGCTCTGTGGGAATAGAAGGGGTGCCTGTTAAATCTTTTTATACTCCCAAATTGCTCATTACATGTCCAATTGACCCCAAAATATTTTTCCATCATGAGTGTGTGTACATGCCTGAGTGTCCCTTTAACTTGTTAGGGATGAACCTTATGAGTCGTCTCCATCTGTCTCTTACGTTTGCTGGTTCAAAATTGACAGTCTCAATGCCTGACAATGTTCCTTTTTCTCATTTGGCAAATTCTGATGTTAACATTTGTTGTCTCACTTATGTTACACTAGGGAGACCTGACCCGGTTTGGGGACACATCGCCTACGATGAGGCCAACTGGCCATGTGAGGTGTGG